>SKCR01030784.1:0-205907 GCA_019454045.1 Zanthoxylum bungeanum
CTCGATCGCCTGCCAGCATTTTCTATTTATTTCCTACACTTTTCAACTCTTAAAGCCACTATTCGCCGTTGTTCGCCGCCGCCTAAGCCGTTTTAAAATTAACCTAAAATCGGCACCGTTTTCTGACTTCCCTTACCATTTTAAAGCGTAATTTCTTCCTAATTTCACACATTTTCAAAAATCCCGAATTTTACAAAAACTCTAATTTCTTCTATTTCTTTTCCATCAAATTGAACAATCTAGAAACCTTACCCATCACTTAAATAACATTTCCCTAAAATTAATTTATCTAAATTCTACCAAATCTTAATCCTAATTTCAGAGATCCCTAATTTTTGAAGAATTTCCTATGCACATGACTGTCACCCCACTAGCGCCTAGCGCGATTTGGAACACTAATAAAAAGAAAACTCAAACTCCAATACACTAGAAACAGCCTCCATGAAAGAACATAAATAAGACTACGCACATCAGCTTCTTTCCCAAATCCTACATGTATGACTTTAAACTACAATACATTAACTTACATGAAGTTCATGTTTATTTTCTTTTCTTTTTTTCTCTTTTTTTGGCTTTTAACCCATACCTTCATAAGATAATTTCCTAATGCATTTATAAAATTGCCTTCTTAATCTCCTGCTTTCAAAAGAAAAGAAAGGTATCTTAATTGCAAATGTAACACACTTTTTTTTTTGGAATCGTTGAAAACCTCACCGTCAAACCAACCCTTCTGGCTTAAACGGAATAGTTAAAACCCCCGACTTGTTTCAGGCTCTTACAAAAAACACATTTCTTGAATTCGAACATACTACCTCAAGTTGAAATCATTAGCCCTACACCACCAAACCACGCCCCTTGGAACACAAATTTAAAACACACTAAGCTTAAATAAATAAAATTTACAAATCCAAGAACTTGCAGGTGATAATAAATAGTAAAAGATTGTGTGAGCACATATATATAACGTACTGATAAAAGTGTTTCTTGATAGAATCGTATCGAAATTTAGGAACCAAAAAGGCATCGATTACACGAATAGCAGAATGAGAAGAAACAGAGCCACTATCTTCCTCGGCAGCAGCCTCCGCTAGTAACAAAACACTAACGACTCGATTCACCGATTCCTTATCTATTATCGAAGATTTCACTGCCAATTCAACATAAACACAAATAAAAACACAAATAATTATAAAACCCAAAGAATATTTTTAAAAAAAATTGAGATAATTCTTACAGGACGATTCGTGTTCGAGCTGGTCGAGGAGGAGATCGATGGCCTCGTCTTCGGCGTCGGGAAAACGATTTACGAAAGAGAGGATTTCATCGAGAGCCTCCATTTTCAGGCCGTACCCTCTGATTTTTAATTTCCTCTGAATTTTCTTTCTCGTCTGTCCACTCATTTTGATTTTGATTTTGATTTTTCTTTTTTTTCCACTGTGATGTGGTTTGGATCTTTCTTTCTTCATGTGCACTCTTGACTAAATGCCCTGCTTTTGAGCGGGAAATAAATGGCGGGAGTGTTTTTTTTAATTATGTATTTCTTTTCTTTTTTTTGTAAAATAATTTATTTCTACTAAACCCTAATCCCATCACATGCTGCCACTAGGGTTCATAAGGTCGGGTCAACCCTCCACCCGACTTGATTCGACACGCGCGGGTTTCAAATAAAAATAATTAGTTTTCGAGTTAACCCGACCCGGCTCGAAATTTTCGGGTTGGATCACAGGTTTGACATTAAAACCCGACTCGTCTCGGAACTATAATATTTTTATTATTTTCCTAAAAGATTTATTATTTTTCCAAAAATTTTATTATTATTTTTAAAGTTTTTACTATTATTTCATTTATTTATTACTTTTGTTGCCTTGAAACTTTATATATATGATAATTTTCGGGATATAAAATAACTAATATTTATATTTCAAAATAACTAATTCATTAAAAAAAATTATTTTTTTGGATGACTTGATCGGGTTTCACCTCTCAAATTTCGGGTTCGGGTTTCGCGACCCGCGTGCCCCGACTCGATCGGGTCTCAAGAATTTCAAAAAAACTCGACCTGACCAGACCCGTGAACACCTCTATTGCCTGCTAGCCTTGCCTGACTGACTATGCTTGTAGGGGCAAAGTTCGACCCAGAATGGTTTTAGCCTGACCCGGTGATAAAAGTGCTAGGTTACTTATTCTAGAAAGATAAATTATCATTTTTTCATCTGATAAATAATATAAGTAGGGTTTGCCACGAAAAATTTGAATTTGTTTTATAGTCCACCTATAATTTGAAAATTGTTCATTTTTTTAACCTGATAAAGTAGAAAAGTGTACAAATTATCCATTTAATTTAGGAAAATTATCAGTTTTGTATCTCATAAAAATGAATTAGTAAACACATTTAAAATTTTAGGTGAAAATTATAACAATTTTAAAATTTTCATGGAAAATGTTACTTTTATGCTATTTAACTAGTGGAAAAATGATAATTTCCCTTATAAGAAAATTCAGGTGTAATTTTGGTTCGATTATAAGTTATAAAAAATTAATTTTTTTCATTAAATATATACCTTTATAATTAATTTTCTAACGCTCGATCCAAACCATCATTTAAAAATTATTTTTTAAAGATCTATTTAAATAATCACAAAAAACATGTAATTTTTTTTTTTTTTTAAATTTTAAAATATTTTAAAAATTACTCAACGGGCCGGGCCGGACCTAATATTTAGGTTCAGGATAAAACACAAAAAAATTAAAAATTAAAAATAAAAACATAAAAATAAAAATAAAGAGAGAAAAAAAAAGAAAGAAAAGAAAAAGCTCAATATTCGATATGTGAACAACCTGAACAATTCAGAAAACTTCAAGACAATGGCCTTGCTGGCATTTGCAAGTTGTTATGAGAGACTTAGAATCTTCAAACATTTCTACAGAAAATATAATTTCCCAAACAATACATTCATGATGATTGTAATAATTTATTAGAAGAAAATGAAATATCTTAATCACAATACAGGCAAGGCTACACCTTATTTACTTCACAAGCAAGCAACATCAGTGAAGTACATTATACCAATCACAGAAGAAAACATACGATAGGTATTACAAAGCAAAATAAGAAAGAAGCAACAGCCTTAACATTCAAACAAGCATACGACTCTTGTCTCTCTTATGTCTAGAACCTTAGCATGCTCCAGCTCTCCGGCCATCGGCTACAATCCGCTTCCAGTGCCTGGTAATTTCCTCCTGAGTCTCTTTCACGCTCTTCTTAAGAGGCTTGTCGCCTTGAGTTTCATTGACCGTAGCTGTGACATGAGCAGTTCTTGTGGTTTCCCGACTTGGAAGCGAGTCAACTTCCTTCAAAACATCCTCGATGTGTGAGATAAGTCTTTCCGCCAGGCTACGGCTGAAATCCTCCCTGATCACCACCCGAAGAACCGCAACGTGTTCAGCATTAGCAGGCATTGTGTAAGCCGGAACTATCCACCCAAACTTTCTCAAACCCTCTGATATCTCGAATACGGTGTGTTTGCTGCTGTCCTTCAAAGCAAAGGCTACTAAGGGTACCCCGACGTCCTTGGAGAGAATTTGAAAGCGCCCTGTTTTTTCTAGCCCTTCTCTCAGCACTCTTGCATTCTCCGTGCAATTTTCAATAATGTTATTGTAACCCTAATTTTAAAGGACAAGAAAAGGAAATGCCTTGAGACTTGAAGTAAAATTAGATAATTACTTGGACAAAAGAAAGCCCAATTGTACATTTTATTATTATATGAGCAATAAGAATTATTTGAAATCATGTAAGAAATTGTAATGCTCCTCATTCTTCATATTATTAAGTTTATTCTACAAATCAGACCAAGCAAATTGCTTCCATCACAACCGATAGATACTCGTACACCTGATTTTACAGTATATGCGAATTATCCTAATCATATGAGAAATGTTTCCTGGCAAAACTCAAAAGTTTTTATGATCAACACACAGAAAAAACATGGTTACCTCAAAGCCCAGCCGTAAAAACTGATAATATTGAGCAATTATTTGACTGGAGCCTGACAAATATGAGAACTTGTGAATGAGAAATATACAAACTAAAAGGTTGCAAGAATATCAAATTTTACTAGTCATTCTCCATGTTGGAGAAATTTACGTGTATTAACCTTTTGAGAAGTTGAGGGTGAAAGTTGGTTGATCAGATCCAAGGTAGTTGATGTGAAAGACGAGTTCGTCTGGCAAGTCATCTTTGGTCCTCCAAACAACCCAACCAACACCTGCATAAACGAGGCCATACTTGTGACCACTGACATTAATACTCTTCACCAGCGGCAAACGGAAATCCCATTCAAGGTCTGGGTAGAGGAAAGGAGCAATGAATCCTCCGCTAGCAGCATCAACATGAATTGGTGTGTCCCAACCAGTCTCCTGGTTCTTTTTGCTGAGGAGATCATTAAGAAGCTTCACATCCTCAAATTCTCCTGTCAGGGTTGATCCCAAAATGGCTGCAACACAGATGGTGTTCTCATCTACCAAACCAACAGCTTTCACGGGATCCATCACATAATATCCCTCTTCCAGCTTCACCTCCTTCAGCTCAACCTCAAAGTACCTCGCAAATTTCTCCCAGCATACCTGTGTAAATCACGTGGAACATTAAGAACATCAATAACATTAACCCTCTTATTACAAGAACAACAGCCATAGTCCATGCATGACACTGCTAACACCACAAATGCAGGTTTGGCAGTAAGGGTCGGAGAAGGGCAATTACTCATTCTTAAAACCAGCATTCTTAGAATAAGAATGGGAATGGATAAGAGGCTCGTGGGATTGACGTGAGGGGGTAGAGATGGCTATATTTAAGATCTCCCTCCAAGCCATACATACGACTTTCATCGAATACGGCTTTCCACATAATTCTATATGCATCTAAGAGATCGAGTATGTACAAATCCATTTGGATTGATAAAGCATTTTCCTATCGAAATAGAATTTAAAGATCACCTGCACATTAGCTCCAGTGACAATATTTGGCTTATCATAGGGTTTGCCTTGCTCTTTTCTCTTCTTCTGCCACTTCCTTTTAAAAGCTAATCCAGCCAGCATTATTGCCTCGGATGAACCTACAGTCCCCACACCAATTGCAGTCTCGTCATCCCCGACTGGAGCATTGAAGAGGTGGGCAATCATATTCACACACCGATTCTGCAGAATCAATTGAAATGATTAATATATGGTAAATGAAAGGATTTAGGATGCTGTCAACAAAGCTTAGGTCTCTAAATCCTCAGGATGTTAAGACAATTGATATGTCATTCAATCAGTATAAAAGACAGTCCAATTATTCATTCATTTGTGTCAGTGACTCAGATATACCTGGAGCTCTGTGGTTACAGGGTATTCATCCATGTCAACATAGTTTTTATTAATCGAATCCATGATGAGCTTATCACACTCAGGCTCCATCCACGTGGTCACAAAGGATGCCAAGTTCAGCCTCGGATTTCCATCTAACATCAGCTCATCGTTTATTATCTGAAATGCTGCTTCCTTTGGCATTGAATTATCTGGCATCTTGAATCTACAACAACGTCATCACCCCATAAGTTCTAATTGATAAAAAATGTCATTTTTAATATCTCCATTTCTCATATTCTCTTTCAATAATGCAAATTATATGTTTCCTTTTAATTATAATTTGGCAGCAATTAACAAAATCATTTTTTTTATATCAACCCAGTGGCTTATTTTTCCATTTCATTAATCTGACTTCATCAGCAAGTAAAATGATGCAAAATGAGCTTATAAGAGAGACAGAATAATTCAGGAACCAAACAATTGGTGCAATTGAATCCATCACAGTAGCAAATGACAAACAAATTCATTCAGCACATTAGATGATATTAAGGAAAATGACATCTATACCTCCAAAGTTTGCTCAAATGTAAACAAAGACCCATTACTTTCAGAAATAGTCAGATCTAGATCTATGGGGTCTTTGTGTCCTTTTTCTTGATATTAAATAGTCAGATCTAGCACGAGAGTCAAGTGTTAACTTTTTCCGGAGCAAATTCGAGCCTACCATAAACACTTCCTTTGGTAGGACTCCTACCGTAGGAGTCTTGTACACAGGGTACCAACTTTATCCAAGATCTCTCTTATTATTCAGTTTTTGAAACTAATAAATATTGGTTGATTATCAAACCTAAGCTATTACCAAGTTTCTAAGATATATCAAGAATTCCACAAACAGTTTTTACGATGAAATAATATAATAAATTACTTTTTTGAACCTGAAACAAGTAACAAACATCAGTTGGGATTTGACTCGAAGGTTGACTGTTTGCATGATAAAATAACCTTTGAACATACAAACAGGTTTATATATCATCCATCACACACACACTTTCTTCCATAGCTATAATTTTTTATTAAAAAAATAATTGAAAAGAAAAATGAACAAAAGGGTTTTGTTCTATATACCTGGGAATTGGAGATCGAACGTATCTGGAAGCAAAAGTGGAGTTCAAATGCTCACTTGAGTCTGTTTTTGTTGTTGAAATCACCATTTTTTGTTCTTGTTTGGATAGAGAGAAAATGAAACTTTCTAAAGAAAAGACTGAGAGACAGTGAATGAGTTGAGTGAGTGTTGATCACTTGGCTAGTAATGAGTTATGGAGGCATTTGGGTTGTGGTGGGACATGGGAGCTGTAAATTGCAAAGTCTCTCTTTATCTCTATGCAATTATTAAATATAAAATAATAATACTAAATTATCCTTTATTCATCTATCACCCAAAATTATTAAAATTCTCAATTATCATGCAAAAATTTAAGAAATTTAGTTCATTCATCAGAAATTTAGTGAATGTTTGAAAACACACCCAATTTAAGTGATAAATATTCTTTTTTTGAGAAATTTAAATATAC
Organism: Zanthoxylum bungeanum; assembly: GCA_019454045.1. Lineage (NCBI taxonomy): Eukaryota > Viridiplantae > Streptophyta > Magnoliopsida > Sapindales > Rutaceae > Zanthoxylum > Zanthoxylum bungeanum. The sequence goes on from SKCR01030784.1 coordinate 6,921, forward strand.
AAGTATCATTTCTTAAAATTATATATTTTTCGAACCTCAAATAATTTTACATAGATGTAGAAAATAATTTTCATATAATAATTGGCTGAAACTGGTCACCTAAACTCAGGACACGTAATAGAAATAGATGCAAGGTTGCGTAACCTGGAAGGCAAAATACTTTTGTTCTCGGATTTGATTGCTGAAAAATGGGAAATGGGAACTAGGAAATGTCCCTTTTGTCTATATCTTTGGGGGTAAAGATGTCTTTATGCCAATTATTAGTTATTAGACTTTGCTTGATTAAGTCATTAAGCATGGTGCCGTGGCATCTCCTTTGCCTACTAAGATTCGGACACATGGCCAGGGAGTCATGTCTAATTTTTTATTTTTATTTTTAATTGGGAGCTTAACAAATAGAAGATGTGTTGGGTTTTAGTTGGTATATCTAATATTATAAGCGGTGCGTCAATACGTTTCAATAGATTTATCAATTTTTATTTGTAATAGGTTGTATATAAATTAATATAAAAAAAAATATGTTGTATTATGTGTTTGTACTATTCCACTTACGGTTCAAGAATTTGTATTTACCAATGCCAATGCCGATCTTGAATTTTAGAACCTGAGATAGCGGCTATCTAAGGTTCTAAAATTTAGATCAAAATTATGACCCCCAATTTAAGATTAATTTTATTTTATTATTTATTTTCGGCTCATATTTTTGTCTCTAAAATTAGTTCTAATATGAAGCATTCAACCAAAAAAAAAACATATTATTTTTTTGGCTCAATATTAAGTTCTAAATTTAGTAAATCCACATGTTACATTTTTATATTTTTTTATTCTTTTTTGTCGGGAGTCACACTTTAAAACTCATATAGGGCTGCCCCTAACCAACATTAGTCGAGGTGGGAAAACCATACGGTTCTCATGATTTCTCTAGTACCTTCATTAGTTTTTATGCGTGAATTCAACTTCTGATTGTTTGTGTGAAATATGTAGCGCGTGAAATTTTATATTGTTAGACTTTACCCTAACTAGACTTGAGTTTTATGGTATATTGAATGTGGTATTCAATCATAAATGCTTTATAATATGAAGATTTGAAATATGAATAAGGGTATTAAGAGGATTTCACTTACCAAGATAAGGCCCAAGATCTTTACAAGGATAAGACTTCGGGCTCGGGGGTGTCTGACCTGACTAGTGAATCAGATTCTGCTACATTAGGATACTGACCCGAGGAACATGGGGAACTAGTTGAGACACGGTCACATACACATGAGGAAGGTGATCACCAGAAGATACAAGTTAGAAGAAAATCATAACAGTTCGGACTGTCTTTGTAACATCCCTAATCTGGGAAATACTACCGGCAGGGAATAGGTCATATTATCCCAATGAGCCTTTGACTTTCTAGCTATGAATAACACTAACACTATTTTCTCAATCAAAATCTTATGTATGGGACTGTTGCCCAAACTCGACAACACGGAATGCAACTCAATATTAATAATTGTATACTCAATAACACTTTCTTTTATAATTTTATTGATAAACATTTTAACTTTTTACAATGACCGATACAATACCAATGACTTCTCTATGACTCTGATCGAACCCTCTCTCTCTCTTTGACTTGACCAGGTGGACTTCATTCCCTAGTGACTGCCATCAGTATCCATCATCCTGAGCCCGTCCTCCGAGTAATCTTGCAAAACAAATAAACTGGGAGTGGGGAAAGTTAGATCATTCGAACGATCTAAGTGAGTGGACGATTAAAACATAAATTGATGTACTCTTATAAAACTTTTGATTCTAAAACCGGATCTATCACCAGAAAAATCATTTTTTTTCTTCTGAAAATGCTTTTCTTATCTGAAAACACCACTTTTATGCAAAACTTTTATGTAAAAACTATTCTGTCTACAAACTCTGAAAACTATATCTCTGAAAATCCTTTCTTCTGAAAAATTGGTCACTGAAATCTGTCTCTGAAAAACCTGACGCATGAGGGGCGTTACGTGTCGTCATCCCCTCATGCGCCTAACTAGTGCCATGAGTGCAAATCCATGACATTGGGGCATTACGTTGATGGAGTTGGTGTTTGGAGTGCCAATCCGAATTGTACATTTTATTATTTACTAATAAAATAACTACATTTTCCATTTCATACTTTATAATGGTATTGTCATTACGCGTATTAAATTGATGAATAGATATACTAAGAATGACATTGACCTTAGAATAGATTTGACACTAGATGTAAACTATTCTTAAAGTAAATATTCCTAGTCGTTGGTTTTGGAATACGGTCGAATTCCTATAACCTAAAAGACTAGCACATGTCGTATATTGGAATTGGAGTTCCAATGGTTTAACGCGATCTACCATTCTAGAATAACTTGACCACCTTTGGGTGACCTAGAATTATTCACTAGACATTTCTTATTGGGATTCTAAATTGGTTTGTGTATTGGATTCAAAATTTACGCAAATGCGTATTTAGAATGAATTTATATTTTTGTAAAAATATTTGATATTTTGAAGAACTTGATTTTTATTCTATAACATGTGTTAATATTGGTTTTGAAATTAAAAATTAATTTTGGGTGATTTTGAAGTGTTTAGGGAGAACCGGAAAGAATTAGGGTAAAAGACCATAATTCCTTCAGCTTACTGGAATGTGAGCTGAAGGAAGCAGAAAGAAACAATGAAAACAAAACAAAAAAAAAAAAGACAGACTTGTGCGCTACAGTGCGCGCTCGTACTGTAGCGCGTGTAATGCACGCGCGTTGTTTTTGTTTTCGCTCGTTCTTGAGCTTTCGGACTCTGATTTAGTCCTGGGTTTTTCCTATACACTCGTAATGGAATATAGTATTTCATTAAATAATTTAAAATTACACCCATACTTGATATCCATGGGTTAAACCCATTTCCGCTGCGCGGGGCACCAATCTGACCCTAAGGGTTCCACAAATGCCCCAACAGAATGGTATCAGAGCAAAGGCTTAACCACACAATACATGTTTTGAATCTATGCCATAGTAATTTTAATTTAATTATGCATAAGACATATTGGATATATATTACATGTTTTAAATTAAAACTTTGACCTAATAAAGTTAATGACTTGATTGTCATAAATCTCCCGTGATTATGTGATTACTTTTAAATAATAGTATTAATAATGTTGGAGCATTATTGGATGGTCCGTCTTGTCAATACGGAGATGAATAAGTTCTTACTACTTATATCTAATATCGTCATTAGTGTGAGGGTATAAGTGCTCGGAACTTAGATCGCTCCGGTAAAACATTAGATGTAGCGTGATGAGTTAACATAGTCGCCCAATATCATCATTAGTGTGAGGGTGTACATACGAAACTCATTAGTGCACATTGACAAGTATACACCTAGAACACGTCTTAATCCAATATCGTTATTAGTGTGAGGATAAGAAACAATTCAGGACCAAATTAGGAGTCACATGAAATGATTGACCTTGGAGCTCTACCTAATGAGTTTACAAAGGCCAATATCATCATTAGTGTGAGGCTGGAGTAAATGTCATGGGATCCACTTCTCGTTATGAAATTTTGATAGTCAAATTTCTATTTTTACCTTAAGGGAGATTACGAAATTACGTAAAGTAGTGGGATGATACTAATATATTTAAAATTCCATAATCAATTAGTGTTATCACTTTTGAAATGAAAAACTGTTCTAGTACTACTAAAAAATGTTGTCTTGTAGATGGCTGCCACTAATCCATTGATGAAACTTTTGGATTCCAATAAGCTAAAAGGAGACGAGAACTATTTCGAATGGGAAATGAACATACGCCTTGTCTTGGAGTATGAAAAGTTGACTTATGTCACAATCAATCGACTGCCTGTTGATATTGATCCTAACTCTACTCCAGAAGAGCGAGATACTTTTGATAGATGGAAGGATGATATGAAGATGAAATCCTACATCTTGGGATCGATGGTTCCAGATTTGCTGAGATAGTACATTGAAGTACCAGATGCTTGGAGCATCATGCGAACACTCAAGGAGTTGTTCGAGGCAAATCAAGAGATGGAACTTTATCGAAGGTCTAAGGAATTGTTCCGTGCTAAACTCAAGGAGGGAGGAGCTGTCAGCACTCATGTTTTGAATATGATCGATCAGATTCAATATCTGGAACGATAAGGCATTATGTTTGATGAACGGTTGGGCTGTAATTTGATTCTAGCTTCTTTGTCTAGTTCTTATGCTGACTTTGTATTAAATTTTCATATGCATTCGATGCAAGCCACATACGAAGAACTTATAACATGCTACGCACGACGGAGCAAGATTTGAAGAAAGGAAACCCCACACTGTATCTCCATGGTGGAGCTGAGTTTTCAAAAACTTCTGGGAATTCAAAGAAAATCAAAATGGGGAAGAAGAAGATATCAAAGAAAAACCCCAAGAATCGCAAAGGTGCAAAACCGAAAGTAGCTCGTGATCAATGTCTACAATGTAAGAAGTCTGAACACTGGAAGAAGAACTGCCTAGAGCTTAAAGGAAAAGAAGGACCCTTATGTACGCTTTGTATTTTTCCAATTATTGACATCTCATTAGCCTTAGATGCAAATAGTGGATGAGTGTTAGACACTGGCAGTCCTACTCATATTTGCAATTCCCTGCAGGAAATGAGGGTTAAACGAAGGCTGAATAAAGGGGAGATCCAGCTTAGAGTTGGCAATAGCGAGACATTGTATGTCAAGGCCATAGGAACAGTTGTTCTAGATCTCCCAAATGGATGCAAATTAGATTTGCATGACTGTTATTATGTTCCCTCACTTATCAGACAAATAATATCATTGCCAATATTAGATAAAGAGAGATATAAACATTAAGGATGAAACTTTATGTTTGTATGATAAAGAAAATTTATTGAAATGTGAATATTCTTTATCAAACGGTCACTATATATGTTTTGGAAACATGTAGAGATGTCTTTAATGTAGAGAAAAATACAAGTAGAAAGTCTGAACTAAATAATACTGAATTATGACATATGAGATTGGGCCACATAGGTGTTAGACGTCTATCGAAATTGGTAAATGATGGTTGATTGAAAATCTTACCTTAGATCCTTATCCTATTTGTGAGTCATGTATCCAAGGAAAGATGACAAAGGCCTCATTTCAAGGTGTTGGACACAGTGCTGGAGATTTACTGGAGCTAATACACAGCGATGTGTGCGGTTCATTAAATCATGCTGCCCATGATGGTTACATATACTTTGTGACCATCATAGATGACAAATCTAGATATGGATATGTCTATCTGATGAAACATAAGTCGGAAATATTTGACAAGTTCAAAATATTCCGAAACGAAGTAGAAAAATCTAGATATGACACTCACACACGTTGATAAATCAAGTGAGCAACTCTACCTTCATGTTGCAACTTAAGGCCTTGCGCGTCGTGAGGCGCACGATTCCAGAAACGTTCTTAGGAAAATTCCCAGTACGCGTCGCGACACTGCAAGTTCTGCGTCGTGACGCAAGGCCAATTTCATGGCCCAACTTTCACCTTTCATGCCTAGTTTGCTCAACACTCATCTCACACTTCCATACAACAATTTCTACCCATCAATTTTTTAAACTTTAATGTAAATACTTGCTAAACCAACATTCCATATGTTATTGGTTCTTACTCAACAACTTAACTCTTTAATCTCATAGTTCCAATTAGCTTAATACTTAGGATTTCCAAGTATTTGGTTCTTACTCAATAAAATCAATTTTCATGCTCATATGTTACTAAATACAATGCTTAATGTGCTCCTAACATTCATATACCATTATATCAACAAAAAAACTTCTTAATCCAAGATTTGGGTCAACTGACCTTACCACATTTTTGTTGGATTTTCATCATCCAACAAGTCTTTCATGGTTGTTTTCCTCCCTCTTAGCTTGTCATGGAAGGATTTGAGTTAATCTCATTTTGCTTTCATTCTTCTTTCTTATTCTTATTCTTATTATTATTATTATTATTATTATTATTATTATTATTATTATTATTATTATTATTATTATTATATTATTATTATTATTATTATTATTATTATTATTATTATTATTATTATTATTATTATTATTATTATTATTCTTATTATTATTATTATTATTATTATTCTTATTATTATTATTATTATTATTCTCCTTCTCCTTCCACGTTTTCTTCTTTCTCTTTTGAATTTTGGGGATATATGAATAGTATCCTCCTTTTATACTAAGGCTATTTAAAATTAGAAAGTTTAAGAAATTTGAAGAAACTTGGAGAATTTATTAGAATGACCATCATGTATTATTCATCTGAATTTGATCTGATCTGCATTTTCAACTCATTCATGTTTCGAATTTGGAAAAATGTTCAACACGAAAGTGTAGGTCTCGATCTCAGCTTCACGTCGATATAAAATTCATAAAATCGGAGTTCGTATGAGAAAGTTATGGCCCAAAAACCATGGTTGTCCGGAGTGGAACATCGTACAATTTTGTATCAAAATTTCGAGAAATATACCGATTGTCCTCAAGGTCATTTCATGAGTGTATCGTGTCCTTACATAATTTAGGTTATGTGACACTCGTCTCGCAACGTAGCAGAGTTGAGATTACCGGTCGTTACAAATTCTCCTCTTAAATAGGATTCGTCCTCAAATCCCTTCTGGGCTTAACTCGCAGATTCATCTCGGTTGGAGGATATTTGTGTCTCTATTTATTCTTATCTTCCCTACTTTCCTTTTCTATTCTTCTGTTTGAGTTCTTAATATTAAAAACTCTAGAAATATCTTGTTATCATTGGACATATCAATCTAAAGTTCGTAGGCCTTAGTGAATAATTCCTTGAATTCCTGACTGAAAGGCAATTCCTTAATCTCATTCCATGAACTTCTGCTCAGTACTCTACACTTATCGTCATACTACCACTATCTCTATGCATCACAAAGACCTCATTTCTAAACTTCCAACTATATTAAACCTCCTTTATCTCAACTATTCACATGAGTTATCAGTTCCAAAATTGTATTATATTTGTGGTCTGTCATCTCACTTATCTTAGTTCCATTCTGATTTGAAACCCATAATATCTCTTGCCATGACTGTTGGATAATATGACCCATAGTGTCACTATTTGTACAGATCATAGTGTTGTTGTACAAATTAACTATGTGACAAGGAAATTGCACTCTCATCATTTGTGATTAGATCACCTTAGATATATAAATGAAGAGAGGTCCATATGATTAGTTCCTGGATTGAGAATGATATGAGACAGTATCAGTCCACGAAGGATTAATCATTAAATATCCCTAGTCGTAGTATTATCGAGACTGGACATCGATAATGCGGAATAGGCTAGTATTGCACTTGTGCGCGTTGTGAGGGCACAACAACATAGTTCTCATATATTTGGGTATTGGATACTCATGCAAGTGCGATAGGAGGTTGTGTTTTCACATCACCGGTACGGGAAACAGCTTCGCTCTGGATAGACCCCTCGGAATCCCATTGGTATTATGACTATGTTATATGGGAGTCCGACATCAGGGTAGGTGTGTATGGTCTTAACCTGAGACTTGCACCGCTAATGCTTACGACAATCAATATACTTTAGTTGAGGTCGTCTAGGACTCTAACCGGTTCTGTGTACGCCAATGCTGGGTATATTGAGAATCGTAGAGTATTGGGTGTATGTCAAGACAGAAGTATCACTCCAGTCATAGTGGAGATGATGTCACGCATGATACGGTATTAGTGCTCTTAAGTGCTGGCCGGCCATCGGGATATTATGACAAGGTCATGTAATCCGATTATAGAGACTAGTTACCAGACATCCGATATGTGCTTCGGACGGGGGGCAGACTTTATCCAGCCCCAGCCTAGCACGTGACTATCCGATACTGGGCCGATATACACGATACTTGGTATATTACGCTTGATATAGATCTTAAATATTCTTAGATGAATATGACCGGAGAATTGGGTAGACTTCGTGCTTTGCTAGAAGCCGATCTTGTCTCGTAAATCGGTAGAACGTAGTACTTGGTACGTACGTGATTCGGATACTCCGACGACCGTATTACTGCCCGATTATCCGGGGATCTCATGGGTCGCTTCCCGATAATGCACCGATGACGCATAACTCGCACTCATTAATAATCTGGGATTATATAGAAGAGAGAGAAAATTAATCTAGGATTAATTACGGAGATATTTTATCTGGGATAAAATATCGTCTTAAGAGAGAGAATGATTAATTTGGAATTAATCGGTAAATTAATATATTCGATATATTAAACGAAATTAGATTTGACGCGGAATTGAAATTGGATTTTAATTTGGCGAACGAATTAATTTAGAATTAATTCGTTAGCGATGTGAATAGTGAATTCGCTAGGCGTAATCATTTAATTACGACGCAACGGAAAATTCGCTAATTAGGAATTAGCGAACCCGAGCCCGAGTGTGATTGCGAGCGCATTCGTAATTCGAATTCGAGTGCGGCAACGCAAGTCACATCAAGCGTCAAATCATTCGTCACATCAAGCGTCAAATCAATGTCACTTTGAGTGATGTGATTGATTGAAAGACTCACATCACTTTATTAAAGTGAAAATGAATAGTTGATGTAAGTTGTTTGGAATAGTGTTGGTGGTTGAGAAGCCATTTCCATTTGACTTTATTTGATAAATTAAATGGTAAATGCTTATTATTTTTTTGGAAAATATATATAAAGCATTTTGGTAATTCATTTAACAACTCAACCATTACACAACTCCTTCATTCTTCTCTCTTTCTCACGCCCAAAAGGGCTGTTTTCTTTCTTCTTCACAGCTCACTGCCGTGAGCTTCAAGGGAGCAATGAGTGAGTTTTTGTGGCAAAAACTCAAGTGCTAGCACACTTACGGGACTTGCGAAGGTGTTAGGGAGGTTCACCCATGAGGCGGGATCCATTCGACGAAGTTTGGAGCTCAAAGTTGGATCCAAGGCCCAACCAGTGAGCAATCTGCACAGCTTGGGCGTGAATGGCAGTAAGCAAAGTGGCTTTATTTTATTCTCTTCAAATCGTCTCAACCGATCGATGTGAGTAATCCGCTACCACCTCCGTTGATGTGTTCACACATGTATTTCATTGCTTGTTTGATCTTGGGACCTAGATATAAACCTAACAATGGCATCAAGAGCTTAGGTTCAAGCATGAAAAATGTAGGGCTTAAAATTGGGTATTTTGTATTAGAGCATGATTTGATTAAATTGGATGATTGAGCATGCTTAGTATATGTAATATTGAAGATTGATTTGATCAATTTCAAGAAAAAATGTTTAGAACAATTTTCCCCAAAAATTTATCTTGGCCGAATCTTCAAGCATTTTGGAAATTTGGAATTTTTTGATTTTGATTCATTGGATGAATTAGAATCATGTTGGATGATGTTAATTTGAAGTCAATTAGATTGAATTTTGAATTGAACAAAAATCCCCAATTTGCTTCACTGGCCGAATGGTATAATGCCCTAATATCTTGGTAATTTTGATTTTGTGACATTGGATGTGTATGAAATCAAATTGGATGGTGATTTAATGTCGATTGTGGGTTCGATTGGATTGAAACCAATCGGACACAAAATCCCCCTTGGCCGAGAGCTTAAAACATGTAGTGGGTTTGATTTTTCAATTTGTGTGTTGGACATATAATAATGAATTGAGTATGATTAATTGGACTAACTGGTGTTTTGGAAATGTTGATTTAGTTGATTATCATATAATGCACTTTAGGTAATTAAATTACGGAATTGGATTCATGAAATTTAATTATTAGGCTTAAATTGGATTTGGGCTTCTAATGTTGTAATTGGGCTTATTGGGCTTGATTTTATCAAGATGGGTTTAGGCCATGTAGATTGGATCCAATTGGGCCCAAAACCACTACCATAAAGCCCAAATGCGACTTATAAACCTTTAAAGTTTAATTGGGCCTAAGGGCCTAAATTGATTTCCGGGCTTATGGGGTTACTCCTTGATTGGGCTTTGGTTGCCGAAGCCCACGCCTTAAAGAAATTAATTAAAGCCCATTAGACTTGAATTGAATTGACGTTGGACGTTAATCGGGCTTTGAGTCCCGAAGCGATTAAATTTGGAATTTAAGTCGTTAAAGGTTTATTAAATAAAGTGTTAATTTAATTTGGAATTGAATATGAATTAGTATTAAATACATGTTAAATTGGATTTAATGATGTAGTTTAATTTAATTCATGAATTTGTACTTTGAGTACTTATTCGCAAAAACGAGTTTGACTCGAGCAAAATCAAATCGTTGTTTGAATATTGGATGATCACATAATTATCAGATTAATTAATTTGATTAGATTGATTGATAGCATGCTTATGTGTGAATACGTGGTTGTGATGAATGAATAATGTATATCAGATGGATATTAGTTGGGGTGGGCAATTTTGGAAATTGTTGTAATAAATTCGATTTATTAAATTGGACCTGCGTGTCCAGCCTTATCACCTCTATTCTCTTTGTATTCTCTTCTCACCTATTCCCCTCAATGTAAATGAGGTTTCTTTAGAAGTGTAGTGTAACGGGTAGAAGTAATACAAGTGCTAGCTTGAGTGAGAAAGGAGAGATTTGATCTAGGATCAATGTAAGTATCCATCCGCATATCATTATTATTTATTTTCATACTCGCTTTATTATGTATTTAGAATGCATGTTTAAGGGTGTATGATGATGAGACCTTAACAAAGATAATGAAATTGGTAGCCAATTTGCACGCGAAAAGCCCTCATTAAAATATCATGCGTCTTTTCCTTCCTTGAGTGATTCTTGCTCAAGATCCTAGATTGGCATGGGTTGTTGGCCAAAGTCAAGCCCTTGTCCGTCGAAGATGTGTTTGAATCACGAGGCTTTGTTCCATATTGGTGTCTTGTCCAAGTTGTGGTTTGTTGGCCAAAGTCAAGACCACTTCTTGTCCATCGACATTGATTACGAAGCTTCCATGGTCAATGGGTCCGCGCTTGACTAGGATCATTAGGTTTGTTGTGCCAAATCCAAGGCCTAGTTGATTCAGAGGAAAAAGGTTAAGGTATATATATTGGATATATAGGCATATATAGGATATATGTTTAGGACTTGGATGTCCACCTACTGGATCTAGGAATTGGATTAGATCCAATTGATCTTAGAGATCTACCTAGTTAATTATCATACAATTTGTTGCCAAAGTCAAGATTGTGTGATATTTAACGGGATCCTAGCCCACTAGGAAACACGGTTTCCCGAGTACTCGACAGAGGGTTAGAGGCTCGACAAAAAATAGTGGGAGGCAAGAATTGAATTTGCAATATTCGTTCAATTACTCGCCATACGCGCTCAAACAAATATCGCTCGTCATATATTAAATGTTAGTTGGACTAATTTTAAATTGTTGTTTTAATAAACAGTTGGACTGTATTATAGTTGATTATATATAATTGGATTATATTAATCAATATATTTGAATTAATTAATTCAGTTTACAGTTGATTTTATAATTGGATTATAGTAATCAATGTAATTGAGGTTAATTAATTTGGATTATATTTGATTATATAGTTGGACTATTATAATCATTATAATATATATAGTACCACTAATCGTTGATTAAATAGTTGGACTATTGTAATCAAGATAAAATTGAAAAGTTGGATATTTAAAATATAATCTGGGATTAAAATATTTTAAATGATTTAATTTTCAAATTGGGAATAAATACTAGGTTACTTTATTTATAAAATAACTTATTATACCTTAAGCCCAAAATTAAGCAAAATAAGTAGAGCATAAACTCTTTGGAAGATTTATGTGATGATGACTTTAATGCTTAATTTAATATACTTGTCATAAATCTAATTTTAGATTTAAGAAGTATTAAAAATACAATTTAAATTCTTGGAGAATTAATTGACTATTCTAGATGAGATAAAGTCAAAGTTTGCAATTGGGCATGTAGCACGAGGTGCACATTGTTTCGATATTCTAAAAACCCAAGGCTTGGCCTAAGGTTCTTGAAATATTGAAAAGGATAATTGACATATCCCAAAGTGACTACCATTTGGATATGGCAGACACGAAGGAATTAAAGAAGGGCAAGGCTCTTACTTTAAAATGTTTGTCAAAGTTATGTTCACAACTAGTATTGAAATTAGATTTTAAATACTTAGTGTGGTACATAAAATATATGTATTGATGTTCAGAATCTGCTTTGAGCAGGATACTGACTTCAAACTGAGATTGCTCTGTGAATCAGAAACGGGACGAAAGTCGCTGTTTCGACCGTAGATACCGAAGTTTAGGAACTACCCTTGGGTGTGTACTTAAATTAGGAACTGTTATAATGTAACTAGTTTGACTAGAGACATTATCTCTATATCAGTGTTTAATCCATTGTGGATAAACCTTTATATTCTAGAACACTAAGTGTTTCATTATATAAAGATGATACTGAGATAAACACATTAGATGTGAACAACAGAATTTATATTTTGAATATAATTAAAATCTCAAAACATATAAATGACAAATAAATAGCTCAAATTGATTTGATCAATAGAGACTTATTTGTGGCATTGTTGTCTGGGACACAATTAAACAAGATTCGTATATCCGCACTTTTGAAGAGTGGGTACTAGGACTGATTTGACTATTCAAATAAAGTCTACGAATCTAGTTTGTTAGGTAAAGTACCTAAAACACTGTTTACTTGGTAATAGTGTAAGTGCCACCGATCTGTTAGCCCATTCATGGTGAAGTTAGTGGGCCCATATCTAGTTAGGCTAGATGTGAACATGAATATTTCGTGACCTTAACAGATGTAACATCACGTTATGGTTATGTGTTTCTTTTGAAGAACACAGATCAGAAACTTTTAGAGTTTCGACACGAAGTAGATAAACAGATCGGGTATAGTATTATGCCGTCATGGTAAGACCGTAATGGAAAATACTTAAGCAGTAAGTTTCAAACATACAAGAAAGAGTATAGTATTCTTTCAATGAGGACTCCTCCCGAGACACGTCAGTTAGACGGTGTGTCCGAACTAAAAACCGAATTTTGTTGACATGATAAGGTTTATCACGAGTCGCTCTGAGCTACCATTTCCTTCAACGGATATGTATTAACAGTGCAAAACTTATTTAGAATAAGGTTCCATAAAATCTGTTTGACAGATATCATATAGGATATGAACAGAAAGAAACAGGGTTTCTCATTCCTAATAATTTGGGTATGCCGGGCATAACGTTTGGATGATACCAAACTAGAACCCAAATTGGATAAGTGCCAATATAGGTTATCCTAAGGGAAACCATAAGTATAGTACTTATAAATCTCACATGAGAACAATATGATTGTTGCTCACCATGCGGTTTTCCTAAGAGGAACACCGATATGCAGTGGTAAGTGGGAGGACAGTAAAACACAATGAAAATCGGGGTAATACTGTTCAAGGCACGAAGTCCGTAATGGAACATAAATAGTTCATCAAGGATGAAACTAAACCATTAATCTTCAAATACACAAGAACCACGTAGATCGGAGAGAATCAGAAAACAACCTGGGTATGGGTTTCTGATGTAACCCCTTAAAGATGTAAATCTTACGGAGGTATACCAACCGACTACGTACGAGGAAGTGATACAAGGTATCGACTCCCTATTATGGCAAAGTGCCATGAATCCGAAATGGATTCCATGTATAACAACTATGTTTGGATACTAGTTGATGTACCGCAAGGCATTATGCCTATTGGTACTAATCGTCTTCAATGAAGACATACATGGATGGCAACAAACCAACGTACAAAGCTAGGTTTGTGACGGAAAGGTATCGTTATCAACATTATGTTAATAACGGTTCAACCTTTTACCTGTTGCCATGGTAAATCCATTTTGATGATGCTTGCTGAGAAACTGTACATTTATGAAATGTGTCAGTTAAATATCAAAATCGCCTTCCTGAAAAGGAAACCTTTTGGAGGATATTTTCAACATCCTGACGATTTTGTATAACCGACAAACAAGGTTTGCGGGTTATTCGATCCATGTTTGGATTGATGCAAGCATTAGGTTCTTGGAACTGTCGTTTTGAAATAATCATAATGGTTTATGATTTGACTCAAAACGTAATGATTCTTGTGTATATAAGGAGGTTAGTGGGAGAGCACTGATAATGAAATTCCCATAAAACAATTGGTGAAAGCTTGGCTTTCATAGAAATTCTCCGTAGAATTCTGGGGAGTAACAACCTTTATTCAAGGAATAAAGATCTACTGGGATAGATTTGGAGTTGTTAACACTCTCTGGGAAATTGTACATTTAAAATGTACTTGATATGGTGTCTCATACGCTTTGAGCATATGGAGTCACAATCAGGACAATCCAAGTGATAGTCACTGGATTGAAGTTAAGAACATCTATTAGTATCTTAGAGAACTAAAGATGTTGTCTAAAACTATGGAGAAGGAGAACTTGAAGTGACTGGGATCACTGCTGCAAGTTTCCAAACAGTTAAATAATGCGGTACTATAAAGTTTGAATAACGGGACAGTGAGCTAGAAATCTTCCGAGCAAGATACTGTTGCCGAATAAACAACAAATGCGGATTATTGCTGCAGCTGAGGCAGCAATAGAAGCCATTTGGGTCGATAATAAATCTAATTAGATTAGATATAGTTCTGTTAGCAGCTGAGCTAGGCGTCAGCACAAGGCTAAAGAATTAAAGGTCTCATCGACGATCCAGATATATACTTCTATATTCATCTGATTCGTTCGGATCATACATCGTGGCGATGTGATGATCGTATAAATCGCGTCAGACGATAATCATGCAAATCCGCTGACGAAAACCTTTCCTCAGCAAATTTGAGCAAACCGTACATAGTTCGGGTGTTCGACACTTGAGTTCCAAGTGGGAGATTGTTGGATAATATGACCCATAGCGTCATTATTTGTACAGATCATAGTGTTGTTGTACAAATAACTATGTGACAAGGAAATTGCACTCTCATCATTTGTGATTAGATCACCTTAGATATATAAATGAAGAGAGGTCCATATGATTAGTTCCTGGATTGAGAATGATATGATATTATCAGTCCACGAAGGATTAATCATTAAATATCCCTAGTCGTAGTATTATCGAGACTGGACATCGATAATGCGGAATAGGCTAGTATTGCACTTGTGCGCGTTGTGAGGGCACAACAACATAGTTCTCATATATTTGGGTATTGGATACTCATGCAAGTGCGATAGGAGGTTGTGTTTCACCGATGGTACGGGAAACAGCTTCGCTCTGGATAGACCCCTCGGAATCCCATTGGTATTATGACTATGTGTCTATAGGAGTCCGACATCAGGGTAGGTGTATTGTCTTAACCTGAGACTTGCACCGCTAATGCTTACGACAATCATATACTTTAGTTGAGGTCGTCTATGACTCTAACCGGTTCTGTGTACGCCAATGCTGGGTATATTGAGAATCGTAGAGTATTGGGTGTAATGTCAAGACGGAAGTATCACTCCAGTCATAGTGGAGATAATGTCACGCAGGATACGGTATTAGTGCTCTTAATGCTGGCCGGCCATCGGGATATTATGACAAGGTCATGTATATCCGATTGTAGAGACTAGTTACCAGACATCCGATATGTGCTTCGGACGGGGCAAACACTTATCCAGCCCCAACCCTGGCACGTGACTATCCGATACTAGGCCGATATACACGATACTTGGTATACTACGCTTGATATAGATCTTAAATATTCTTAGATGAATATGACCGGAGAATTGGGTAGACTTCGTGCTTTGCTAGAAGCCGATCTTGTCTCGTAAATCGGTAGAACGTAGTACTTGGTACGTACGTGATTCGGATACTCCGACGACCGTATTTACTGCCGAATTATCCGGGGATCTCATGGGTTGCTTCCCGATAATGCACCGATGACACATAACTCGCACTCATTAATAATCTGGGATTATATAGAAGAGAGAGAAAATTAATCTAGGATTAATTACGGAGATATTTTATCTGGGATAAAATATCGTCTTAAAGAGAGAGAATGATTAATTTGGAATTAATTGTAAATTAATATATTCGATATATAAACGAAATTAGATTTCGACGCGGAATTGAAATTGGATTTTAATTCGGGCGAACGAATTAATTTAGAATTAATTCGTTAGCGACGTTAATAGTGAATTCGCTAGGCGTAATCATTTAATTACGACGCAACGGAAAATTCGCTAATTAGAATTAGCGAACCCGAGCCCGAGTGTGATTGCGAGTGCATTCGTATTCGAATTCGAGTGCGGCAACGCAAGTCACATCAAGCGTCAAATCATTCGTCACATCAAACGTCAAATCAAATGTCACTTTGAGTGATGTGATTGATTGATGTGATTGATTGATTGAAAGACTCACATCACTTTATTAAAGTAAAATGAATAGTTGATGTAAGTTGTTGGAATAGTGTTAGTGGTTGAGAAAGCCATTTCCATTTGACTTTATTTGATAAATTAAAGTGGTAAATGCTTATTATTTTTGGAAAAATATATATAAAGCATTTGGTAATTCATTAACAACTCAACCATTACACAACTCCTTCATTCTTCTCTCTTCTCACGCCCAAAAGGGCTGTTTCTTTCTTCTTCACAGCTCACTGCCGTGAGCTTCAAGGGAGCAATGAGTGAGTTTTTGTGGCAAAAACTCAAGTGCTAGCACACTTACGGGACTTACGAAGGTGTTAGGGAGGTTCACCCATGAGGCGGGATCCATTCGACCAAGTTTGGAGCTTCAAAGTTGGATCCAAAACTGCCCAACCAGTGAGCAAATCTGCACAGCTTGGGCGTGAATGGCAGTAAGCAAAGTGGCTTTATTCGTCTTCAAATCGTCTCAACCGATCGATGTGAGTATTCCGCTACCTCCGTTGATGTGTTCACACATGTATTTCATTGCTTGTTTGATCTTGGGACCTAGATATAAACCTAACAATGACAACAATAATTTCTAGTTATCTTTAGGGACTTTTGTTATTCTTCTTATTTAAAGTATAACCATTGTACTTTATACTTTAGCGAATAACCTTCGTTTACCCTTGACTTTTATATTCCTCAGGTTCTTCAGCTATTCTTCATAATGTAACTACTTATTAGATATCTTCTTGGCTCCAATGTTAGCTAACTATTTGATCTTTCTCTTTTTCTTTTCTTTACTAAGCCCCCATTACTTATAGGTTTATTCCTTTGAGTTCTCACATATACAACTATTTATGGGTTTATGACTTTATAACTCATAACTAACCTTTTTATGTAGTCTCACTATCAATCGATGGCTTCCATACTTAGGACATTACATCAGGGTAGTTTTCTCTGGCGGTCCTCTCGGTTGGCTAAGGCGTTTGGGACAACGTATTTATACTAAGCCTGACCTTGTGCATCTTTATACCAAAACTATGTTATTTACTGTTAATGTTGGCTCTGGTTAAACTAGTTTGGTTTACTTTTCTGCACTTTTGATTCCTTCATTAGTGCAAGTACATTTACTTCCTTTTATGCTGACGTTGCCTACTTGTACTCTAGAATGCTCCACCTTTAATTATCTCTCGAATTCTTATCATCTTAAGAGTTGTCCCGATTTCAACAATTTTAACTCTACCTTTACTTGATATCCTTCCTATATTTTTTCTCATTCTTAACTATTTGTGGAATTTCTGGTTCCTCTGTATTTGTCTTTTACCTTGAGGGGCATCAATCTTTACAATTCTCTGGTTGTGTCTATCATTGATTCTTTTGCATTTCGTTATTGCTTAACTACTATTTTCTTTTTTAATCATCTCATATAGACTGTCTTTATTCTAAACCTTTTTATTTAGCACCATTTTCTTATTTTCCCCGTTCTTGCACTAGATCTGAAGATTTTTATATTTCGGCTTACTTTCCTGCGTATTCAATTGCTTATGGAAATATCTTTAAAGTAAAAATCGGGGTCCATCTTTTTTGCTGTTGTATAACGAGGGTTAGAAGGGTGGGGTTGAGTTCTAACGTGTTGCTGATGGTGATAATCTCAGTAACTACCAATGTGTTGGACAATTATGACCAATAGCGTCACTATTTGTACAGATCATGGTGTTGTTGTACAAATTAACTATGTGACAAAGGAGATTGCTCTCTTATCATTTGTGATTAGATCACCAAGATATATAAATGATAGGAGGTCCCTATGATTTGTTCCTGGATTGAGAATGATATGAGACAGTATCAGTCCACGAAGGATAAATCATTAAATATCCCTAGTCAGAGTATTGTCGAGATTGGACATCGATAAATGCGTAAAACACTAGTATTACACTTGTGCTCGTTGTGAGGGCATAACAACATAGTTCTCATATATTTGGGTATAGGATACTCATACAAGTGTAATGGGAGGTTGTGTTTTACTGATGGTACGGGAAATAGCTTCGCTCTGGATAGACCCCCTCGGAATTCCATTGGTAGTATGACTATGTTTCTATGGAAGTTCGAAATCAGGGTAGGTGTATTTGGTCTTAACCTGAGACTTGCACCGCTAATACTTGCGATAATCAATATACTTTGGTTTTGGTCATCCAGGGCTTTAACCGGTTTCTGTGTACGCCTCTTCTGGGTATATCGAGAATCGTAGTGTGTTGGGTGTGATGTCAAGACGGAAGTATCACTCCAGTCATATGGAGATGATGGTCACGTATGATACGATACTAGTACTCTTAAGTACTGCAGTCATCGGGATAATATGACTAGGTCATAGTTATCCGATATAGAGACTAGTTACCAGACATCCGATATGTGCTTCGTACGGGGCAAACATAATTCCAGCCCCAGGCCTAGCACGTGATCATCCGATACTGGATCGAAATACCCAATACTACGTATACTACGCCTGATATAGATCCTATATTCCTGTAAGGATATTTCTGGAGAATTGGGTAGGCATGGTGTTTTGCTAGAAGCCAACCTTGTCTTATAAATCGGTATAAACGTAGTACTAGGTACTTACGTGTTCGGATAGTCCGACGACATAATTTACTGCCAACATATCTGGGGATCTCATGGTCGCTTCCCGAAGATTCACCGATGACGTATGACTCGCACTTTAATTAATCTAGGATTAATTAGAAGAGAGAGAAAATTAATCTGGGATTAATTGCGGAGATATTTTATCTGGGATAAAATATCAATAAAAGAGAGAAAACGATTAATTTGGAATTAATCGATAAATTAATATATTCGATATATTAAATGAAATTGGATTTCGACGCGGAATTAAAATTAGATTTTAATTCGGGCGAACGAATGCGAACGAATTAATTTAGAATTAATTCGTTAGCGACGTGAATAGTGATTTCGCTAGGCATAATCATTTAATTGCGTCGCAACGGAAAATTTGTTAATTTGGAATTAGCGAACCCGAGCCCGAGATTGTTTGCGAGCGCATTCGCATTTCGAATTCGAGTGCGGCACACAAGTCAAATCAAGCGTCAAATCGCTAGTTGTTGGTTTTTATTAAGGTCCCAAGATCAATAATAAGCATGAATAATGTGCGAATACAAATCGAAGAAGTTGCGGAATACTCACATCGATCAGTTGAGTGACGCGGAGGCAACAAAATCATTTTCTACCTCCTTGAACTGGTTCGACAGTACACAAAAACAGTCCACCGGTTTGACCTCCGTTTGGTCCTTCGTCAAGCTCCAAGCTTCGTCGAATGGTTCCCGGCTCATGGGTGGACTTCCCTATCACCTTCGCATGTCTCGTAGTGTGCTAGCAGTTGCGATTTTTGCCACAAAAATCCAACTCTTGGGTTCCCTTTCTTCCTCCATTTCGACGGCAGTTCCCTGCCAAGAACAGAAGAAAAAAGCCCACTGGTTTGGGCGTGAGAGAGAGAAGAAATAGAGAGAATGAGAGAAGTTGTGTATTAAGTTAATTTGATTTCCAAAATCAAATAAAAATATATACCAAATTCGTGTAAAGGCTTTCAAAAAGTCAACACAATTTTTGGCTCCAAAAAGCATTAAATGCTAGCCATCAACTTCCATCAATCAATCCATTAATCAATCAAATCAAGTGACAAGTTGTCACATCACTCAAAGTGACTAATGATATGACGCTTGATGTGACTAGCGATTTGATGCTTGATTTGACGTGCCGCACTCGAATTCGAAATACGAATGCGCTCGCAAATAATCTTGGGCTCAGGTTCGCTAATTCCAAATTAACGAATTTTCCGTTGCGTCGTAATTAAATGATTACGCCTAGTGAAATCACTATTCACGTCGTTAACGAATTAATTCTAAATTAATTCGTTCGCCCGAATTAAAATCTAATTTTAATTCCGCGTCGAAATCTAGTTTCGTTTAATATATCAAATATATTAATTTATCGATTAATTCCAAATTAATCGTTATCTATCTTTAATGGATATTTTATCCCAGATAAAATATCTCCGCAATTAATCCCAGATTAATTTTCTCTCTCTTCTAATTAATCCCAGATTAATATAGAGTGCGAGTCATACGTCATTGGTGAATCTTTGGGAAGCGACCCATGAGATCCTCAGATATGTTAGCAGTAAATTCGGTCGTCGGACTATCCGATCACGTAAGTACCTCGTACTACGTTTTACCGATTTACAAGACAAGGTTGGCCTCTAGCAAAGCGCCATGCCTACCCAATTCTCCAGAAACATCCTTACAGGAATAAATGATCTGTATCAGGCGTAGTATAAATAGTATTGCGTATTTCTGTCCAGTATCGGATGATCAAGTGCTAGATGATGGTCACGTAGGATACGGTACTAGTACTATTAAGTACATCAATCATCGGGATAATATGACTAGGTCATAGTTATCCGATATAGAGACTAGTTACCAAACATCCGATATGTGCTTCGTACGGGGCACACACAATTCCAGCCCCAGGCCTAGCACGTGATCATCCGATACTGGATCGAAATACACAATACTACGTATACTACGCATGATATAGATCCTATATTCCTGTAAGGATATTTCTGGAGAATTGGGTAGGCATGGCGCTTTGCTAGAAGCCAACCTTGTCTTGTAAATCGGTATAAACGTAGTACTAGGTACTTACGTGTTCGGATAGTCCGACGACCGAATTTACTGTCAAGATATCCGAGGATCTCATGGGTCGTTTCCCGAAGATTCACTGATGATGTATGACTCGCACTTTAATTAATCTGGGATTAATTAGAAGAGAGAGAAAATTAATCTGGGATTAATTGCGGAGATATTTTATCTGGGATAAAATATCAATAAAAGAGAGATAACGATTAATTTGGAATTAATCGATAAATTAATATATTCGATTTATTAAACGAAATTGGATTTCGACGCGGAATTAAAATTAGATTTTAATTCGGGCGAACAAATTAATTTAGTATTAATTCGTTAGCGACGTGACTAGTGATTTCGCTAGGCATAATCATTTAATTGCGTCATAACAGAAAATTCGTTAATTTGGAATTAGCGAACCCGAGCTCGGGATTGTTTGCGAGCGCATTCGCATTTCAAATTCGAGTGCGGCACGCAAGTCAAATCAAGCGTCAAATCATTAGTAACTTTGAGTGATGTGACAACTTGTCATATTGATTGATTGATTGATGCAAATAGTGATGTGATTGGTTGATAGCATTTAATGCTATTTTGGAGCCAAATTTGTGTTGACTTTTGGAAAGCTATTACACAATTTTGGTATATGTTTTTTATTTGATTTTGGAAATCATTTTAATCAACAACTCTCTCTTTCTCTCATCTCTCTCTCTCTCTCCCCCATCGAGGGCTGATTCTTCACTGGTTTGCCGAGAGGCAAGAGGAAAAAGGGAAGCGAAGTGTGATGATTTTGCAGCAAAATCATCGAGAGCTAGCACTCCGAGAGACATGCGAAGGTGATAGAGAAGTCCACCCATGAGCTTGGAATCATTTGACGAAGCTTGGAGCTTGTTCAAGGAGCACCAAAGCCGAAAATAGTGAGCTGAAAAACAGTCACTGCCGTGACCATGACAGAGGCAGAAAATGATTTTTTTGTTCGTCGTAGCGTCGCTCAACCGATCGATGTGAGTATTCCGCAACTCCCTCGTTGTATTCACACTTGTTTCATGCTTGTTTAATGATCTTGGGAAGCTTAGAAAACTCCAACAATGGTATCATGAGCAAGGTTGAGCATGAAAATGATTAGGGCTTAAAATTTGGGTAAAATGTTTTTGAGCATGATTTGGATGAATTGGATGTTTGAGTATGCTTAATACATGTTTAATTGAAGTTTGATTGAGCAATTTCAAGAAAATTGATTTGGAACAATTTTCCCCAAAATTGGATGGCTTGGCCGAATGGTTGATGAACCCTAATATCTTGGTATTTTGTTTTTTGATTCATTGGATGACTTGAAAAACAATTGGGAATATTGATTTAGGATTTGATTGGATTGAATTCGGAATTGATTTGAAAATCCCTACTAAAGCCGAGAGTTTAGAGCCCTATTTGTCTTGGAATTTTTTGATTTTGATTCATTGGATGAGTTGGAATCATTCGGGAATGTTGATTTAATGTCGATTGTGGATTTAATTGGATTGAAACCGAATCAGACACAAATTGCCCAAATTGCCGAGAATGATATAGCATGTAATTGGGTTTGATTTTTGAATCAATGTAAAGTATCCATCCGCATATCATTATTATTTTATTATACGCGCTTTATTATGTATTTAGAATGCATGTTTAAGGGTGTATGATGATGAGACCTTAACAAAGATAATAAATTGGTTGCCAATTTGCACTCGAAAAACCCTCACATCATATTAAGCGTTTTTCCTTCCATTGAGTGATTATTACTCAAGATCCGAGACTGGCATTGGCTTGTGGGCCAAAGTCAAGGCCTTTGTCCGTCAAGGATGTGTTTGAATCACGAAGGCTTTGTTAGATATTGGTGTCTTGTCCAAGTTGTGGTTTGTTGGCCAAAGTCAAGACCACTTCTTGTCCATCGACATTGATTACGAAGCTTTCCATGGTCAATGGGTCACGCTTAACTGGGATCACTAAGTTTGTTGTGCCAAAGCCAAGGCTTAGTTGATTCAGAGGAAAAAAGTTAGGAAATATATTGGATATATTGGCATATATAATATATATGTTTCGGACTTGGATGTCCCCCTACTGGATCTAGGAATTGGATCTGATCCAATTGATCTTAGAGATCTACCTAGTTAATTATCATACAATTTGTTGGCCAAAGTCAAGATTGTGTGATATTTAACGGGATCCTAGCCCGTTAGGAAACACGGTTTCCCGTGTACTCGACAGAGGGTTAGAGGCTCACCGAAAAATAGTGAGAGGCAAGAATTGAATTTGTAATATTCGTTTAATTACTTGCCATACGCGCTCAAACAAATATCATTCGTCAAATCAATTAAATGTTAGTTGGACTAATATTTAAACGTTGTTTTTAATTAACAGTTGGACTGTATTCAAAAAATTCAATTATACTTGATTAAATAGTTAGACTATAATAATCATTATAATAAATAGTACCAAAATCGTTGATTAAATAGTTGGACTATTAGAATCAAGATAATATTGAAAGATTGACATTTAAAACATAATTCTAGGGAAAATGTATTTAAATGGTTTAATTTTTTCAAATTGGGAATAAATTTCAGGATGGTCCTGGAAACTAATAAGTTACTTTATTTGATAAAATAACATATTAGGCCTAAGCCCAGAGTTAAGCAAAAAGTAGAGCACAATCTTTGGAAGATTTATGTGATGATAACTTTAGTGCTTAATCCATTAAACTTGTCAGTAGACTCCTTAATTTCTGAATCAGAACTAAGGATTAGATCCTTAAAGTATGATAATAAAATTGAAGGATCTTCATAAATCTATATTTTAGATCTTTGAAGTACTAAATTGCAATAATAACTCTTGGAGAGTTAATGACTATTCTCAAGGAGACAAAGTCAAAATTTGCAATAAGGCAAGTAGCACAAGGCGCACCTCACTTCGATATTCTAGAAACCCATGGCTTGGCCAAAGGCTTTTGGAATATGGAAAAGGGCAAAGGCAAAATCATTATATTCTTCTGGGAAGATAAATGACATATCCCAAAATGTCTGCCTAAATTGTGGCAAACGGGATCGCGGAAGCGTGAATGCCGTTTGGACAAAGCAGACATGGAGGAATTAAAGACGAGCAAGGCTCTGACTTCAAATATGTTTGTCATAATTATGTTCATTACTAGTAATAAAATTGGATTTTAAATACTTAGTGTGATACATAAATATGTATTGATATTCAGAATCTGCCATGAGCAGGATACTGACTTCAGATTGAGATTTAATCTGCGAATTGGAAACGGGACGAAAGTCACTGTTTTAACCGTAGAAACCTAATTTTAGGAACTACTCTTCGGGTATGTGCCTAAATTTGGAAACTGTTATAATGTAACTAGTTTGACTAGATACATTATCTCTATATCAGTGTTTAATCCGTTACGGATTGACCTTTATATTCTAGAACACTAAAGTGTTTTATTATATAAAGATGATATTGAGATAAACACATTTGATGTAAAATAACATCATTTATATTTTGAATATAAATAAATCTCAAACGTATATAATGACAAACAAATAGCTCGAACTGATTTAATCAGAAGAAATTTATATGTGGCATTGTAGTCTGAGACACAATTAAACAAGAATCATATATCCGCACTTTTGAAGAGTGGGTACTAGGACTAATTTGATTATACTCAAATAAAGTCTACGAATCTAGTTTATTGGGCAAAATGCCTAAAACATTATTTACCTGGTAAAAGTGTAAATGCCATCGATCTGTTAGCCCTAGTTCATAGTGAAGCAAGTGGGCCCATGTCTAGCTAGGCTAGAGGTGGATATGAATATTTCGTGACCTTTACGGATGTGGCATCTCGTTATGGTTATGTGTTTCTTTTGAAACAAAAATCGGAAACTTTTTCAGTTTCGACACGAAATAGACAAACAGATCTGCTAAAGTGTTAAATCGTCACGGCTAGACCATGATGAAAATACTTAAGCAATAAATTTCTAATATACTAGAAAGAGTATAGTATTCTTTCAATGAGGACTCCTTCCGGAACACGTCAACTTGACGATGTGTCCGAAATGAGTAACCGGATTTTGTTGGACATGAAAAGGTTAATCATGAGTCGCTCTGAGCTACCATTTCCTTCAACGGATAAGCATTAATAGTGCATAACTTATTTAGAATAAGGTTCCATAAAAAAATCTGTTTGACAGACTTCATATTAGATATGAACAGGAAAGAAACCGGGTTTCTCATTCCTGATAATTTGGGTATGCTAGGCATATGTTTGGATGATACCAAACTAAAAACCCAAATTGGATAAGTGCCAATTGTAGGTTATCCTAGGGATACCAAAGTATAGTACTTATACAACTCACTAGAGAACAATTTAATTGTTGCTCACCATGCGGTTTTCCTAAGATGAATACTTATATGCAGTGGTAAGTGGGAGGATAGTAAAACTCGATGAAAATCGGAATAATACTATTCAAGGCACCGATTCCTAATGGAACACATGAATAGTTCATCTACGATGAAACTAAACCAATAATCTTCGAATACACAAGAACCGCGTATGTCGGAGAGAGTAAGAAAATAACCTGGGGTATGGGTTTCTGATCTCACCTCGTAAAGATGTCAATCTTATTGAAGTATACCAACTGACTACGTATGAGGAAGTGATACAAGGTATCTACTCCCTAATTATGGCAAAGTTCCATGATATCCGAAATGGATTCCATGTAAATCAACAAGTTTGGATATTAGTTGATGTACCGCAAGGCATTGTGCCTATTGGTACTTTATAAGTCTTCAAGGAAGACATACATAGATGACAATATACCAACGTATAAAGCTAGGCTTTTAGCGGAAAGGTATCGTTATCAACATTGTCTTGATTACGATTCAACCTTTTACTTGTTGCCATGGTAAATCCATTTGGATGATGTTTGTTGATGCTGCATGTTTCATTTATGAAATATGTCAGCTAAACGGGAAAATCGCTTTCCTGAAAAGGAAACCTTTTGGAGGATGTTAAAAACATCCTGTCAGTTTTGTCATACCACAACAAGAAAACAAGGTTTGCAAGTTATTTGATCCATGTTTGGATTGAAGCAAGCATTAGGTTCTTGGAATTATCGTATTGATGTAATCATAATGGTATATGGTTTAATTCAAAACGAAATGATTCTTGTGTATATAAGAGGGTTAATGGGAGCGCACTGACAGTGATTGTCCTATACAATAATGATAATATGTGTCATTTCTTGGAAATGATATTCCCATAAAAATAATCGGTGAAAGCTTGACTTTCAGAAAACTCTCCGAGAAACCGTACATTGAAAAATGTATGCGACCTGGTGTCTTATACGCTTTAAGCATATGGATTCACAAACAGGCCAACCCAAGTGATAGTCACTGGATTGATATTAAGAACATCCATTAGTATCTTAGAGATCTAAGGATGCTGTCTTAATCTATGGAGAATGAGAACTTGAAGTGACTGGGATCACTACTGCAAGTTTCCCAACCGATAAAACGATTATAAGTCGCAAAACGATACTATACAGTTTGAAATAACGGAACTTTGAGCTGGAAATCTTCCAAGCAAGATACTGGTACCGAATAAACAACAAATGCGGGTAATTCTGCAGCTGAGGCAGCAATAGAAGCCTTCTAGGTTGATAACAAATCTAATTAGATTAGATATAGTTCTATTAGCAGCTGAGCTAGGCTTCAACACAAAGATAAAGAATTAACGGTCTCATCAATGATCCAGATAAATACTTCGATATTCATCTGATTCATTCGGATCATACATCGTGGTGATGTGATGATCGAATAAATCGCATCAGATGATAATCATGTAAATCCGCTGACGAAAACCTTCTCAGCAGTTTGAGCCAACCGTACATAGTTCGGGTGTCGGACACTCGAGTGACTGGCTATAGGCCAAGTGGGAGATTGTTGGACAATTATGACCTATAGCATCACTATTTGTACAAATCATGATGTTGTTGTACAAATTAACTATGTGACAAAGGAGATTGCTTTCTTATAATTTGTGATTAGATCACCAAGATATATAAATGATAGGAGGTCCCTATGATTTGTTCCTGGATTGAGAATGATATGAGACAGTATCAGTCCACGAAGGATAAATCATTAAAAATCCCTAGTCAGAGTATTGTCGAGATTGGACATCGATAAATGCGTAAAAGACTAGTATTACACTTGTGCGCGTTGTGAGGGCATAACGACATAGTTCTCATATATTTGGGTATAGGATACTCATGCAAGTGTAATATGAGGTTGTGTTTTACCGATGGTACGGGAAACAGCTACGCTCTGGATAGACCCCCTCGGAATTCCATTGGTAGTATGACTATGTGTCTATGGAAGTCCGAAATCAGGGCAGGTGTATTTGGTCTTAACCTAAGACTTGCACCGTTAATACTTGCGACAATCAATATACTTTGGTTTTGGTCGTCGAGGGCTTTAACCGGTTTCTGTGTACGCCTCTTCTAGGTATATCGAGAATCGTAGTGTGTTGGGTGTGATGTCAAGACGGAAGTATCACTCCAGTCATATGGAGATGATGGTCACGTAGGATACGGTACTAGTACTCTTAAGTACTGCAGTCATCAGGATAATATGACTAGGTCATAGTTATCTGATATAGAGACTAGTTACCAGACATCCGATATGTGCTTCGTATGGGGCAGACACAATTCCAGCCCCAGGCCTAGCACGTGATCATCCGATACTGGATCGAAATACACAATACTACATATACTACGCCTGATATAGATCCCATATTCCTGTAAGGATATTTCTGGAGAATTGGGTAGGCATGGCGCTTTGCTAGAAGCCAACATTGTTTTGTAAATCAGTATAAACGTAGTACTAGGTACTTACGTGTTCGGATAGTCCGACGACCGAATTTACTGCCAACATATCCGGGGATCTCATGGGTCGCTTCCCGAAGATTCACCGATGACATATGACTCGCACTTTAATTAATCTGGGATTAATTAGAAGAGAGAGAAAATTAATCTAGGATTAATTGCAGAGATATTTTATCTGGGATAAAATATCAATAAAAGAGAGATAACGATTAATTTGGAAATAATCGATAAATTAAACGAAATTGGATTTCGACGCGGAATTAAAATTAGATTTTAATTCGGGTGAACGAATTAATTTAGAATTAATTCGTTAGCGACGTGAATAGTGATTTCGCTAGGCATAATCATTTAATTGAGTCGCAATGGAAAATTCATTAATTTTGAATTAGCGAACCCGAGCCCGGGATTATTTGCGAGCGCATTCGCATTTCGAATTCGAGTGCGGCACGCAAGTCAAATCAAGCGTCAAATCATTAGTCACTTTGAGTGATGTGACAACTTGTCACATTGATTGATTGATTGATGCAAATAGTGATGTGAGTGGTTGATAGCATTTAATGCTATTTTGGAGCCAAATTTGTGTTGACTTTTGGAAAGCTATTACACAAATTTTGGTATATGTTTTTTATTTGATTTTGGAAATCATTTTAATCAACAACTCTCTCTTTCTCTCATCTCTCTCTCTCTCGCCCATGGAGGGCTGATTCTTCACTGGTTTGCTGAGAGCCAAAAGGAAGAAGGGAAGCGAAGTGTGATGATTTTGCGGCAAAATCATCGAGAGCTAGCACTCCGAGAGACATGCAAAGGTGATAGAGAAGTCCACCCATGAACTTGGAATCATTTGACGAAGCTTGGAGCTTGTTCAAGGAGCACCAAAGTCGAAAACAATGAGCTGAAAAACAGTCACTGTCGTGACTGTGACAGAGGCAGAAAATGATTTTTTTGTTCATCGTAGCGTCGCTCAACCGATCGATGTGAGTATTCCGCAACTCCCTCGTTGTATTCGCACTTGTTTTATGCTTGTTTAATGATATTGGGAAGCTTAGAAAACTCCAACATAATGTTATGGTTACTTGTTGTTTATCTATAAGCCTGTGATTTTCCATGTTTACACATCTGGCGTCGACTCTCGTACTAATATTCTTCTGCTAGATACTACCTGAGTTTCCTTCTTTAACTTCACTCTTGATTCTTTTTCCGACTATTGATCATATTGCCTCTTATTGTGGACCTCTTCTAGAGTCATGTCCTCTAAAAACTCTATTATGCTACCTCTTTATTTCTTTTCATTAATCTCTATTGCTTGAACGTTTGCGATCATTACTTACTCTCATAGTCCTTTTATACTTCCTATATTATTGTTCCTTATAAAGTTTACTCCGCTACTTAGATTTTCTTCTCATCCTAGTACCTTGAAATCCTTTTGTCTATACTCCCCTGAAACTTCATCAACTTTGATTGCTTAGGATATCTCTCTTAAACCTTTTGGTTGAGGTGCCAATCTCTTACTAGTTTTTTTCATAATAATACAATGAAACTCTTTATAAATTACATATGCTATATTCCTGAGAATTGTTCTCTCTAGTTTCTTACTCTTCTGAGTCTTTGCCCTCCTTAAATGTTCTCAATTCAATGATAATTTTGAGATTTAGCTCTATTTTCCATGTTTTCAAATTATTTTATCTCATAATTCATCTACTCTGTCAAATATGCATTTTTACTGATTATTTTCCTTATTGGGCTCTAAGTAGAATGATGTGTACATACATTCCATATGGATCTATGAACCCACGTTTCTATTATTTTCATAAGCTTAGTGACGGTCTAGTTAGGTGTCCATAAGCTTACTTAGAGTTTGGGGCTACTGAAAGGGAAAATTACTATATGTTCCATTGGAAACTACTTCGACTATATCATGTTTTAGGATTCCTCAACTTTCATTACCTATTCTGAGGTCTATGCTTTACGTTTATGCCTTCAAGTTACGTTATCTCTGTCACTATATGTATTGAACTCTCTTGTTACTTTCTACATCCTCCTATATATCTTCTTATCCTATCTTTTGGTTCTAGACTGAGTTGTTGCGGCTAATACTGGTCCATTTCTTTGGGCTTCTTCCTAATCTTCTGTTCTTCGCTCTTACCATAGGTTACAATTATGCCATTTAGCCTTGCTATTCGTAAGGGTACTTTTGTTAAATCTTGAGTATCTCCAATTCCATGGGCCTGTCCTTTTATTCTTTCATAAATTTCTACCGATGTTGGTCGGATCTATGGATTCTCACTAGTTTTGTGATCTTGCTCTTCTTGGCTTGGGCCGGGTTCTTTCTTTTCTATCCCTTAAAACCTCTTTAATTCTCATCTGGGTGATCTATCATTCAGTGCTTTCTGTTTCTTACTTAGGATAAATTCTCTTCGAACTTTTTTACGATTATCTTTACCTAGTGCCGGTGTAAGGTGGAGCAGAAATCTATATCTCAATGGGTGTCGACATCTTTGTCTTAATACTTTGCATCATGGTAAAGTCTATTACTTATATAAGGTAGGTATGATATAGGTTTTATCAAAATAACTTCCTTACTGGAATCACTGAGTTGTGAGGATTTTGGTAAGTCAGATCTTATCTTATATCAGTTTCTTTAGTTAAGGTAACTACTCACTTCTCCTTACGTATTTAATTTTACTTACTCACGGGTCTAGGTTTGGGTATTCAGAACTTCTACATCCTTTATGATAGCTTGGGTTTACTGGAAACTCCATTGACTAATCCTGATCTTTTACTTTTTTTTTTTTACTATTTTCATTATTCGGGAGAAAGCTTTGCTATCTATAAGAGATACTTATGGCTATTTGGTCTACCTAAAGGAGTTTTATGATAAGGAAAGGAATCTTAGTAGAAAGTAATGAATCTTACTATGGTTTACTCCACATTTTACTCTTGTTCACGCTTGCTATATGTTCTTTACCACCTTTGGGTGACCTAGAATTATTCACGAGACATTTCTTATTGGGATTCTAAATTGGTTTGTGTATTGGATTCAAAATTTACGCAAATGCATATTTAGAATGAATTTATATTTTTGTAAAAATATTTGATATTTTGAAGAACTTGATTTTTATTCTATAACATGAGTTAATATTGGTTTTGAAATTAAAAATTAATTTTGGGTGATTTTGAAGTGTTTAGGGAGAACCGGAAAGAATTAGGGTAAAATACCATAATTCCTTCAGCTTACTGGAATGTGAGATGAAGGAAGCAGAAAGAAACAATGAAAACAAAACAAAAAAAAAGACAGACTTGTGCGCTACAGTGATGAAAGTCAACTTAAAAGAAAAGTGTCCACTCACAAATTTGGAATCTGACTAGCATTACTTACTTGCTGGAGAAAACTCTAGTTCCTGCGATGATCTATAATTGATAACTTTGAGTAGAAAGTGGGCTGGGGAACATATTCCGAATTAAACTAAATTTATCCACTCAAGCATTTTTATTATTATCTCAAGGCATATCGTACTTAAATTATGATGTAAGATGTATACACGAACTGATACAAGGACCATATGGTGGCCTCTAACACGCTAGGGTGAAGCTGGAATGATTTAAGACTAATTTGAGGAAATTTTTGGTCACGCATCACGATGCCGCCCCTTGGTCGTTGCGACGCTCACACACATTGATGAATTTAGTGAGTAACTCTGCCTTCGCGTCGCGACGCAAGGCCTTACGTGTCGCGACGCACACGATTCCAGAAACGTTCCTGGGAAAATTCCCAATACGCGTTGCGATGGTGCAAGTTTTATGTCGCGACGCAAGGCCAATTTCAGGGCCCAACTTTAACCTTTCATGCATAGTTTGCTCAACACTCATCCCACACTTCCATACAACAATTTCTACTCACCAATTCTTTAAACTTTAATGTAAATACTTGCTAAACAAACATTCTGATGAGTGGTAATTATATCACTATTTCCCACTCATTTGACCTAATATTTTGTATAGTTTCTTGATTTTTGTGAATATTTTGATGTGTTTTGTGTTATTTTGTAGATAAATAAAGTTTCAGGACATTCTGGTGGTGATTTGGAGCAAAACAGTAAAAATTGGACAAAAAGGACATTTTGGTTATTTGCCGCGTCGCGACGCCTAACATGCGCCGAACAGTGCTAACGTGCGCCGGGTCCACAAGTAAGAATCTGAGAAAAGTTTGACTTTACTAACGTGCGCCGTGCCACGTGTCACCATCACAGCCGATCTGCTAACATGCGCCGTGCCACATCATCGTCCACATCACCGTTGACCGAGTCAACACATCATCGCCACATCATCATCAACCAATCACAGCGTGCCACATGTCGCAATTCTATGGTGCCGACAGTCCCTTTCTCCACGTGTGCCACGTCAGTGCCACGTCAGCATCAATTATTGATAAACTTATCCGAAATCGACACGTGGCAGATAAGAATCTGAGCCGACCAATCAGAAGCCGCCATGTGTCACAATAATTGAGATCCCGACCACCTTGCCACATGTCACCTTATCACCTTATCCAGAATCTGAGACGATGAACCAGAGCGTGCCACGTCGACAATCACCGGCGTCGCGACGCGAGCTTTGGCGTCACGACGCTGGAAGCCCATCCGCGCCTATAAATTCAGCTCAATTTCAGAATTCAAATCATGCCTTCCTTGAGTTTTGTAAGGACTCTAAGGATTGCATCTTGTGTGTTTTAGTTTTTGTAATTTTAATTTAGCACTTTTACTTTTAGTATTTTTAATTATGCACTTTTACTTTTTGTAATAAAATTTTATTTACTTTTTTTTACTTTATGTTTTGTAGTTAATTTACCGCTGGGGTAAAAGGTGAAACATTTAATATAATTATATAGGTAAATCTCACTTAATTATAATTTATAAATTATAATTTAACCGGATTAATTAATGGCAGACTTTATTACCGCCTATATGGTCGGTCTAAATATAAATTACTTTACCGCCTATATGGCTGGTCTTTATGTGACAGATAATTACCGCCTATATGGCTGGTGTAATTGGACTAAATGGATTACCGCCTATATGGCTGGTTTTAAATGTTTAATATTATTAATTCCTGAGAAAGCAGAACAAAAAATAATTTATATATTATAATAAATGAGATTCCTAGATAAGAAATATTAAATGTGGATGCTCTAACCCCAACATTTTATTTTATTCTAGGGAAGTGATGAAACACAATATTACTAGGCTTAATAATTGATTTAATTATTTATTGGATAATTCTTTAGTTTGTTTATTGAGTATTAAACTTAATGCTTCTTGTTGTCTGATCACCAATAAGATTGATATGGTAAACTTAAAATGAACTAGACATAAGGATTTTAGGTTTCAGCCTTAGATTCAATAACCCACGATCTTCCTTGAGGATAGATAACCCTTTAATAGATTTCCTTACAGGATAGACATATACCTGTCGGGCGGGGGTAGCCATAATTGGAACTTAATCTTAATGAATCCAGGTAATTTGGTTGACATAGACATTTGGTTCAATTGGGTTATACTGGGTATTTGCATCTGACCATCAACCGAGTCTTTTGCATATTTTCATGTTCCGGGTTAGTAAACTGATGTATTACACATAGATAAGAGAATCAATTCATCTTTATATTAATATTGTGTGCAGTCACGACCCTAGATCCTTGAGTCTTTTCTTTTATTTTTCTTAGTATTTTCTTTTGAGTTTGTTTTTATTTTCAATTAGCAAATCCACATTCTGTTGGTTTCTATTATATGTCCCAAGGAAAGATTAAGCATATGAAATACAACAATGAATATATATTAAAAGATGAAGTATGGCGGAATCATACTTACAAAGCTTTTGTGATGAGAAGTGATGAAGAAAATCTTTGAATCTCCAAGCTTCAAGTTTCGGCCAAGGGAGGAAGAAGAGTTGAAGCTCCAAGCTTTGTGTATTCCAAGCTCTTTGATGGTTTCCCTATCACCTCCTTTGATCCTTCAATGTGCTAGCAAATGGAGAAAAGAAAATCAAATCTTCTTTGCCCTAATGGAAGTCACGGCATTGTGAGAGAGAGAGGAGAGTTGTATTGATCTTTTTTACAAAAATCAATTTATATTTATGCCATAATATTTATTAAATTAATAATAAACTTATGACACAAATCATGCAATGGCTTAGAGTGTCAAACACTCAAACTCCATGCAAAACCATTGAGTGTATTGTACACTATCACCATGCAATGTATTAACAATTAAATAATGCATATAATGACATGTGTCATGTGGGCCCCACACGTTTCCAAATGAAAGTGGGCCCACGTGCACTCACGCGTTCGGGTTCGATATTTCTGAAATACCGAACTTACGTTGCGACGTTAATTAAATCGAATTTAAATAAATAATTGCGCCTAGCGAAATTATTATTTACGTCGCTAACGAATTAATTCGTTTGCCCGAATTAAAATCTAATT
Source organism: Zanthoxylum bungeanum (assembly GCA_019454045.1). NCBI lineage: Eukaryota > Viridiplantae > Streptophyta > Magnoliopsida > Sapindales > Rutaceae > Zanthoxylum > Zanthoxylum bungeanum. Next base: position 41,502 of record SKCR01030784.1, read on the forward strand.
TTAATTTCGCGTCGAAATCGAATTTCGATTATTATATCGAATATAATAATTTTATCGATTAATTCTAAATTAATCGTTCTCTCTCTAAATAAGGCACTTTATCCAAGATAAAGTTTCTCCGCAATTAATCCAAGATTAATTAAGTCCGAATCAAATATCATAGGTGAATCTTCAGGAAGCGACCCAAGAGATCTCCGGATATGTTGGCAGTAAATACGGTCGTCGGATAATCCGAACACGTACGTACCTCGTACTACGTTCTTACCGATTCACAAGACAAGGTTGGCTTCTAGCAAAGCGCCATGCCTACCCAATTCTCCAGAAATATTCTTACTGGAATATTAGATCTATATCAAGCGTAGTATACCGTAGTATTGCGTACATCGATCCATTATCGGACGATCACATGTTAGGCCTGGGGCTGGAAATGTGTCTGCCCCGTACGAAACATATATCGGACATCAAGCAACTAGTCTCTTTAAATCGGACAATCCTGACCTGGTCATATTGTCCCGACGGTTGCAACCTTTTATAGAGTACTAGTTCTGTGTCCTGCGTGATCATCACCTCCATATGTCTGAAGTGATATTTCCATCTCGACATCACATCCAGTACACTACGATTCTCGATAAACCCAGAAGAGGTGTACACAGAACCGGTTAAGGTCCCCAACCACCAAAACCAAAGTTTACCGATTGTTGCAAGTACTAGCGATGTAAGTCTCAGGTTAAGACCATATACACCTACCCTGATGCGGCCTCCCATAGACACGCAGACATACTACCAATGGGATTCCGCGGGGTCTATCCAGAGCGAAGCTGTTTTCCGTACCATCGGTAAAACACAACCTCCTATCGCACTTGCATAAGTATCCAATACTTAAATATATGAGAACTATGCCGTTGTGCCCTCACAACGTGCACAAGCGCAATACTAGTCTATTCCGCATTATCGATGTCCGATCTCGATAATACTCCGACTAGGGATATTTAATGATTAAACCTTTATGGATTGATACTGTCTCATATCATCTCAATCCGGTATTAATCATATGGACTTTCGCCATTTATATATCAAAGTAAATAATATTACAAAACGGCAAAAGGCAATTTCATTATCACATAGTTAATTTTGTACAATAATACAATATCATTTACAAACAGTGACGCTATGGGACATAATGTCTAACACATTCAACCAACCAAAATCAATCAATTCCCTTCTCCCTATAATTATATACTTGTAAATAAATAGTATCAATAATTAATAACAACAGTAGGAATTAAGTCCTCGTGGGATCGATATTTTTATACTACTTGAACGATACGTGCGCTTGCATTATACGTGTGTATTTACGCCGGTCAAGTTTTTGGCGCCGTTGCCGGGGACTTATTTTTCTTGAGTTATTAATTTTGAAGCTATCTAATTTACTTGTATCTAATTTTCTTTATTTTTATCTGTAATTTTTATTTATTTCTTTTGTTTTCAGGTGATTGAAAAATGTTACATTATTGGGAGATTGAGAGATTTCGAGCTTTACTAGAAGATACACCCCAAATCTGGGAGCAACAGTCCGGTTTTCTGAGGCCTGTTGTCTAGCCCAACAACTATCACTGGATGTCAGAATCAAGCAATACTACATTTGCTCATCAGAACGAAATGGGGAGATGTGTAATTTATGATGGTAACCACTCGAGCGATCAATGTATATACTTTTCAGAGTGGCAGAATTATCAGAATCATTCAAAGTACGAAGAACCATCATATTTTCCATCTTATCCACCATCTACCTACGATCTTCATCAATCAGAACCATCATAAGAAGATCAGATGGTTGACATGTTCAAAGTTTGGTTCAAGAAACGAGACGAAGAGTTGGATACGATGCTTGAAACATATAAGAATCAACTTGAAAGTATTCAAAGACAATCAGCATCCATTCAGAGACTGGCAGAACAAACGAGACAATTAACAGAAAACCAGAACTATATACCTCAAGAACCAGTTTTAGATGACACTGATGAAGCCTTCGAGTACCAATCATTTCACAATAACACTTCAACAGAGGAGGAGGCTGAGCAGTAGCAACAACCTGAGGTATCAGTTCAGGAGCCCAAACTAGCGAAGTCTTTATTTGACTTTTATTATTTAGATTCTGACGAGGATGAAGCTGATCTACTTGTACCAACTGCACCAACAACGGAGGATCAAACTTTCAATAACGAAATGTATTTTTTGTTCATTTTTCCACTTTTCTTGAAAAGGAATTTTTGATAAATAATGGGAGTTGTAGAAAGATTGAACTTAATGAGTGTTATCCCAACAGTAAGGAACCTGAGATGGAACCAGAGATCCAATTAGGTGAAGGATCTACAACACAAGTTCTACATAAGTCGAATAGAATATCAAGGCCTCCTGAAATATTATTTTTAACATCTGATACGAGCTTTGATGTTCTCCTATTGGAGGAAACAAATCCGACCATGTATAAAGAAGTGATAACGGATATCGATTCGGGAAAATGACAGGAAGCCATGAAATTTGAAATGGATTTAATGCATGACAATCAAGTCTGTGACTTAGTTGAACTTCCTGAATGAGTTAAACCTGGTTGTAAATGAGTTTACAAAAGGAAGCGAGGGCCCGATGGAAAAGTGGAAACCTTTAAAGCCTGACTGGTAGTGAAAGGTTACACTCAACATCCTGGGATTGACTATGAGGAAATTTTTTCTCCAATAGCCATGCTAAAATCTATTTGGATTCTTTTAGCCATTGATGCATATCACGACTATGAGATATGTCAAATGGATGTTATAACTGCTTTCCTAAAAGGATTCCTTGAGGAAAATATCTATATGGAACAACCAGAGGATTTCGTATCCAGTGAGACTTCAAACTTAGTTTGTAAGCTCCAAAAGTCTATTTACGGAATTAAACAAGCATCCCGAAGCAAGAATCATCATTTTGATGAGATAATTAGATTATCTGGATTCATCAAGAACGAGGAAGAACCATGTGTTTATGAGAAAGTGAGTGGGAGCATGATATTTTTCCTAGTATTGTATGTAGATGACATCCTTATCATATGGAATAATATAGGATTGATGCAAAGTGTGAAAGCCTACCTTTGCAAGAACTTCTCCATGAAAGATATGGGTGAAGCTTCTTATATACTAGGTATAAGGCTCTACCGGGATAGAGTTAGGAAGCTTATAGGGATTTCGAAATCGACGTATATAGATAAGATGTTAGAAAGGTACGATTTTACCAACTGCAAGACAACAAATGTACCTTTCCGATACGATATACATCTTTCGAAGAAAATGGCACCTCAGACTGAGGAAGAGAGAGTTAGGATGTCTAACTTGCCATATGCTTCTTGTATTGGAAGCATAATGTATGCTATGTTATGTACTAGACTTGACATCAGTTTCAGCGTCAGTGTGAATAGCCGATATCAATCTGATCCAGGTAATGATCATTGGACATCCGTAAAACATATCCTAAAATATCTTAAAAGCACCAAGGATAAGTTTCTAATATATGGAGAAGATGAGCTACAGGTTAGACTCCGACTTCTATGGAGATCCAGATAATAGAAAATCTACATTAGGTTACGTATTTACACTTAACGGTGGTGCAGTTAGTTGGTGATGTTCAAAGCAAAGCTCAATAGCTGATTCCACCACTGAGGTAAAATTTATAGGGGCTTCAGAAGCAGCTAAAGAAGCTGTATGGATTAGAAATTTTATCATAGAACTTGGCGTTATGCCTAGTATTGCAAATTCAACCTCATTGTACTGTGATAATAACAGAGCCATTGCGCAAGCTAAAGAGTAGAGAGCGCATTCCAAGTCTAAACATGTGGAAAGGAAATACCGTGTAATTAGAGAGATAATTGAACGAAAATACATAGTGGTCTTGAAGGTTCAAGGACTAGATAGCATAGCAGACCCACTTACAAATGCCTTACCTCCTAAGTTATTCGATAAATATGTGGAGGAGATGGGACTGCGGTACTATCCAAATTGGCACTAAGCAAGTGGGAGTTTGTTGGAGTTGGTGCTTGGAATGTCAATCTGAATTGTATATTTTATTATTTATTAATAAAATAACTACATTTTCATTTCATACCTTATTAATGGTATTGTCATTATGCGTATTAGATTGATGTATAGATATGCTAAGAATGACATCAGCTTTAGAATAGTCTTGTAGTAATACTGGAGGTGCGACATTGGTATAAGTATTACTATTGTAAATTATTCTTAAAGTATATTTATTTATAGTCGTTGGTTTTTGAATAAGGTCAAATTCCTAAAACCTAGAAAACTAGCACATGTCGGATATTGGAATTGAAGTTCCAATGGTTTAACCCAATGTACCATTAGTTTTGGAAACTAATATAGACGTGTGGGTATTGGTTGGACTGAATACTGAATGTCTCACATATGATTCCTAAAAGTTGGAAGTACAAACCACCATCAATAGGAATCTCCTCGAGTCGAGTAGCATATGTAATCTTTTAACTATATGATATCATTAATTTTGTGTGAGATCATCCACAGTTTGATGTCACGTATGTCAAAAACCTTTCATGGTCTGGCCTCTAGATGTTTGTTGGTGTTGGGAAGCGGCCGCGAGTGTGCAGCGGAAAATTAAATAAATCAAATTATGATGCCGCTATCCCGTTTCCTAAGTCCCATTTGTTTTTTTATTATTCTACAAGCCTAGGCATGTTACTATATATTCTAAGCATAAAAACACATAAAACATGCAAAGAACATAAACCTAAACATGCTAACTATTATAAGAACTCTAATTAAAATAAAGAAAGAAAAAAGGCTTACTTGAACCGAAGACTCCTCCAGTCCTCCCTCCAATCTACAAGCTTTTCTCGAACTCAACAAGCTCTTCCACGTTCCAAAGAGCCACCCAAGTGTGTGGCCTCCAAAGGTGCACACACCAAAGCCAAAACTCAACGACAAGACTACGCCTTGAGTGCACGGGTATTTTGCCCTTGGTGTTAGCCTAGGCAAATACCTCAAAATTTTTAACTCGAGGTTCCTCTAGTCAATTAGACTCAAGGATCCTCAAAATCAGTGGCTTACACTTAAAATTTAGAGTTGCTTACTTATATAAACCCAAGATATGAGAGGTTTGGTGCAAAAATTTGTAAAGAATTCTTTGGGTTTATATAAGTGCTCCAAATATAACAAAATTAATTAAGAATCTGATGTGGGATAAATGCTAATTTAATCTTAGCCATTGGATCTTAATTTAGTGGTTTAATGAGATTATAAAACCCTAATAAGAGTTTGGGCCGAATTAGAATTCAAAACAAATAACACAAAAAAATTTACTATTCATATTACTATTCACATTTTTTTTAATTTATTTATTCCAATTCCCAAAGTGCCCATATCGTCATTCACCAATCCCTAAGCCACTATAGAACCTCATAAGTGATCCTTTCAATAATTAAACACATTGAACCATTTATGAACAATTCATACAACAATCATATATGCTGTTAAATTTATACTGTGCACTGTTAACAATTGATTTCGACTTTATTATGTGTGACCTTTTGGGTTCCCCTCAAGTTGGACATGAAATGAATCGTGATAATTTATTCGAACATAAATTATCTTCCAATCAGATGGTCGTTCGATTTCAATGACCAAGGTTGACATCTAGCAACATGCCAATGCCCCTAAATGAGAAGGAAAGATATAGATACCCATTGTGTATGCGATTTACATATGATACGGTCCCTCGCCTCACTGTATCCCCACCGTTTGACCTAGGGTATGGAAAGTGTCTACCTATATAGTCAAATGTATGATGTTGATAGTGTCATGAATCGTGTTAACCCAAGATGTTGGACAAAATGACCCATAGCGTCACTATTTGTACAGATCACGGTGTTGTTGTACAAAATAACTATGTGACAAGGAAATTGCACTCTCATCATTTGTGATTAGATCACCATAGATATATAAATGAAGAGAGGTCCATATGATTAGTTCCTGGATTGAGAATGATATGAGACAGTATCAATCCCCAAAGGATTAATCATTAAATATCCCTAGCCGGAGTATTATCGAGACAGGACATCGATAATGCGGAATATGCTAGTATTGCACTTGTGCGCGTTGTGAGGGCACAACGGCATAGTTCTCATATATATAAGTATTGGATACTTATGCAAGTGCGATAGGAGGTCGTGTTTCACCGATGGTACGGGAAACAGCTTCGCTCTGGATAGACCCATCGGAATCCCATTGGTATTATGACTATGTGTCTATGGGAGGCCGAAATCAAGGTAGGTGTGTATAGTCTTAACCTGAGACTTGCATCGCTAATACTTGCGATAATCAGTAGACTTTAGTCTTGGTGGTACAGGGCTTTAACCGGTTCTGCGTACACCACTTCTGGGTTTATCAGAGAGTCGTAGTGTATTGGGTGTGATGTCAAGACAGAAGTATCACTCCAGTCATATTGGAGATGATGTCACACAGGATACGGTACTAGTGCTCTTGAGTGTTGCACAACCATCGGGATATTATGACTAGGTCATGCATATCCGATTATAGAGACTAGTTACCAGACATCCGACATGTGCTTCGGACGGGGCAGACACTTATCCAGCCCCAGCCCTAGCACGTGACTATCCGATACTGGTCCGATATACACAATACTACGGTATACTACGCTTGATACAGATCTATATATTCCTGTAAGAATATTTCTGGAGAATTGGGTAGGCATGGCGTTTTGCTAGAAGCCAACCTTGTCTTGTAAATCGGTATAAACGTAGTACGAGGTGCTTACGTGTTCGGATAATCCGACGACCGTATTTACTGCCAACATATCCGGAGATCTCATGGGTCGCTTCCTGAAGATTCACCGATGATGTATAACTCGCACTTTAATTAATCTGGGATAAATTGGAAGAGAGAGAAAATTAATCTGGGATTAATTGCGGAGATATTTTATCTGGGATAAAATATTAATTAAAGAGAGAGAACGATTAATTTGGAATTAATCGATAAAATAATATATTTGATATATTATTAGAAATTGGATTTCGACGCGGAATTAAAATTAGATTTTAATTCGGGCGAACGAATTAATTAAGAATTAATTCGTTAGCGACGTAAATAGTGATTTCGCTAGGCGTAATCATTTAATTACGACGCAACGGAAAATTCGTTAATTTGGAATTAGCGAACCCGAGCCCGGGATTATTTGCGAGCGCATTCGCATTTCGAATTCGAGTGCGGCACGCAAGTCAAATCGTGCGTCATATCGCTAGTCGCATCAATCGTCAAATCACTTGTCACTTTGAGTGATATGACATGACATGTTGTCACTTTATTAAAGTGAATAGATGTGATGTGAATAGTGATGAGAAATGATGAAAAGCATTAATAGACTTTTGCTTTTTGACTTTTGATATATATGACAAAAGATTTATATATTTGTTTTGTTTTTGGAAAATAAAATAAATATATATAAACTAAAATCATTTTCTCTCTCTCACTCACCACTCACGCACTTCTCCTTTTCCCTCTCTTTTCATCTTCCTCTTCTCACGGCTTCAGCCGATTTCTTCAAAAATCTTCTGGTTTTGACCGAAATTTTGAGAAGCATTTGAAGAAGAGTAGTGCTAGCACACACATGGGTTATATTATGGTGATAGGGAAACGAATTTGTGAGCTTGGATTTATTTTTGGAGCTTGAAGCTTGGAGCTTCAATGGAGGTCATCAATGGCCGAACATGGAGGAGACCACCACCACCAACGCCGAGCAGTCCACCTGTGCGCAGCTCATTGCCGAGCAGAGACATGCAGTGCGTTTTTGGTCTTCGTAGCATCCAACCCATCAATGTGAGTATGAATTCCGCCTTACTCCTTTGTGTATTCAACTCATTTTTATGCATGTTTGTGATCCTTGGGACTTGATTGAAACTCAACACAAGAATCTCACATGATTCTTCCGCTGTGGCCACAGTCTCAAGCACTGATCACACATATCAATCCGCGAACTGGAATACTACCCTTATAAGAAAATATTATCCGAGAGAGTGGCGATTCTCTATTGTATCATTACAAACTTCATGTGTTTCAACAAATTACCCAATCATACCCTTATGACCGGATCTTTTAAAACGGGAAGGAGAATGTCAAAATTATTTGATCCACACATAAGATTGTAAAGACCTCAAGTCTAAGGACTAGTCATACAATCGATACATGAAAGTTCTCACAGACACATGGGATACAAACTCCATGTGAAAACTTTCAGTGGTCAGTTCGATGGAAACGAGCAACTCATGCATCCATGTGATACACCAAGCGGACGGATCTCCGCTAGTAGCCTATGAGATCAGCTACCCTACTTAAGGGCAGATCATATCATCATGCTAGTCTCTCCGCTTTGTGAACGCCAAGATTATTCACAAAACTATGACTATGAACGTTTAAGAGTAATGATTCTCATAAGGCGTGGAAGCCATCATCTTATTACTCCAAGGGCTTTATTACAATGTCTGATGATTGCCATTTTATTAATTAATGAAAATATTACAAATACATGTATATATAGCCCATCCAAAAGTTGGGTATAGGGCATATCCTTAACAATCTCCCACTTGTACTATAGCCAACTAGTATGAATCTGGACACCATACTCCCGGGCATAACCCTAACAATCTCCCACTTGTACTATAGCCAACTCGTATGAATCTTGACACCATACTCCCGGGTGTGCCTATCATGCTTTTGTTGAGTCAGTCCTTTAGTCAGAGAATCTGCAAGATTATCTTCTGTGGGTATTTTCTCTATAATAACTTCTTTTCTCTCGACAATCTCTCTGATGAGATGAAATCGCTTGAGAAAATGCTTGGAATTTTGGTGGGACCTTGGTTCCTTTGATTGAGCAATGGCGCCCGTGTTGTCACAGTACATCGTGACACCATTCTTTATCACGGGAAGCACTTCCAGCTTTGTGATGAACTTCTTTATGTAGACTGCTTCTTTAGCTGCCTCAGATGCTACAATATACTCGGCTTCAGTGGTGGAGTCCGCTGTAGATGACTGTTTTGAGCTTTTCCAACAGACAACACCACCATTCAAAGTAAACAGATTTCCTATTTATGATCTGCTGTCTTTCCTATCGGTCTGAAAGCTCGCATCACAGTAACCAATGACTTTCATCTCAGAACAATCTCCGTATGTCAAAAACACATCCCTAGTTCTTCTCAGATACTTGAGGATTGTTTTGACAGCTGCCCAGTGTTGCTCACCAGGATTTGCCTGATACCTGCTCGTTATGCTAAGAACATGAGAGACATCAGGTCTTGTACATAGCATGGCGTACTTGATCGATCCCATTGCTGAAGCATAAATGATCCTACTCATACGCTCTCTATCTGAATGGATGTACGTGGACATTGCTCCTTAGATAATTTGATTCCATGACAAGTAGGTAAATTACCTCTTTTGGAATCTTCCATTTTGAATCTTTTCAAAACTTTATCTATGTACGTAGATTGAGAAAGTCCTAACAACCTCTTAGATCTATTACAATAGATCTTAATGCCGAGGATGTAGGATGCTTCTCCCAAATCTTTCATTTAGAAATTCTGAGATAACCATTACTTGGTGGCTTGCATCATGGGAATATCATTCCCGATGATTAATATGTCATCGACATATAATACAAGAAATACAACATCACTCCCACTACTTTTCCTGTAAACACAAGGCTCGACTACATTTTTGATGAAGTCAAATTCTTTGATTGTCTCATCAAATCGTATATTCCAACTTCTGGAGGCTTGCTTGAGTCCATAAATGGATCATTTAAGCTTGCATACTTTATTATGATCATCCTTAGATGCAAACCCCTCAAGTTGTGTCATATAGACTTCCTCTACGAGGTTCCAATTAAGGAAAGCTATTTTGACATCCATCTACCAAATCTCATAATCAAAGTGTGCAGCTAGTGCCAGTAAAATTTGAATAGACTTTATCATTGCAACAAGCGAGAAGGTTTCGTCATAGTCAATTCCTTAGACTTGTCTATAAAATTTCGCCACCAACCTAGCCTTATAGGTTTAGATGTTGTCTTTTGCATCAGTTTTACGCTTGTAAATCCACTTGCAGCCTATGGGTTTTATCCCTTCAGGTGCATCCACTAAGTCCCAGACTTGATTCTGATAAATAGAGTCTATTTCGGATTTCATGGCCTCAAGCCACTTGACAGAATCAATGTCACGTATTGCTTCGTCATAACTGGTGGGATCGTCATTATCAATGATCTGATTATGTTCCTCATTAATATGGAAACCATATCTTTCAGGCTCATGTCTTTCCCTACCAGACCTTCTAAGTTCATAACCTTGTGGTTGTTCCGTCGCTGCCCTTTTGTGGGGCATAGATTTTAGTTCTATGTTAGTTTGTTCTTCTCGTACCTCATCGAGGTCAAGTCTACTCCCAGTATGTTTCTTGAGAAGGAATTCATTCTCTAGAAATTTAGCATTTCGTGAGACAAATGTTCTTTGTTCATTTGTGACGTAGAAAACGTATGCTCTTGAGTTCAAGACATATCCTACAAACTTACATTTAACTTCCCTATCATCCAATTTTTTAGTTTGTGTGAGCTTAACATATGTGTCACATCCCCAAACACTTAGATAACTAAGACTAGGACATTTCCCAGACCATAACTCATATGGTGTTTAACTAACAGTCTTGGAAGGAACTTGGTTTAGTAGTAGTGTTGCAGTTTCTAAAGTAAGACCCCAAAATGAAAGAGGTAGATCTGTGCCTGGCATAATTGATCGGACCATATCTAATAATGTTTGATTTCTCATTTCGGAGACCCCATTATACTGTGGAGTTCCCGGAGGAGTCCACTGGGAAACAATGCCATTTTCTCTCAAGTAATCTTGAAATTCGTCGCTTAAGTATTCACCACCTCGGTCAGACCTTAGTGACTTAATACTTTTATTCAGCTGGTTTTCTACTTCAGCTTTGAAGACTTTGAATTTCTCAAAGGCTTCAGATTTGTACCGCATAAGGTACACATACCCATATCGCGAGTGATCATCGATAAAGGTATTGAAGTAGGAGAATCCACCTCTAGCGGTGACTGATATTGGTCCGCATACATCAGAGTGTATGAGTTCTAATGTCTCCGCTGCACGCTGTCCTTTACCTTTGAAGGGTAATTTGGTCATTTTACCAAGTAAACAAGACTCACAAGTTCCATAAGGTTTATATTTGAAGGGTCTGAAATACCCATCCTTATGTAGCTTAGTTAATCTTGTTAGGGATATGCCCTATACCCAACTTGTGGATGAGCTATATGTAAATGTATTTGTAATATTTTCATTAATTAATAAAATGACAATCTTTATTATACGTGTCTTACATAACTTATATGAATCATCAACACTATAATAAAGCCCTTGGAGTAATAATTTGACTTGAAGTCTTTACAATCTTATGTGTGGATCAAATAACTTTGACATTCTCCTTCCCCGATTCAAAAGATCCGGTCATATGGGTATGATTGGGTCATTTGTTGAAACACATGAAGATTGTAAAGATACAACAGAGAATCTCCACTCTCTCGGATAATATTTTCTTATAAGAGTAGTATTCCAGTTCACGGGTTGATATGTGTGATCAGTGCTTGAGACTGTGGCCACAGCGGAAGAATCATGTGAGATTCTTGGGTTAGCACGATTCATGACACTATCAACATCATACCTTTGACCATATGGGTAGACGTTTTCTGTACCCTAGGTTAATATGTGGGGATGCAGTGAGGCGAGGGACCGTATCATATGTAAATCGCATACAGAATGGGTATATATATATTTCCTTCTCATTTGGGGGCCTTGGCATGTTGATAGATGTCAACATTGGTCATTGAAATCGAACGACCATCCGATCAGAGGATAATTTATGTTCGATTAAATTATCACGATTCATTTCATGTCCAACTTGAGGGGAATCCAAAAGGTCACACACAATAAAGTTGAAATCAATGGTTAATAGTGCACAATACAAATATAACAGCATATATGATTGCTATAGGAATTGTTCATAAATGGTTCAATGTGTTTAATTATTGAACAGATCATTTATGAGGTTCCATAGTGGCTTAGGGATTGGTGAATGACGATAGGGGCACTTTGGGAATTGGAATAAAAAAAATAATTACTATTTATGTGAATATTATGTGAATAGTAACATGAATAGTAAATTTTTTTTTATATTTGTTTTGAATTCCAATTCGGCCAAAACTCTTATTAGGGTTTTATAATCTCATTAAACCACTAAATTAAGATCCAATGGCTAAGATTAAATTTGCTTTTATCCCACATCGGATTCTTAATTTATTTTGTTGTCTTTGGAACACTATATAAACCCAAAGAATTCTTTACAAATTTGCTACACCAAAACCTATCAGATCTTGGGTTTATATAAGTGAGAAACTCTAAAGATTAAGAGTAAGCCACTGATTTTGAGGATCCTTAAGTCTAATTGACTAGAGGAACCTCGAGTTAAAAGTTTTGAGGTATTTGCCTAGACTAGCACCAAGGGCAAAATACCCGTGCACTCAAGGCGTAGTCTTGCCGTTGAGTTTTGGATTTAGTGTTTGCATATTTGGAGGCCACACACTTGGGTGTCTCTTTGGAACATGGAAGAGATTTCTGAGTTCGAGAAAAGCTTGTAGATTGGAGGGAGGACTGGAGGAGTCTTCGGTTCAAGTAAGTTTTTTCTTTCTTTATTTTAATTAGAGTTCTTATGATAGTTAGCATGTTTAGGTTTATGTTCTTTGCATGTTTTATGATTTTTATGCTTAAAATATATAGTGACATGTCTAGGCGTGTAGAATAATCAAAACAAATGGGTCTTGGGCAAAGGGAAAGCGGCATAATAATTTTGATTTTCCACTGCGCACTCGCGGCCGCTTCCGGACAGTGGTATCAGCGCGCCGTTTTTGTTTTAATTAGTTCTCACTAGTTTGAACTCGAAATTGGGTGTTTAAAAGCTCATTGGAAATCTAACACCATGAACTTAATTTTAGGCACAATTTTTGCATGATTTGGTTAAGATTTGAATTGTGAAATTGTATTTAAAGTTCACGCGTCTGCAGAAAAAGTGAATAGTAAATTTATTTGAATAAAATAAAATGCAATATCATAATTAAATATTAATCAAAGTTATTTAATGCCTAAAATAATTCCAACATATTAAAACTCATATACTTGATGATTCTATATATGATTAGAATTGGCATGATTATTTTAGGGTGCAAGCATCTAGAGACTTTCTAAGAAATATAGAGTGTATTACTTATCCCTCAGCTAATTAATTATTCCGTGATGAACTTAGAGAATTATTACCTTTAAGGCTAATAAATATAAATCACTTGTTTATAATAAAAGACATTATAAAAGATACAAATGGATTAAGACCAAGGGGTTAATAAAACTTTCCAAACTAAAGTTAATTTAACCAAAGGTATTACTAGAGTTAGATAATGATTTGGTGTCTTCCTTCACTCACTACCTTTTTATAGCCAAAAGGAAAAGTTGTGAAGACTTCTAGATAATCATTTACTCAAAGCTTACCTTAAAGCATATTTAAAGTGTTGGACTAATTTGGAGGATCTATTGTTTATTCCTGTCACCAAGGCAATAAAAGCCTAAGAGGTAAGGGTATTTAAGAGAGTTCGCTCCACCCTCCCTCTAGGGAATTTTCAATGGAGGAATCCATTTGACAGTTATTCACTTAAACTTTCTAAAATCCTCAATAATAATTTAAGTCTAAAATTTGCCTCCCATTGTAAAGTATAGACCCAAAGGGCTTAAACCGTATTGGCAGGACTAGGTTTTACCAGACTGACCAATACCAATTTGTCCCTAAATCGTACTATTGACAATGGTTTGACTTTTCTGATTCATAAGACACAGCGACCCTTAGGTGTGGTCTTATAACTTAGTGGCAAAGATTGGGTGTCCACAAGGACTAGCATAAGCTATGGCCTGTTTGATTGCCCAACCCAATGATCAAGGAATTGTGATTTATATTATAAATTGGTTAGGAACCTACCTAATTATCATATTTTATAGCGACCGGCCCTAGTTGGAGTTATGAAATGATGATAATAGGATCATTGCCCACAAGAAATCCATCATATTAGGGTTAATGCGATTTGCTTAAAATTTTAAAACAATTGAGTGAGAGAGCAAGCAGAAGTTGCTGACCAAGATACATTTGATGCTTGGAAGAAACACGTCGATGATGATAAGCAAGCAGTTTGCATAATGCTTGGCTCTATGTCGGACAAACTTCAGAAAGCTCAAGAAGATATGGATGCTCAAACCATCATCTTTCACTTGAAGGAGTTGTATGCAACTTCCGTTCATACCGTGAGATTCCAAGTGTCATGTGCCTTATTCCAAACAAGGTGTAAGGAAGGATCTGTTAGTGGACATGTGCTTAAGATGATTGGCCACATTGAAAAATTGGCCAACCTCGGGTTCATCATGGATCATGAGATAGGTCACGATCTAATTCTTCAGTCCTTACCAAAAGACTTCTCTAACTTAATTAACTTTATTATGCAGTTTAATGATTATCATAAGGCGTGGAAGCCATCATCTTATTACTCCAAGGGCTTTATTACAGTGTTTGATGATTGCCATTTTATTAATTAATGAAAATATTACAAATACATGTATATATACCCATCCACAAGTTAGGTATAGGGCATATCCCTAACAATCTCCCAATTGCATTATAGCGAACTAGTATGAATCTGGACACCATACTCCCATGTGTGCCTATCATGCTTTTGTTGAGTCAGCCCTTTAGTCAGAGAATCTGCAAGATTATCTTATGTGGGTATTTTCTCTATAATAACTTCTTTTCTCTCGACAATCTCTTTGATGAGATGAAATCGCCTGAGTACATGCTTGGATTTTTGGTGGGACCTTGGTTCATTTGATTTAGTAATGGCGCCCGTGTTGTCACAGTACATCGTGACGCCATTCTTTATCGTGGGAAGCACTTCCAGCTTCGTGATGAACTTCTTTATCCAGACTGCTTCTTTAGCTGCCTTAGATGCTATAATATACTCGGCTTCAGTGGTGGAATCCGCTGTAGTTGACTACCTTGAGCTTTTCCAACTGACAACACCACCATTCAAAGTAAACATATATCCTATTTGTGATCTGCTGTCTTTCCTATCGGTCTGAAAGCTCGTATTACAGTAACCAATGACTTTCATCTCAGAACAATCTCCGTATGTCAAAAACACATCCCTAGTTCTTCTCAGATACTTGAGGATTGTTTTGACAGCTGCCCAGTGTTGCTCACCAGGATTTTCCTGATACCTGCTCGTTATGCTAAGAGCATAAGAGACATCAGGTCTTGTACATAGCATGGCATACATGATCGATCCTATTGCTAGAGCATAAAGGATCCTACTCATACGCTCTCTATTTGAAGGAGTATGTGGACATTGCTCCTTAGATAATTTGATTCCATGACAAGTAGGTAAATTACCTCTTTTGGAATCTTCCATTTTCAATCTTTTCAAAACTTTATCTATGTACGTAGATTGAGAAAGTCCTAACAACCTCTTAGATCTATTACGATAGATCTTAATGCCGAGGATGTAGGCTGTTTCTCCCAAATCTTTCATGGAGAAATTCCGAGATAACCATTGCTTGGTGGCTTGCATCATGGGAATATCATTCCCGATGATTAATATGTCATCAACATATAATACAAGAAATACAACAGCACTCCGACTACTTTTCCTGTAAACACAAGGCTCGTTTATATTTTTGATGAAGTCAAATTCTTTGATTGTCTCATCAAATCGTATATTCCAACTTCTGGAGGCTTGCTTGAGTCCATAAATGGATCAATTAACCTTGCATACTTTATTATGATCATCCTTGGATGCAAACCCCTCAGGTTATGTCATATAGACTTCCTCTACGAGGTTCCCATTAAGGAAAGCTGTTTTGACATCCATCTACCAAATCTCATAATCAAAGTGTGCAGCTAGTGCCAGTAAAATTCGAATGGAATTTATCATTGCAACCGGCGAGAAGGTTTCGTCATAGTCATTTCCTTGGATTTGTCTATAACCTTTCACCACCAACCTAGCCTTATAGGTTTGGATGTTGCCTTCTGCATCAATTTTACGCTTGTAATTCCACTTGCAGCCTATGGGTTTGATCCCTTTAGGTGCATCTACCAAGTCCCAGACTTGATTCTGATACATAGAGTCTATTTCAGATTTCATGGCCTCAAGCCACTTGACTGAATCAATGTCACCCATTTCTTCGTCATAACTGGTGGGATCGTCATTATCAATAACCTGATCATGTTCCTCATCAATATGGAAACCACATCTTTCAGGCTCATATCTTTCCCTACCAGACCTTCTAAGTTCATAACCTTGTGGTTGTTCCGTCGCTACCTTTTTGTGGGGCCTGGGGTTTAGTTCTATGTTAGTTTGTTATTCTCGTACCTCATCGAGGTCAAGTCTACTCCCAATATGTTTCTTGAGAAGGAATTCATTCTCTAGAAATTTAGCATTTCGTGAGAGAAATGTTCTTTGTTCATTTGGGACGTAGAACACGTATGCTCTTGAGTTCAAGGCATATCCTACAAACTTACAATTAACTGCCATATCATCCAATTTGTTAGTTTGTGTGAGCTTAACATATGTGTCACATCCCCAAACACTTAGATAACTAAGACTAGGACGTTTCCCAGACCATAACTCATATGGTGTTTGACTAACAGTCTTGGAAGGAACTTGGTTTAGTAGTAGTGTTGCAGTTTCTAAAGCAAGACCCCAAAATGAAAGAGGTAGATCTGTGCCTGGCATCATTGATCGGACCATATCTAATAATGTCTGATCTCTCCTTTCGGAGACCCCATTATGCTGTGGAGTTCCCGGAGGAGTCCACTGGGAAACAATGCCATTTTCTCTCAAGTAATCTTGAAATTCGTCGCTTAAGTATTCACCACCTCGGTCAGACCTTAGTGACTTAATACTTTTATTAAGCTGGTTTTCTACTTTAACTTTGAAGACTTTGAATTTCTCAAAGGCTTCAGATTTGCACCGCATAAGGTACACATGCCCATATCGCTAGTGATCATCGATAAAGGTAATGGAGTAGAAGACTCCACCTCTAGCGGTGACTGATATTGGTCCGCATACATCAGAGTGTATGAGTTCTAATGTCTCTGCTGCACGCTGTCATTTACCTTTGAAGGGTAATTTGGTCATTTTACCAAGTAAACAACTCACAAGTTCCATAAGGTTCATATTTGAAGGGTCTGAAATACCCATCCTTATGTAGCTTAGTTAATCTTGTTAGGGATATGCCCTATACCCAACTTGTAGATGGGCTATATGTAAATTTATTTGTAATATTTTCATTAATTAATAAAATTGAAATGTTAAATATACGTGTCTTACATAACTTATATGAATCATCAACAATATAATAAAGCCATTGTAGTAATAAGACGATGGCTTCCACGCCTTATGAGAATCATTACTCTTAAATGTTCCTAGTCATATTTTTGTGAATAATCTGGGCGTTCACAAAGCGGAGAGACTAGCATGATGATATGATCCACCCTTAATTGGGGTAGCCGATCTCATAGGCTACTAGCGGAGATCCGTCCGCTTGGTGTATCACATGGATGCATGAGTTGCTCGTGTCCATCAAACTGACCACCGAAAGTTTTCATATGGAGTTTTTATCCCATGTGTTTGTGAGAACATTCTTGTATCGATTATATGACTATTCTTTTGACTTGAGGTCTTTACAATCTTATGTGTGGATCAAATAACTTTGACATTCTCCTTCCCGATTCAAAAGATCCGGTCATAAGGGTATGATTGGGTCATTTGTTGAAATACATGAAGTTTGTAAAGATACAACAGAGAATAGCCACTCTCTCGGATAATATTTTCTTATAAGAGTAGTATTCCAGTTCGCGGGTTGATATGTGTGATCAGTGCTTGAGACTGTGGCCACAGCGGAAGAATCATGTGAGACTCTTGGGTTAGTACGATTCATGACACTATCAACATCATACCTTTGACCATATGGCTAGATATTTTCCGTACCTTAGGTCAATAGTTGGGGATACAGTGAGGCGATGGACCGTATCATATGTAAATAGCATACAAAATGGGTATATATATCTTTCCTTCTCATTTTAAGGCCTTGGCATGTTTCTAGATGTCAACCTTGGTCATTGAAATCGAACGACCAACTGGTCGGAGGATAATTTATGTTCGATTAAATTATCACGATTCATTTCATGTCCAACTTGATAGGAACCCAAAAGTTCACACATAACAAAGTCGAAATCAATGGTTAACAGTGCACAGTACAAATATAACATCATATATGATTGCTGTAGGAATTGTTCAAAAATGGTTCAATGTGTTTAATTATTGAACAGATCATTTATGAGGTTCCATAATGGCTTAGGGATTGGTGAATGACAATAGGGGCACTTTGGGATTTGTAATTAAAAAAAAATTACTATTTACGTGAATAGTAACATGAATAGTAAATTTTTTTTTTATTTGTTTTGAATTCTAATTCGTCCCAAACTCTTATTAGGGTTTTATAATCTTATTAAACCACTAAATTAAGATCCAATGGCTAAGATTAAATTAGCTTTTATCCCACACATCAAATTCTTAATTTATTTTGTTGTCTTTGAAGCACTATATAAACCCAAAGAATTCTTTACAAATTTGCTACACCAAAACCTATCATATCTTGGGTTTATATAAGTGAGCAACTCTAAATTTTAAGAGTAAGACACTGATTTTGAGGATCCTTAAGTCTAATTGACTAGAGGAACCTCGAGTTAAAAGTTTTGAGGTATTTGCCTAGGCTAGCACCAAGGGCAAAATACCCGTGCACTCAAGGCGTAGTCTTGTCGTTGAGTTTTGGCTTTGGTATGTGCACCTTTAGAGGCCACACACTTGGGTGGCTCTTTGGAACGTGGAAGAGCTTGCTGAGTTCGAGAAAAGCTTGTAGAATTGGAGGGAGGACTAGAGGAGTCTTCGGTTCAAGTAAGTCTTTTTCTTTCTTTATTTTAATTAGAGTTCTTATGATAGTTAGCATGTTTAGGTTTATGTTCTTTGCATGTTTTTATGCTTAAAATATATAGTAACATGCCTAGGCTTGTAGAATAATCAAAACAAATGGGTCTTGGGCAAAGGGAAAGCGGTATAATAATTTTGATTTTCCGCTGCGCACTCGCGGCCGCTTCCCAACAGTGGTATCAATGCGCCGTTTTTGTTTTAATTAGTTCTCACTTGTTTGAACTCGAAATTGGGTTCTTAAAAGCTTGTTGGAAATCTAACACCCTGAACTTATTTTATGGCACAGGTTTTGCATGATTTGGTTAAGATTTAAATTATGGAAATTGTATTTAAAGTTCATGCGTCTGCAGAAAAAGTGAATAGTAAATTTATTTGAATAAAATAAAATGCAATATCATAATTAAATATTAATCAAAGTTTTTTAATGCCTAAAATAATTCCAACATATTAAAACTCGTATGCTTGATGATTCTTGTATATGATTAGAATTGGCATGATTATTTTAGGGTGCAATGCATCTTGAGACTTTCTAAGAAATAGAGAGTGTATACTTATCCCTTAGCTAATTAATTATTCCGTGATGAACTTAGAGATTATTACCTTTAAAGCTAATAAATATAAATCACTTGTTTATAATAAAAGACATTATAAAAGATACAAGTGGGTTGAGACCAAGGGGTTAATAAAATTTTCCAAACTAAAGTTAATTTAACCAAAGGTATTACTAGAGTTAGATAATGATTTGGTGTCTTCCTTCAATCACTACCTTTTTATAGCCAAAAGGAAAAGCTGTGAAGACATCTAGATAATCATTTACTCAAAGCTTACCTTAGAGCATATTTAAAGTATTGGACTAATTTGGAGGATCTATTGTTTATTCCTGTCACCAAGGCAATAAGAGCCTAAGAGGTAAGGGTATTTAAGAGAGTTCGCTCCCCCCTCCCTCTGGGGAATTTTCAATGGAGGAATCCATTTGACAGTTATTCACTTAAACTGTTAAAATCCTCAATAATAATTAAGTCTAAAATTTCCCTCCATTGTAAAGTATAGACCCAAAAGGCTTAAATCGTATTGGCAGGACTAGGCTTTACCAGACTGACCAATACCAATTTGTCCCTAAATCCCTAAATCTTACTATTGACAATGGTTTGACTTTTCTGATTCATAAGACCAAGCGACCTTAGGTGTGGTCTTATAACTTAGTGGCAAAGATTGGGTGTCCACAAGGACTAGCATAAGCTATGGCATGTTTGATTGCCCAACCCAATGATCAAGGAATTATGATTTATATCATAAATTGGTTGGTAACCTACCTAATTATCATATTTTATAACGACCGGACCTAGTCGGAGTTATGAAATGATGATAATGGGATCCTTGCCCACAAGAAATCCATCATAATGGGGTTGATGCGATTTGCTTAAAATTTTAAAATAATTGAGTGGGAGCAACTTCATAATATTAAAAGCCAATGTTATTATGAAACATTAATGAAAAATATTCCTAATTTTAACATTTCTCTAACAGGTGGGTTTAAAATATTTCACAAACATTCAAATGGAAAACAGAGTATCACTTCGATCCATCCTTGATAGAGTATAAGCTCAAAGGGGACAACTACAATGACTGGTTTAGAAACCTTAAAATTGTCTTACGACAAGAAAAGATTTTCTATGTTCTTGAAAGACCATTTCCCCCTGAACCCAGAAGATGCTGACTAAGATACATTTGATGCTTGGAAGAAACACGTCGATGATGATGAGCAAGCAGTTTGCATAATGCTGGCTCTATGTCGGACAAACTTCAGAAAGCTCACGAAGATATGGATGCTCAAACCATCATCTTTCACTTGAAGGAGTTTTATGCAACTTTCGTTCATACCGTGAGATTCCAAGTGTCATGTGCCTTATTCCAAACAAGGTATAAAGAAGGATTGTTAGTGCACATGTGCTTAAGATGATTGGCCACATTGAAAAATTGGACAACCTCGGGTTCATCATGGATCATGAGATAGGTCACGATCTAATTCTTCAGTCCTTACCAAAAGACTTCTCTAACTTTATTATGTAATTTCATTTGTGTGATAAAGAAACTAGTTTAGCAGAACTACACAATCTGATAAAGCAAGTAGAGAACTTGAAACCAGAGCTTACCTCTGTCATGCTTACGTGTACAGACCTGAAGCCACGAGGCCCAAAGAAAAATAAGGGCAAGGCCAAGTCTCCAGATCACCTAAAGGCCAATGGTAAGGTGGAGAAGAAAAAGGAAAGATGAAATGTTTATTTTTGTGGAAAGAAGGGTCATTGGAAGAAAGACTGCAGATCCTTGAAAGCCAAGGAAGCTAGGGAAGCCCAGAGGCCAATAAGCACAATGCTTCAGGTATGTTGTATATGATTGAACTATATTCTCAAAACTCCGAACCTTCTACTTGGGTGCTTGACACCGGTTGTGGGACTCAGTTGTGAAACAATGTGCAGGGACTGAGAAACAGTAGGAGACTTCATCATCATTGGGAGGTTGACTTACGCATGGGTAATGGAGCAAAACTGGCTGCATTGTGCGTGTGGACTTATAATTATTAGTTTTGCCGAATGGTTTAGTTTTAGACTTAGAAGATTGTGTTTATGTACTTTCTCTAGTAAAGAACATCATTTCAATTTCTTCTTTATGCAATAAAGGTTTTTCATGCCTAAAAGTTATAATGAATGTTCTATTTATTTCAATGAAATAAAATATTGAGATGGTATTTTGAATAATGGTATCTATGTCTTACAAACTAACAAAGAATATTAAACCTCTAATATATACAACGTTAACTCGAATAATCTTAATGAATCACTTCTATGGCACAGTCGCTCAGGTCATATCAATGAAACAAGATTAACTAAGCTATATAAGCATGGGTATTTCAAATCCTTCAAATAAACCTTATGGAACTTATGAGTATTGTTTACTTGGTAAAATGACCAAATTACCCTTCAAAGGTAAATGACAGCGTGCATCGGAGACATTAGAACTCATACACTCTAATGTATGCGGACTAATGTTAGTCACCGCTAGAGGTGGATTCTCCTACTTCATTAACATTATCAATGATCATTCGCGATATAGGTATGTGTACCTTATGCGGTACAAATCTGAAGCCTTTGAGAAATTCAATGACTTCAAGGCTGAAGTAGAAAACCAGCTTAATAAAAGTACTAAGGCACTGAGGTCTGACTGAGGTGGTGAATACTTAAGCAAGAATTTCAAGATTACTTGAAGAAAATGACATTGTTTCCCAGTGGACTCATCCGGGAACACCACAACATAATGGGGTCTCCGAAAGGAGAGATCAGACATTATTAGATATGGTTCGATCAATGATGCAGACACAGATCTACCTCTTTAATTTTGGGGTCTTGCTTAGAAACTGCACACACTACTAAACTAAAACAAGTTCCTTCCAAGACTGTTAGTCAAACACCATATGAGTTATGGTATGGGAAACGTCCTAGTCTTAGTTATCTAAGTGTTTGGGGATGTGACACATATTTAAGCTCACACAAACTACAAATTGGATGATAGGGCAGTTAAATGTAAGTTTGTAGGATATGCATTGAACTCAAGAGCATACGTGTTTTACGTCCCAAATGAACAAAGAACATTGTATCACAAAATGCTAAATTCTAGAGAATGAATTCCTTCTCAAGAACATAGTGGGAGTAGACTTAACCTCGAGAGGTACGAGAAGAAAAAACTAATATAGAACTAAACCCAGGCCCCTCAAAAGGGCAGCGACGGAACAACACACAAGGTTATGAACTCAGAAGGTCTGGTAGGGAAAGACATGAGCCTGAAAGATATGGTTTCCATATTAATGAGGAACATGATCAGGTCATTGATAATGACGATCCCACCAGTTATGACGAAGCAATGCGTGACATTGATTCAGTCAAGTGGCTTTAGGCCATAAATCCGAAATAGACTCTTATGTATCAGAATCAAGTCTGGGACTTGGTAGATGCACCTGAAGGGATAAAACCTATAGGCTGCAAGTGGATTTACCAGCGTAAAACTGATGCAGAAGGCAACATCCAAACCTATAAGGCTAGGTTGGTGGCGAAAGGTTATAGATAAATCCAAGGAATTGACTATGACGAAACCTTCTCGCCTGTTGCAATGATAAAGTCCATTCGAATTTTACTGGTACTACTGTTGCACACTTTGATTATGAGATTTGGCAGATGGATGTCAAAACAACTTTCCTTAATGGGAACCTCGTAGAGGAAGTCTATATGACACAACCTGAGGGGTTTTCATCTAAGGATGATCATAATAAGTATGCAAGCTTAAACGATTTGGACTCAAGCAGCCTCCAGAAGTTGGAATATACGATTTGATGAGACATGAAAGAATTTGACTTCATCAAAATGTAGACGAACATTGTGTTTACAAGAAAAGTAGTTGGAGTGCTGTTGTATTTCTTATATTATATGTCGATGACATATTAATCATCGGAATGATATTCCCATGATGCAAGCCACCAAGCAATGGTTATCTCAGAATTTCTCCATGAAAGATTTGGGAGAAGTAGCCTACATCCTCGGCATTAAGATCTACCATAATAGATCTAAGAGGTTGTTAGGACTTTCTCAATCTACGTACGTAGATAAAGTTTTGAAAGATTCAAAATGGAAGATTCCAAAAGAGGTAATTTACCTACTTGTCATGGAATCAATTATCTAAGGAGCAATGTCCACATACTCCTTCAGATAGAGAGCGTATTAGTAGGATCCCTTATGCTTCAGCAATAGGATCGATCATATACGCCATGCTATGTACTAGACCTGATGTCTCTTATGCTCTTAGCATAACGAGCAGGTATCAGGCAAATCCTGGTGAGCAACACTGGGCAGCTGTCAAAACAATCCTCAAGTATCTGAGAAGAACTAAGGATGTGTTTTTGACATCCGAAGATTGTTCTGAGATGAAAGTCATTGGTTACTGTGATGCGAGCTTTCAGACCAATAGGGATGACAACAGATCACAAACAGGATATCTATTTACTTTGAATGGCGGTGCTGTCAAATGGAAAAGCTCAAAGTAGTCAACTACAGCGGACTCCACCACTGAAGCCGAGTATATTGCAGCATCTGAGGCTGCTAAAGAAGTAGTCTGGATAAAGAAGTTCATCACGGAGCTGGAAGTGCTTCATGCGATGAATAATGGCGTCATGATGTACTGTGATAACACATGCCCCATTGCTCAATTAAATGAACCAATTTCCCACCAAAAATCCAAGCATGTACTCAGGCGATTTCATCTCATCAGGGAGATTATTGAGAGAAAAGAAGTTATTATAGAGAAAATACCAATAGAAGATAATCTTGGAGATTCTCGGACTAAAGGGCTGACTCAACAAAAACATGAAAGGCACACCCGAGAGTATGGTGTCCAGATTCATAGTAGTTGGTTATAGTGCAAGTGTGAGATTGTTATGGATATGCCATATACCCAACTTGTGGATGGGATATATGTAAATGTATTTGTAATATTTTCATTAATTAATAAAATGACATCTTTATTATACGTGTCTTACATAACTAATATGAATCATCAACACTGTAATAAAGCCCTTGAAGTAATAAGATGATGGCTTTCATGCATTATGAGAATCATTACTCTTAAATGTTCCTAGTCATAGTTTTGTGAATAATTTGGGCGTTCACAAAGCGGGAGACCAGAATGATGATATGATCCACCCTTAAGTGGGGTAGTCGATCTCATAGGCTACTAGCGGAGATCTGTTCGCTTGGTGTATCACATGGATGCATGAGTTGCTCGTGTCCATCGAACTAACCGCCGAAAGTTTTCATATGGAGTGTTCATCCCATGTGTCTGTGAGAACTTTCATGTATCGATTATAGGACTAGTCCTTTGACTTGAGGTCTTTACAATCTTATGTATAGATCAAATAACTTTGACATTCTCCTTCCCCGGTTCGAAAGATCCGGTCATAAGGGTATGATTGGGTCATTTGTTGAAACACATGAAGTTTGTAAAGATACAACAGAGAATCGTCACTCTCTCGGATAATATTTTCTTATAAGATTAGTATTCCAGTTCGCGGGTTGATATATATGATCAGTACATGAGACTGTGGCCACAGCGGAAGAATCATATGAGATTCTTGGGTTAGCATGATTCATGACACTATCAACATCATAACTTTGACCATATGGGTAGACACTTTCTGTACCCTAGGTCAATAGGTGGGGATATAGTGAGGCGATAGACCGTATTATATGTAAATCGCATACAGAATGGGTATATATATATATTTCCTTCTCATTTGGGGGTCTTGGCATGTTGCTAGATGTCAACCTTGGTCATTGAAATCGAACGACCATCTGATCAGAGGATAATTTATGTTCGATTAAATTATCACGATTCATTTCATGTCCAACTTGAAGGGAACCCAAAAAGTCACACACAACAAAGTCGAAATCAATGGTTAACAGTGCACAGTACAAATATAACAGCATATATGATTGCTGTAGGAATTGTTCATAAATGGTTCAATGTCATTAATTATTGAACAAATCATTTATGAGGTTCCATAGTGGCTTAAGGATTGGTGAATGACGATAGGGGCACTTTGGAAATTGGAATAAAAAAAAATATATTACTATTCATGTGAATAGTAAGAAAAAATTGTTATTTGTTTTGAATTCTAATTCGGCCCAAACTCTTATTAGGGTTTTATAATCTCATTAAACCACTAAATTAAGATCCAATGGCTAAGATTAAATTAACTTTTATCCCACATCAGATTCTTAATTTATTTTGTTGTCTTTGGAGCACTATATAAACCCAAAGAATTCTTTACAAATTTGCTACACCAAAACCTATCATATCTTGGGTTTATATAAGTGAGCAACTCTAAATTTTAAGAGTAAGCCACTGATTTTGAGGATCCTTAAGTCTAATTGACTAGAGGAACCTCGAGTTAAAAGTTTTGAGGTATTTTCCTAGGCTAGCACCAAAGGCAAAATACCCGTGCACTCAAGGCGTAGTCTTGCCGTTGAGTTTTAGCTTTGGTATGTGCATCTTTGGAGGCCACACACTTGGGTGGCTCTTTGGAATGTGGAAGAGCTTGCTGAGTTCAAGAAAAGCTTGTAGATTAGAGGGAGGACTGGAGGAGTCTTCGGTTCAAGTAAGTATTTTTCTTTCTTTATTTTAATTAGAGTTCTTATGATAGTTAGCATGTTTAGGTATATGTTCTTTGCATGTTTTATGAGTTTTATGCTTAGAATATATAGTAACATGCCTAGGCTTGTAGAATAATCAAAACAAATGGGTCTTGGGCAAAGGGATAACGACATAATAATTTTGATTTTCTGATGCACACTCGCGACTGCTTCCCAACAAATCTTGTTTCATTGATATGACAGAAGCGACTATGCCATAGAAGTGATTCATTGAGATTATTCGAGTTAACGTTGTATATATTAGAGGTTGAACATTCTTTGTTAGTTTGTAAGACATAGATACCATTATTCAAAATACCATCTCCATATTTTATTAAATAGAACATTCATTACAACTTATTAGGCATGAAAAGCTTTTATTACACAAAGAAGAAATTGAAATGATGTTCTTTACTAGAGAAGGTACATAAACACAATCTTCTTAGTCTAAAACTAAACCATTCGGCAAAACTAATGAATTATTCCCCATGCACAATGCGGCCAGTTTTGCTCCATTACCCATGTGTAAGTCAACCTCCCCATGACGGAGTCTCCTACTATTTCTCAGGCCCTGCACATTGTTACACAAGTGAGTCCCACAACCGGTGTCAAGCACCCAAGTAGAAGGTTCAGAGTTTTGAGATTATAGTTCAATCATATAAAACATACCTGAAGCATTGGGCTTCTTGACCTCTTGGGTTCCCTAGCTTCCTTGGCTTTCAAGGATCTGCAGTCTTTCTTCCAATGACCATTCTTTCCAAAAAAGAAACATTTCCCCTTTCCCTTTTTCTTCTCAACCTTACCATTGGGCTTTAGGTGATCTAGAGCCTTGGCCTTGCCCTTATTTTTTTTTGGGCCTCGTGGCTTCAGGTCCGTACCCGTAAGCATGACGGAGGTTTTAAGCTCCGGTTTCAAGTCATTCTCTGCTTACTTTATCATATTGTGCAATTCTGATAAAATATTTTCTTTATCAGACATATGAAACTGCATAATAAAGTTAGAGAAGTCTTTTGGTAAGGACTGAAGAATTAGATCGTGACCTATCTCATGATCCATGATGAACCCGAGGTTGGCCAATTTTTCAATGTGGCCAATCATATTAAGCACATGTCCACTAACAGATCCTTTCTTATACCTTGTTTGGAATAAGGCACATGACACTTGGAATCTCACGGTATGAACGGAAGTTGCATACAACTCCTTCAAGTGAAAGATGATGGTTTGAGCATCCATATCTTCGTGAGCTTTCTGAAGTTCGTCCGACATAGAGCCAAGTATTATACAAACTGCTTGCTCATCATCATCGACGTGTTTCTTCCAAGCATCAAATGTATTTTGGTCAGAGTCTTCTGTGGGTTCATGGGGAAATGGTCTTTCAAGAACATAGAAAATCTTTTCTTGTCGTAAGAAAATTTTAAGGTTTTTAAACCAGTCATTGTAGTTGTCCTATTTGAGCTTTTGCTCATCAAAGATGGAACGAAGTGATACTCTGCTTGCCATTTGAGTGTTTGTTAAATATTTTAACCCACCTATTAAGAGAGAATGTTAAAATTAGGAATATTGTTTCATTAATGTTTCATAATAACATGGGCTTTTAATATTATGAAGTTGCTCCCACTAAATTGTTTTAAAATTTTAAGCAAATCGCATCAACCCCAATATGATGGGTTTCTTCTGGGCAAGTATCCCATTATCATCATTTCATAACTCCGAATACGGTCGTTATAAAATACGATAATTAGGTAGGTTCCCAACCAATTTATGATATAAATCACAATTCTTTGATCATTGGGTTGGGCAATCAAACATGCCATAGCTTATGCTAGTCATTGTGGACACCCAATCTTTGCCACTAAGTTATAAGACCACGCCTAAGGGTCGATGCGTCTTATGACTCAGAAAAGTTAAACCATTGTCAATAGTACGATTTAGGGACAAATTGGTATTGGTCAGTCTGGTAAAGCCTAGTCCTGCCAATACGGTATAAGCCCTTTGGGTCTATACTTTACACTGGGAGGTAAATTTTAGACTTAAATTATTATTGAGGATTTTAGCAAGTTTAAGTGAATAACTGTCAAATGGATTCCTCCATTGAAAATTCCCCAGAGGGAGGGTGGAGCGAACTCTCTTAAATACCCTTACCTCTTAGGATCTTATTGCCTTGGTGACAGGAAAAACAATAGATCCTCCAAATTAGTCCAACACTTTAAATATGCTTTAAGGTAAGCTTTGATTAAATGATTATCTAGATGTCTTCACAACTTTTCCTTTTGACTATAAAAAGGTAGTGAGTGAAGGAAGACACCAAATCATTATCTAACTATAGTAATACCTTTGTTTAAATTAACTTTAGTTTGGAAAGTTTTATTAACGCCTTAGTCCCACATCACTTGTATCTTTTATAATGTCTTTTATTATAAACAAGTGATTTATATGTATTAGCCTTAAAGGTAATAAATCTCTAAGTTCATCACGAAATAATTACTTATCTAAGGGATAAGCAATACACTCTCTATTTCCTTAGAAAGTCTCTAGATGTTTGCACCCTAAAATAATCATGCCAATTCTAATCATACATAGAATCATCAAGCATATGAGTTTTAATACGTTGGAATTATTTTAGGCATTTTTACTATTCATATTACTATTCACATTTTTTTTAATTTATTTATTCCAATTCCCAAAGTGCCCCTATCGTCATTCACCAATCCCTAAGCCAATATGGAACCTCATAAATGATATGTTCAATAATTAAACACATTGAACCATTTATGAACAATTCCTACAACAATCGCATATCCTGTTAAATTTATATTGTGCACTGTTAACCATTGA
Organism: Zanthoxylum bungeanum; assembly: GCA_019454045.1. Taxonomy (NCBI): domain Eukaryota; kingdom Viridiplantae; phylum Streptophyta; class Magnoliopsida; order Sapindales; family Rutaceae; genus Zanthoxylum; species Zanthoxylum bungeanum. The sequence goes on from SKCR01030784.1 coordinate 70,766, forward strand.
TTTCGACTTTGTTGTGTGTGACCTTTTGCCCCTCAAGTTGGACATGAAATGAATCGTGATAATTTAATCGAACATAAATTATCCTCCGATCAGATGGTCATTCGATTTCAATGACCAAGGTTGACATCTAGCAACATGCCAAGGCCCCCAAATGAGAAGGAAAGATATATATACCCATTTTGTATGCGATTTACATATGATACGGTCCCTCGCCTCACTGTATCCCCACCGTTTGACCTAGGGTATGGAAAGTGTCTACCCATATAGTCAAAGGTATGATGTTGATAGTGTCATGAATCGTGCTAACCCAAGAATCTCACATGATTCTTCTGCTGCGGCCACAGTCTCAAGCACTGATCACACATATCAATCCGCGAACTGAAATACTACTCTTATAAGAAAATATTATCCGAGAGAGTGGCGATTCTTTGTTGTATCTTTACAAACTTCATGTGTTTCAACAAATGACCCAATCATACCCTTATGACCAGATCTTTTGAACCGGGGAAGGAGAATGTCAAAGTTATTTGATCCACACATAAGATTGTAAAGACCTCAAGTCTAAGGACTACTCATAGAATCGATACATGAAAGTTCTCACAGACACATAAGATAAACACTCCATGTGAAAACTTTCGGCGGTCAGTTCGATGGACATGAGCAACTCATGCATTCATGTGATACACCAAGCATACAGATCTCCGCCAGTAGCCTATAAGATCGGCTACCCCACTTAAGGGCAGATCATATCATCATGCTAGTCTCTCCACTTTGTGAACGCCCAGATTATTCACAAAACTATGACTAGGAACGTTTAAGAGTAATGATTCTCATAAGGCATGGAAGCCATCATCTTATTACTCCAAGGGCTTTATTACAGTGTTTGATGATTCTTATAATTTATGTAAGACACGTATAATAAAGATTGCCATTTTATTAATGAATGAAATACAAATACATGTACATATAGCCCATCCACAAGATGGGTATAGGGCATATCCCTAACATTTGGGTGTGGATCGATGCACTCAGTAATCAAGTGTGAAGCAAGATAGGATCTGTCGGCCCGTATGTATACCATAAGGGGTTTAGGTATCCATGTGAGTAAAGTCACAATTTTTAAAGCTTTGGCCAAATTCGATCACCTAGGGTGGATCACATCAATTATGAAGAATCGTGAACATGTCGACATGAGATGTGCGCCTCGGAAACTTGACGGTATATTATATGTTTCCTGAGCACAACTTGGATAGCTTACGACAAAGGGATTGTTAAACATATGTGATGACCTCGACTTGTATAGTTCAGAAAGGTCATTCCTGTTCTTCGCAAATTTGGAGGTAGCCGAATTACGTACATATTAGCTAGGCTTATATGACGAACGTGTCTGAACTTAGAGAGTCCCAATATGAATTGTACTCGTTGAGCACTTGAGTAGCGAATTGATTTTGATAAAAAATAATATTCGATATTATAATTATCAACTAAGATAATCAAGTGTTATTGGATGACATTGATTATTTACTTTGACCTAATTGGATTAATTCAATAATTACATAAGGGCTTAATTGTAAAATCATAATTATCTTTATCATTTGAGGATATTATGGTAATTGTAAGTATGTAATAATATGTGGTTTTGGCTTGATTTAATTGGATTAAATCAAAATGGCAAATATTTAACTAATCCATTTCTTAATCATTGTCTTGATTTAATTGGATTAAATCAAAGTGGTAGACAATGGAGATTATTCAAACATAATTATACATATTTGGACAAATTAGATTAAACCCATATAAAAGTTGATTACAACTTTTATTAATTAAAAATTTCCTAAACTTTGCTATAAATAGCAAGCTTTAGGAAGGTTTTAATTAAGCAACACAAAAGCTTGAGAAAGCTTAATACAAACCAATTCTTAGAGAAATTAGCCTAAGTTATAGAAGTTTTTAGAGAAGCTTGTGAGGTCTCTATAACATTTCATCTAGGAGAAATCAAGATTGGATCTTGGATTGAAGCTTGCTAACATTAGAATCAAGATTGGATCTTGGAGTGAAGCTTGCAAACCTTAGAGGTTCTCCTACAATTTCAACAAAGATAATAATATTGTATCCTTGCATCAAGCTTGCTAGGTAAGTTTGAACTTTTCTTAAGTTATGTTCTTTTATGTATTGGATGCATTATCACATAACTTAATGTTAAAATAAGGCTAATAAATTTTGTTAGGATGTTTTGGAAGTATAGACACAATATGCTTGTTATTAGGTCAAAATATTTATGTTAGACATAAACATAAAATTAGAGTTTGGAACTCTAGATTAAAGCTTAGAGCTATGACTACCATTCAAGAATCACTTGACCACCTTTGGGTGACCTAGAATTGTTCACGAGATATTTCTTATTGGGATTCTAATTTGGTTTGTGTATTGGATTCAAAATTTACGCAAGATCATATTTAGAATAAACTTATGTTTTTGTAAAAATATTTTATATTTTGAAAAACTTGATTTTTATTCTATAACATGTGTTTATGTTGATTTTGATGTTAAAAAATTAATTTTGGGTGTTTTTAAAGTATTTAGGTAAGACCAGAAGAACTTATGGTAATAGACCCTAATTCATTCAACTCTCTGGAAAGAGAGCTAAAGGAATTGTTTTGAGAAACAATTAAAAAAAAATAGGCTTGCATGCACTGTGCGTGCACTATAGAACGTGAATCATGTGCGTGCGCACATTGAATTTTGCTTTCCCCCGTTTCTGAGTTTCCGGACTCTGATTCAACCCCGATTTTTTCCTGTACACTCGTAATGAAATATAATACTTCATTAAATAATTTAAAATTACACACATGCTTGATATCCAAAGGTTAGACCCATTTCCACTACGTAGGGTACTGATCTGACCCTATGGATTCAACAACTGCCCCAACAACTATTTCGTGCTACTACCTGAAATTGAAATTCACAACTCGGGAAGGAGTTGGAGTTGTCTGCAGGAATCAGAAGGTGGCTATAAGTTGTTTCGCCACCGTTTCTGAATAAACTCTATGTATTGAAGAGATAAGAATGAAAAGGAAAGAAAGAGCGGGGAAAGATGGTGTGGAAAACCAGGTTGTCTACAAGCCCGTAGTTATCCCAAACAATGAGGTTAGTGTTGTTACAGAAAATGATGTGGCATAAGTGGAGTCGGCTAACCCTCGGTCTGACGAGTTAGCCCAGACATGGGTAGGAGAGGACCTGGAAATGGTGGAGCTTTTCGGCCGTTGGAAGATAATAAAGGTTAAGGCCGATTTGGAGCCAAGTCTGAGGGAACAATTGCTGTATTTTCTGAAGGAATATGCAGATGTCTTCGCATGAGATCATAGAGATATGCCCGGAATTGACCCCAAGTTCATTGGTCATCACTTGGTGATTGATCGAGCTCACATGCCAGTGAAGCAAGAAAGAAGGATTTTTAACCAAGAACAATACGGAGCAATTCAGGCGGAGGTTGAAAAGTTGCTAAAAGCTAGATTCATCAGGGAGGTTAAGTACTCAGAATGGGTATCCAACGCAGTCTTGGTAAAAAAGGCCAATAGGAAATGAAGGATGTGCATAGACGTCTCCTACCTGAACAAAGCTTGCCCGAGCCTAAAGTAGACCAGCTAGTGGACTCTACGTCATGTCATGGACTGCTAAGCTTCATGGATGATTTCTCGAGATACAACCAGGTCAGGATGCATACCGATGACGAAAAAGATAGCCCTCATTACTGACTAAGGACTCTACTATTATAAGGTGATGCTTTTCGGATTGAAGAATGTTAGAGTGACGTATCAGAGGTTGGTAAACATAGTTTTCAAGCCGCTCATCGGTAAGACAATGCAAGTCTATGTCGATGACATGATCACAATGACGGAGAAACCCGATGACCATCTGGGCGACCTAAGAGAGACATTTCAACTGTTGAGGAAGCACAACATGAGGCTAAATCTGGATAAATACACCTTCGATGTATCTTTGAGAAAAATTTTGGGGTACATGGTCAGTGCACGAGGCATCGAAGCAAACCCTCATAAAATCACGGTAGTATTGGATTTAACACCCCCGAGGATAGTCAAAGAAGTATAGAGTTTAACAAGTTGGGTTGCAGCATTAAATCGGTTTATATCTAAGGCCACTGACAAGTGTCACGTCTTCTTTCGACTGATCAAGAAGGCCAAGAAAGTAGTCAGTTGTACAACTGAGTGCGAGGATGCATTCCAACAACTCAAATAGTACCTGACCCGACCTCCACTACTGGAAAAGTTGATCCCGGGTGAGACATTATTTCTGTATTTAGCTGTCTTTGAGTATGCGTTGAGTTCAGTGTTAGTGCAGGAAATGGGTAAAATCCAAAAGCTGGTGTACTACACTAGTAAGGACATGTTGGATGCAGAAACTCGATACCTCTCTGCGATGAGGAAGTTACGCCCCTATTTTCAAGCTCACCCCATCGGGGTATATAGCGGCCATCCGTTAAGGCAGATACTACACAAGCCGGAGGTCTCGGGTCGTCTAGTGAAGTGATATGAGGAACTTAGTGAGTATGATATATCCTATCTAAAATCTACCTAGGGTATCGATCAATGGGCAAGCATTGGCAGATTTTATTACGGAGTTTACAGGGCCTCTGGTTATGACAGTCTAGGAAGCTGAGTGGGAACTATTTGTTGATGGGTCAGTCAGTACACAAGGATGTGGGGCCGGGATGATCCTCATAAGTAACGAATGAGATGAGTTGAGATATGCTTTGAGATTTGCATTCGAAGCTACAAATAATGAGGCAGAATACAAAGCAATTCTGACCAGATTGAGACTCTATATGGCAGTTGGAGTCGGGGATGTGATAGTGAAAAGCGATTCACAGCTGGCCGTTCAGTAATTGAATGGTGAATTCCATGCGTGGGAGTGATGAGTGGTAAATAGATCACTATTTTCCACTCATTTAACTTAATATGTTTTTATAATTTCTTGAGTTTTGTGAATATTTTGATGTGTTTTGTGTTATTTTGTAGATAAATAAAATAACAGGACTCTATGGAGGCAATTCGGGGCCAAAACAGTGGAAAATAGACAAAAAGGGCAAAAATGTAAATTTTCTGCTAAAATACGCCGTTTGGATAAAATGCGCCATGCTAAAATGCACCGTTTCCTAACGTATGCCTACCACGTGTCAACATTTGCTAACGTGCGCCGAATCTGCTAACGTGTGCCTACTACGTGTCAAATCTGCTAACTTGCACCGGGACACGTGTCACCATCACATGTTGCCGACAGAACACGTCATTGCTTACGTCATGCTGACGTCAACGTCGCGACGGGCACACCCTTACGCGTCGCGACGCCAAGCCAATTATTGAGTTAATCATTCAGCTCCTGCCACGTGTCACCATCCCGTGAAGCCGATGCCACACGTCCAAGATCTACGGCGCGTCGTGATGCGCAAGGTTATGCGCGTCGCGACGCGTGGCAACAAAATTTTCCTATAAATAGGGGCCGAATTTTCATTTTCAATTCATACTTTCTTCTATGTAATTCCTTAATAATACTAAGAAAATTGTATCTTGTTTGTTTATTTACAGCTTTCAGTAATTAATTTTCGCATTTACACTTTCTTTTCTTTACTTTTCAATCTTTAATTTCTGCAATTTACTTTTACGCAACAGTATTTTCCTTTCTCTACTTTTCAGTTTTTATTTTTTAGTAATGAGGAGGTAACTTCCCCTGCTGGGGTAAAAGGAAAGGTTTTATTACTAATATTTAGATTAATCTCCCTTAATTATAATATATAAATGATTTAAAACCTCACTTAATGAGGATATCGCCTTTATGGTCAGTTGGACTTAATGAAATTGGTTTTAACCTGACTAAACTGGATACCGCCTGTATGGTCGGTTGGTAATTAATTATTAATTTGCCTTATTCTAGGATACCGCCTATATGGTCGGTCGGTAATATCACGCAAAGTTAATATATTATAATAATAGAGATATCTATTATTATAAAATAGAAGTAATAAAAGTGGATCCTCTAACCCCAACATTTTCTTTTATTGTACTTTTACATTTTTAATTTCCAGCATTTACTTCTCCGCATTTACTTTCCAGCATTTACTTTATGTCAATTACTTTATTTAAGTTTTTACTAGCCGTAAATATGTGTTGTAGCTAAACCCGTTATCTGGGGTTGTGATGAATTCCAATATCACCGGTTTATAAAGGGTTATTTTATAGTTTGGGTAATATAAAAGTTTATTTATTAAGCTTAATGCTTATTGTTAACTGGCCATTAATAAGATTGATCTAGTAAACATAAAATAAACTTGATAAAAGAATTTTAGGTTTCAGCCTTAGACTTAATAGCCCACGATCTTCTTTGATGATAGATAACCCTTTAATAGATTTCCTTACAAGATAGACATATACCTGTTGGGCGGGGGTAACCACAATTGGAATTTAATCTTAATGAATTCATGTACCTTGGTTAACATTGACATATGATTTAATTAGGTTACACTGGGTATTTACAGCTGACCATCGACAGAGGATTTTGCATAATTTCGTGTTCCAGGTTAGTAAACCAATATATTACACAAACATGAAATAACCACTTTATCTTTAAAAGATATTGGAAAGATTTAGAACCCTGGATAGTTCAATAATCTTGAATTTTCATCAACTTACTTTCGCACAATTTTATTTACTTGTTTTAAGTTTAAGGTCATCATCAAATCAAACAATCAATCCATTAGATACTCGTAAAAAATTGACTTCATAAATTAATAGCTTAGGTATTAATTCTTCGTGGGATCGGTACTTTTTATACTACTTGAATGATACGTGCGCTTGCGTTATACGCGTGTGATTACGCCGGTCAAGTTTTTGGAGCCGTTGCCGGAGACTTATTTATTTTTTACTATTAGTTTTGGAATTGGATACATTACTTGTATCTAATTTCTTTTTATTTATTATTTCTGTTTTCTTGTGTTTCAAGTTCTCATACACTACATGAGACGAACCAAAAGGTTTGAAATCCGACCGCTTGACCCATAAATTGAAAGAACCATCTGACAGTTGAGAAGGGAAAGGCGAGAAGGCCAAGAAGCACTGATAAACATGGAACCTGAACCTTTAGAAGTTGCACCACCAATTCCTATTCGAGACAGAACCATTCCGGTGGTTGACGGCTTCATTTCCTCTATTATACTTCCTCCCTTACCAGCAAATGCGTGTGACATCAAAACAAGCATTAAGATGATCCAACAGTCAGTTCAATTTGGGGGAATGCAACTGAAGATCCTAATGCCTATATCAGCAACTTCCTGGAAGTTTGTGACACTTTCAAATACAACCGAGCGGTTGAAGAAGCAATGAGACTGCGTGTTTTCCCATATTCCTTGAAAGACAGAGCTAAGGCTTGGTTACATTCACTACCAGTAGGTTCCATCACAACTTGGAACACTCTAGCCACCAAATTCCTTGCAAAATACTTTCCACCAGCCAGAACTGCAAAGCTGAGGAATGACATCACATCCTTTGTACAACATGAATCAGAATCCCTCAACGAAGCTTTGGAAAGGTACAAGGATTTTCTTCGAAAATGTCCTCACCATGAGATTGCAAAGTGGTTACAAGTCCAAACTTTCTATAATAGACTTTCTGGACTGATGAGAACCACAATTGATGCTGCTGCTAGAGGAGCTTTAATGGAAAAAATAGAAGATCAAGCTTGAGACCTAATTGAAGAAATGGCCAACAACAATTCCTTATGGCCAACGAAAAGAAGCATGATCCAAAGAATTGCTGGAATCTATGAAGTTGGAGCCAACACAACAGTAAATGCCAAGCTGGATCAGATATGCAAATTCATGGAAACTCTCAGCATGCAAGGCAATGCTGGATCCACAAGTTCACCCTATTGAGGAGCACCAGAGATAAACCAACATGAAGAGACGGTGAATTATGTCAATAATTTCAACAGGCAGGGGAACAATCCATATTCCAACACCTACAACCCATGGTGGATGAATCATCCCAATTTCGTATGGAGTAACAATTCGGGGCAAAAGAACTATCCACCACCCGGATTCCAACAACAAAACAAAGGCTAGAAGTATGAAAAAGAACCAGGAATAGCAGAAGTGCTAGCTCAGTTAAAAAAATATGATGCTATGTTTCAGAGCCAATCTGCATCTATTAAAGCACTGGAAAATCAAATTGGACAACTGGCCAATGCTCAGAGTTACAGACTGCCAGGTAACCTTCCTAGCAATACAGAACCAAATCCAAGGAACCGAGGGAAGGAGCAATGTCAAGCCATTACCTTGAAAAGGGGTACTGAAATCAACAAAGATGTTGGAATAAAGGCATCCATTGAAGAAGTTCCAAAAGATGCAGTGCCACAGATGGAGGAAAAAGAAGCAAAGGAAAAAGATCAAGAAAAAATCACTCTACCTCCACCTTTTTCCACAGCGTCTCCAGAAAAATGAAATGGACAAGCATTTTTCTTGATTCTTGGAGGTGTTCAAAAAGCTGCATATCAACATTCCATTTGCAGAAGCATTGGAAGAAATGCCCAGCTATGTCAAATTCATGAAAGACATTCTTTCAAGAAAGAGGAGATTGGGAGATTACGAGATAGTAACATTGACAGAAGAATACAACGCCATCATTCAGAGGAAACTTCCCCCAAAGTTGAAAGATCCTGGTAGTTTCACTGTACCTTGCACCATTGGAGAATATTATATCGGTAAAGCTTTATGTGACTTAGGTGCTAGTGTTAATTTGATGCCTTTTTTGATTTACAGGAAACTTCAAATTGGAGAAGCAATGCCCACCTCAATTTCTCTGAAACTTGCTGATTGAACGCTCGCATTTCTGAGAGGAGTAGTCGAAGATGTGCTGGTCAAAGTCGACAAACTCATTCTCTCAGCAGATTTCATTATCCTTGACATGGAGGAAGACAAAGATGTACCTATCATCATGGGGAGACCATTCTTGGCTACAGGTCGAACTGTTATTGATGTACAAAAAGGAGAACTAACCATGAAAGTGCAGGACCAAGAAGTTACCTTCAATGTTTTCAAAGCCATGAAATTCCCGAGTGATGAAAATGAAGATGAATGTTTCAGAATTGATGTTGTAGATAGTATCATCCAGGATACTGATCCACCTCCCTCAGATAAACTTGAAGCTTGCATCACCAATATGACTGACAGTGAGCTAGATACTGAAATTCTAGAATGTATCAAATATCTTGACAGACCATTTCACTTCAAATCGACACCACAAGTGGAAAGTATGGAACTACCAAGGAAATAGTGAATCAAGCCTTCGATTGAAGAAACACCACAACTGGAGCTAAAGTTACTCCCGAGCCATCTCAGGTATGTATTCTTAGGAAACTCTTCAGAATTACTTGTGATTATATCTTCTTCGCTAACATTGGAGTAGGAAGAAAAGTTGTTGAGAGTGTTACGAGAACACAAGAAAGCCATTGGTTGGACTATAGCAGACATTCAAGGCATTAGTCCATCATTTTGCATGCATAAAATTCCGATGAATGATGAGTACAAACCTACAGTGGAGCATCAACAGAGACTAAATCCAATCATGAAGGAAGTCGTAAAGAAAGAAATTATCAAATGGTTGGATGTTGGCATCATCTACCTCATCTCTGACAGCACTTGAATGAGTCTTATGCAGTGTGTGCCAAAGAAAAGAGGAATTATTATAGTAACAAATGAAAAGAATGAGCTGATTCCATCAAGAACAGTAACTGGATGGAGAGTATGCATGGACTACAGGAAGCTGAACAAAGCAACAAGGAAAGATCATTTTCCGCTTCCATTCATTGACCAGATGCTAGACAGATTGGCGGGAAATGAATTCTATTATTTTCTGGACGGATACTCAGGGTACAATCAGATAGCCATCGCCCTAGAAGATCAGGAGAAAACTACATTTACATGTCCATATGGTACTTTTGCTTTCCGCGGAATGCCATTTGGACTATGTAATGCTCATGCCACATTTCAACGTTGCATGATGGCCATCTTCTCATATATGCTGGAACAAAGTATGGAGGTCTTCATGGATGATTTCTCTGTGTTTGGAGACTCTTTCGACCACTGTTTGCAAAATATGGAACACGTGTTACAAAGGTACGAAGATACCAACCTGATACTCAACTGGGAGAAATGCCACTTCATGGTGCAGGAAGGTATCATCCTTGGACATCAGATCTCACAAAAAGGAATCGAGTTAGACAAAGCAAAGATTGAGATAATTGAAAAACTACCTCCACTAACATCTGTTAACGGGATTCAGAGATTTCTCGGACATGTAGGCTTTTACAAGAGATTTATCAAAGACTTCTCAAACATTGCTAAACGTCTGTGCAATCTTCTAGAGAAAGATATGTCTTTCAACTTCACCAAATAATAATGCCACGAAGCTTTTGAGATCTTGAAACAGACGCTGGTTTCTGCTCCCATCATTGTAGCACCAGACTGGACACTTCCATTTGATATGATGTGCGATGCTAGTGATTTTGCTGTAGGTGCAATTTTGGGACAACGTAAAGCAAAGATTTTCCATACCATTTACTACTCCAGCAGAACTCTAAATGAATCTCAACTCAACTACACAACCACTAAAAAAGAGTTACTTGCAGTTGTATTCGTTTTTGATAAATTCCGCTCTTATCTGCTGGGTCCTAAAGTGGTGGTCTACAGAGATCATTCAGCAATCAAATACCTGATCGTAAAGAAAGATGCCAAACCCAGATTGATCCGATGGATACTTCTACTACAAGAATTTGACATGGAGATCTGAGACAGGAAATGGACAGAGAACCAAGTGGCAGATCACTTATTGAGGCTCGAGAATGGAGAAACAACTAGCAAAGAACTACAATTAAAGAAACTTTTCCAGATGAACAGTTGTTTGCCATAAAACAACACGATTCTCATTGGTATGCTGACTATGTCAACTACATAGTATCGGGAAAATGGTCGTTGGAATGGACAACTCAGCAACGAAAGAAATTCTTCAAAGAAGTCAAGAATTATGTTTGAGATGAGCCATACCTATTCAAACGTTGTGCTGATCAATTACTGAGATGTTGTGTTCCACATGAGGAGGTCAATAGTATTCTGCAACATTATCATTCATCACCATACGGTGAACACTTCAGCGGGAATAAAACTGTAGCCAAAGTCCTACAATCAGGTTTCTTCTGGCCCACCCTTTTTAATGATGTTTATCTATTTGCTCTTGAATGTGACAAGTGCCAGAGAACGGGAAATATTTCAAGGAGAAATGAAAGACCTATGCAAAACATTCTGGAAGTGGAGGTATTTGATGTATGGGGGATTGATTTTATTGGACCATTTGTTCCATCATTCGTACTAGTTGCAGTAGACTACGTCACCAAATGGGTTGAAGCAATTGTACTGCCATCAAATGATTCAAAAGTGGTTATTAAATTCCTTAAAAATAATATTTTCACTCGCTTTAGAACACCTCGGGTGATTATTAGTGATGGTGGCACACATTTCTGCAACAGATACTTCGATGCACTCCTATCCAAATATGGAGTTACTCATAAAGTTGCCACTGCTTACCATCCACAGTCAAATGGACAGGTTGAAGTTTTAAACAGGGAGATCAAAAGAATCTTGGAAAGAACCGTTGGATCAATAATGAGAGACTGGTCTACAAAACTGGATGATGTATTATTGGCCTACCGGACAGCTTACAAGACACCCATTGGTATATCCCCATATCGAATGGTGTTTGGGAAATCGTGTTATTTACCAGTTGAGCTTGAACACAAGGCATACTGGGCACTGGAGAAGTTAAATCTTGATCCACAAGCAGCAGGAGAGAAGACTCCACCAACTCAACGAATTGGAGGAATTTCACCTACAGGCTTATGAGAATGCAAAATTGTACAAAGAAAAGGCTAAGAAATGGCATGATCGAAAAATAGTGCGTAGACAACTGCAACCAAGGCAGCAAATGTTGTTATATAATTCAAGGTTGAAACTTTTCCCTGGAAAGTTGAAATAAAGATGGTCAGGTCCATTTTTGATCACTCAGGTTTTACCATATGGAGCTGTTGAGTTACTTGATCCCAACACCAATGAAACATTCAAAGTTAACAGCCAGCGGGTCAAGCACTACTTGGGAGAATCATTCGAGCGATAAAAAGAAAGTATCACACTTTCAGATCCAGCCTAATGTTCGGGCAGTCATGTCTAGCTGACGATGTTAAACTTAGCGCTAGCTGGGAGGCAACCCATGCAATTTGTGCATATATTGTGATTTGGTGTGTTTTATTTTATATGTTTAATTTGTGCTTGTAAAGTCACATTTCAGGATGGAAGAAGTTCTCGCAAATCTTCACAAGCAATTTTTTATCTCCCTCAAAACTCTCTGATGAAAGTCTACAAAGCTCGCTTGGAAAGAATGAGACTACTGATGATCAAAAGTATTCATAATGACATTCGTTGGATTATTGAAGCACGGGTCCGATTGGCAGGTGAGTCTTTTGACTCTTTTATTTCATATCTGCCTGGTTTAGGAAGAAGCACCTATGCTAAAAATAGAAAAACTAAAAGAATGGGTGTTTGTTACAAATGTGCTTGTATGACATGTAATACTCGATGTCATTCTTTAGGAATGGTGTCTAATAATCATGAAGATAAAATTAAATTCATTAGGGATGGCTTGAGTAATGAGTCTTTGGATGACATATCTAAGACTCTTGAGACGCATTCCAATGGATATGTGCATCACGCAATTCACATGTTATATACACAATTCCAAAAAGAAAGACAATAGTATAGTCTCAGAAATCTGACTTTAAATGACCATGTTTGCCAATTTATAAGAAAATTGGATGGGAAGCTTGTCCCTGACGCATAGACGTCATTCAAGTCGTTACTTCTTGTAAATATTATTTTCTTTGTCTTTAACTAATAATTGTGATTTGTTTTATTTTATTTTATTTTATTTTCTCCGACAGGATCCAGATTTTTTGACTTTCACGATTTATTTTACTGTTTAACTAATAATTGTCATTTGGCAGGTACTAATGCTATTCAAATCATCATTGCACTTTTGAAGGCATCCAGATTTTAGAAAGAAACATATAAAAATAGAAGCTACTTCAAGAAGACGAGTTATAAACATTTGTGTGTTTTGCGGTACTAGTGTTGGTTCTAAGCCAAAGTTCATTAAGGCAACACATGAATTGGGTCGAGTCATTGCTGAAAGGAATATGCATTTAGTATATGGCGGTGGCAATCTTGGACTAATGGGGACCGTTTCAAGGGATGAATAGGAATGAGACAGTCAAGTCTTGGGAATCATCCCAAAACCCTTGGCAGAGGTGAATCTTATAGGACCACCAAACGGAGAGGAACTTATCGTACCAGGTATGTCTGAACGATTGGTGGAGATGATTAACAGTGCTGATGCTTTTATTGCTTTGCCAGGTGGCTTGGGTACAATGGAGGAAATTGTTACAGTACTATCTTGGGCGAACTTGAACATACACCAGAGACCGATTGGACTGTACAATGCTGATGGATTTTATGATTTTCTTTGTGTGTTTCTTGATGATGCTGATGAGCGGAAAATATATCAATATTTACCGCCCTTTAACTTAATATTTTGTTTAGTTTCTCGGGTTTGATGAATGTTTTGATGTATTTTAGTTTATTTTGCAGATAAAATAATATCGGGTCTCAATGAAATCATTTAGGATGAAATATGGGTCAAATAATGGCAATTATTGGACTTGACATATTAATTTTGGAGATTGGAAACTTGAAATGGCGTTTTAACGAAGTGCAATTTTGGAAATTCCAATTTTGTGCATCTGTCGTAATTTGGGCATAACGTTTTACTCCGATATCGGATTGAGCTGATTCAAGTTCCAGATTAAAGAAGACTCAAAGATCTACAGCTTTGAAAGACAAAATAATTTCGAATTCTGAATATTTCATGCCCGAAATTGATGAACCATCCAGAAGTGTGTTGTGTGTAATTATTAAAGTCACTTTCAATCATTTTCAAAGCAAAAAATAAATTAATAAATAAATAATAAAAATTATCAAATCATCACCAAACATGATAAGAGATTAGTGGAGCAATTAATAATGGATTTGGTGGAGCAATTAGTGGAGCAATTAATAATTGATTTGGTGGATGATTTGATGGAGGCAAAATTTTGCCTATAAATACCAAGCCATTTCATTTGTAAAATTCATACTTTCTTCTAAGGAATAACTTAAGAATACTAAGAAGATTGTATCTTTTTTGTTTATTTACTGCTTTCAGTAATTAATTTCCGCTTTCGCACTTTCTTTTCTTTACTTTTCAGCTTTTACTTTCCGCAATTTACTTTTACGCACAGTACTTTTCTTTCTTTAATTTTCAGTTTTTACTTTTCAGTAATTTACTTTCAGCAATTTACTTTTCAGTAATTTACTTTTCAGCAATTTACTTTCAGCAATTTATTTTCAGTAATTTACTTTCAGCATTTAATTTTCAGTATTTAATTTCAGCATTTACTTTCAGCATTTATTTTTCAGTATTTAATTTTCATTATTTAATTTTCAGTATTTTACTTTATGTCTTTTATTTTATTTAAGTTTTTTTTACTACTCGTAAATATGTGTCGTAACTAAGCCAGTTATCTTGGGTTGTGATGAAATCCAATATCACCGGTTTATAAGGGGTTAGATTATAGCTTGGGTAATATAAAGATTTATTTATTGAGTCTTAATCTTAATGCTTTTTCATTAACTGGCCATTAATAAAATTGAACTGGGAAACTTAAAATAAACTAGACATAGGGATTTTAAGTTTAAGTCCTTAGACTCAATAGTCCACGATCTTCCTTGAGGATAGATAACCATTTAATATATTTCCTTACAGGATAGACATATACCTGTCGGGCGGGGGTAGCCATAATTGGAACTTAAAATTAATGAATCCAGATAATTGGTTGACATAGACATATGGTTCAATTGGGTTAAACTGGGTATTTGTGTTTGACCATCGACAGAGGCTTACACATAATTTAGTGTTCCAGGTTAATAAATCAATATATTACCCAACTTTAAGATAACCACTTCATCTTTAAAATGATATTGGAAGAAATCACTAGATAGTTTTTAATATTGAATTTTCTTAAAACCTACTTTCGAACAATTTTATTTACTTGTTTTTAAATTTAGAATCGTCACCATTTCAAATCAATCAAACAACCTGTTAGATACTAGTAATCATTTGACCTCATAAAATTAATAGATTAGATATTAAGTCCTCGTGGGATCGATATTTTTATACTACTTGAACGATACGTGTGCCTGCGTTATACGCGTGTGTAAGCACATGTCAGATGCCCGAATGAATGGGTTCGTGTCAAAACTTGTAAAAGAACTCATCTTTACAGCCAGAACTGCCATAGATTTAATTAACCAAATCTTAGCATTTTAACCACAAACTGACCCTATCCTTTCAAAGATAAACTGGTCTGATAATGATCATGGTAAGAAGCGTCGGATAAATCTGGATCTTAATCTTTAATTTTAGATGTAGAATTTCAGCTAATCAGGTACTATATTCTAAACTCTTCTTCTATTTTTTAAGACATTGGGGACAATGTCTCATTCAGGTTTGGGGGAGAGGAATAGTTGACTAGTATCTTATTTTTATTGTGGTATTTTTTTAGTAAAATTTTTTTAAAAAAAAATAAAAAATTTTGAAAATTTTTAAAAAAAAAAATATATTTTGTGTTTTTTGTGTTTTTAACTTGATTATTCCAGTGAAATTAGTGTGAGATAGCTTTGTAATGAATTTCCACTCCTGAGACGTATCTCAACCTATTTCGTAACAAGTTAAATTTGCTCGTGATACATGATATAAATCATGCTCTAGCGTTCATTTGCTCGTGAAATTATTTTTCGGACATTTGATATATCCTTTGTAGTTCCGATACGAAATTTATTTTATGTTATACTCCGGACAGCTCTTAGTATTTTAGCCTGAATCATATATCTTGTAATTGAGGTTGATATTGGCTTGGATTAAGATTATTCTTGCAAGTGCCCAAATTTTCCCTTATGTGAAGAGGCTGGCCGAATCTGTCCTTATTTTTAGAGGGTGAGCTTTTATTTCTTTGATGAAAAGTAATGATAAAACATGCTTGGAATGATGTTTAGTATGAGATAAATATGGCGATGTTGGGATTGTTTTGGGCATTATCATTGAAAGTTGATGTTTGGCCCTACAATTGAGCGAGCAACACGAAGCCAATAGGTTAGTGTCGCGACACAAACTAAGAAGATGCTATTTGCCTCAAGTCTGTTCTTGTGGGAGTGGTGACGCTTAACACTTGGCATTATGACGCGGAACATGAAGATGTTCTCTGCCTCAATTCTGTCGTGAGAGAGTCATGACACGGAACACTTGACGTCACAACGCATAATCTTGTTCTCAGGATCAGTTTTAGCCATTTCAATTTCACCCCAGGATGTTAAAGGGCGCCCTAAAGGTTTCATATTAGCATATATACAAGTATTATATTAGTCACAAGCATAATACGTCATGTAATGATAATAATTTAGTTGAATTGAGAAGCTTAGTCTAGTTCTGAAGCATATCTCAAAACTTATATTCTAATTAAGTTTATCGATTATAGATTATCGGCAAAAACCACAATTTGCTTTGACGAAGTGAAGTAGTGCCAGCCAGATACCAAATCTGTGAGTGGATATTTTCTTTTCAAGTTGATAGTTACTTATTTATTTTTGAATTAAGACTTACTTTTAAGCGCATCAGGGCGTTAGCCGAGTTTATTCCCAGTTATATCATGCATGAGAATGTTTTCAAAAAGTGTTTTGAAGAATTACTATTGATTTCAATACAATGATTTTTATTTTGATCTTGGAATTGACAGATATTGGAAGTATGATTTTTATTATTTTTAGAGGCATGGGGAAAAACTCAACTTAGATGTAACTTGGAATTGACTGATTCAATAACATGTGCACACGTAGTTCAGGACTATGGATGCCAGTTACCCTAGATCATAGTTTCAATGCCAAGATGCAGTATTTATTAGCGCTATTGTCTATAGTTTAGTGACTTGGGGGATGACGATACATAACGCCCTAAGGCACTAGTTAGGCATATGGGGGATAACGATACGTAACGCCCTCAAACGTCAATGGTTTTCAGATGAGATTTTCAAAAATGATAGTTTTATAAAAGCGTTTCAGAAGAATCGATTTTATGAGAAATTTCAAAGCTTTACAGAAAGAAATAAGTTTCTAGAAAGGAGTTATAGAAATAATTTGTCTTACGACAAAAGAGATTTTTCAGATAAACGAGAGTTTTTAGAAAAACTCAGTTTTATTGTAAAATAAGATGATTTCGGTTTCAGGAAATACATATTTCATAAATCATTTTAGTTCTCATTTTACAATGTCCACTCATTAGGTCGTTAAAACGATCTGACCCCCTCACTCTCTAGTATTTTCTATTTTACAGGTTTATTTTGAGGACGAGCTCGAGAGGATGGATACTGACTGTAATCACTAGGGTGTTTGGGTGATTAGTGTAATCACATGCGTATAACGCAAGTGCACATCGTTCAAATAGTATAAAAAGTATCAATCCCACGAGGATTTAATACCTAAGCTATTAATTTATAAAGCCAAATTATTACAAGTAGATAAAATTGCACGAAAGTAAATTGAAATATTTCCCGTTCTCTCGCACATGTCACATTGAAGAGCAAATAAGTAAGCATCTTTAAATATAGTAGGCCAGAACAAACCTGATTGTAGGACTTTGGTTGCAGTTTTATTTCCTCTGAAGTGTTCGCCGTATGGTGATGAATGACAATGTTGCAGAACACTATTGACCTCCTCCTATGGAACATAACGTCTCAGTAATTGATCAGCACAGTGTTTGAACAGGTATGGCTCATCATAGACATAGTGTTTGACTTCTTTGAAGAATTTCTTCCGTTGTTGAGTTGTCCATTCCAACGGCCATTTTCCCGATACTATGTAGTTGACATAGTCAGCATACCAAGGGATATCATGTTATTTCATGGAAAACAACTGTTCATCTAGAAAATTTTCTTTGATTGTCAGTTCATTGCTAGTTGTTTCTCCATTCTCGAGCCTCGATGAGTGATCTGCCACTTGGTTTTCTATCTCTTTCATGTCTTTGATCTCCACATCGAATTCTTGCAGTAGAAGTATCCAACGGATCAATCTAGGTTTGGCATCTTTCTTCGCGATCAGGTATTTGATTGCTGAATGATTTTTGTAGACCACCACTTTAGGACCCAATAGTTAGGAGCGAAATTTATCAAAATCAAACACAACTGCAAGCAACTCATTTTCAGTGGTTGTGTAGTTGAGTTGAGCTTCATTCAGAGTTCTGCTGGAGTAGTAAATGGTATGGAAAATCTTTATTTTGCGTTGTCCCAAAACTGCACCTACAACAAAATCTTTAGCATCGCACATAGCATCGCACATTACTATTGGAAATGGTGATCGAGCACCATTCACTTTTTGTATAAATATTTGATATTTATGAGATATAATATTTATTATATCATGGTTATTTATTTATTTCTATGGTAAAACTCTTACTTTTATTTATATATTGTAAATCTAATAGTTAGATTACTCTAAGAGTTAGAGATTTCGAGTTATACTCGGAACCTTATATGAATTTAGTAAAGACCCGAGAGTTACAACATATGGTGATATAGTTGCAAGAGTTACAAATGGTATTGATAAATATCACGCATTCTCTCGAATATAAATTGTTCCTGGTCTAGATATATTGACATGGGTCAGTCATTATATTGGTAAGACTAGTGCATTGTGTATATATATAATGGACATATGGTTTGTCTCAAAAAATTGTGAGCTTAGCGAAAGTTCGTATAGAAATGCAGATATTCATTAGTTGAATGAGTATTGAACAAACTCATAAAAGATGACTAATAGATATTCCATAAAACTGTCAATATTTGTCTTTTCGAGTTGAGTAGTTATTATGGTCCTTTGACTTGAGACACCACGGTGGTCTTGTGGGTGATCCTCTTGTTGGGTTTTCTAGGTCAAACCAAGATCAATTAAGCAATGAAATGTGAGAATACAACAAAGTAAAGTAGCGGAAAATACTTACTTTGATCGGATAATGGATGCGTTGAACACAAAAATTTTTCCTTGTAGAATTCGGCCAAGCCCCTTTGAAGTGATCTTCAAGCTCCAAGCTTTGCTTGTTGATTCCATGCTCAAGGATTGGTTTCCCTATCACCTTTGAATGATCTCTTTAGTGTGCTAGCACTTGGAAAAATTTGCAACAAATTGTTTCCTTATCCTTGTGTGACTTTCGGCCAAAGGAAAATATTTTGGGAGAGAAAAGGCTCAAAACCGAGAGTGAGAGGGGAGAAGGAAGTAAAAAATGTTGACTTGTAATTTATTTCCAAAATCAATTAATGATATACCAAAACCAATATTTGGTATATGTCAAAAATCTCACCAACTTGGAGTGTAAAACAAGCCATCACCCACCCACCAAATTCCATCACCATAAAGGTAAGTCAAATGACAAGTGATGTGACTTGTGATGTGACATGTGGGCCCCAGTTGATTCAAAATCCGAGTGGGCCCGCAAACACTCCCGGGCTTAGGTTCGTTAATTCCGAATTAACGAATTTTCTGTTGCGACGTAATTAAATCAAATTTAATTAAATAATTATGCCTAGCAAAATTACTATTCACGTCGCTAGCGAATTAATTCTAAATTAACTCGTTCGCTCCGCGTCGAAATCTAATTTCGTTTGATATATCGAATATTAGCTTACCAGTTCCTTATCCTACGTGACCATCATCTCCATATGACTGGAGTGATACTTCAATCTTGACATCACACCCAATACACTACGATTCTCAATATACCCAGAAGAGGCGTACATAGAACCTGTTAAAGCCCCGGACAACCAAAACTAAAGTATATTGATTGTTGCAAGTATTAGCGATGCAAGTCTCAGTTTAAGACCAAATACATCTACCCTGATTCGGACTTCCATAGACACATAGTCATACTACCAATGGAATTTCGAGGGGTCTATCCAGAGCGAAGCTGTTTCCGTACCATCGGTAAACACAACCTCCTATTACACTTGCATAAGTATCCAATACTTAAATAAATGAGAATTATGCCGTTATGCTCCCACAATGCGCACAAGTGCAATACTAGTCTATTCCGCATTATCGATGTCCAATCTCGATAATACTACGACTAGGGATATTTTAATGATTAAACCTTAGTGGATTAATACTGTCTCATATCTTATTAATCCAGAACTAATCATATGGACTTTTATCATTTATATATCTCGGTAATCCAATTACAAATGATAAAAGAGTAATTTCCTTTGTCACATAGTTAATTTGTACAACAACACCATATTCTGTACAAATAGTGATGCTATGGGTCATAATTGTCCAACAATCTCCCACTTGGCCTATAGCCAATCACTCAAGTTTCCTACACTTGAACTATATACGGGTCGCTCAAACTTCTGCTGAGAAACTGCTTTCATCAGCAGATTTGCAATGTTATCATCTGATGCGATTTATTCGATCATCACATCGCCACGATGTATGATCTGACGAATTAGATGAAATAATTGAAGCATATATTTGGATCGTTGATGAGACCATTAATTCTTTAGCCTGTGCTGTAGCCTAGCTCAGCCGCTAACAGAACTACACCTAATCTAATTAGGATTATTATAGATCCAAATCGCTTCTATTGTTACCTCAGCTGCATCAATATTCTGCCTTTGTTGTTTATCCGGTAACAGTATATTGCTTGGAAGATTTCCAACTTACTGCTCCTTTATTCAACTATATATTACCCTTATTACGACTTATAGTCGTTTTTGTCGGTTTGGAAACTTACAATAGTGAACCCAGCCACTTCAAGTTCTCCTTCTCCATAGCTTAAGAAAGCATCCTTAGTTCATCTAAGATACTTAAGGATGTTCTTAACATCAATCCAGTGACTATCACTTGGATTGGCCTGATTGTGACTCCATATGCTCAAAGCATATGAGACACCAGGTCGCGTACATATCTTTCAATGTACGAGTTCTCGGAGACTGTCAACAACTTTTAGATCTATCCCACTAGATCCTTATTCCTAGAATAAAGGTTGTCTCTCCCAAGTATTCTACGGAGAATTTTTCATGAAAGCCAAGCTTTCATCGATTGTTTTATGGGAATGTCATTTCCAAGAAATGATATATCATCATTATATAGGACAATCACTGTCAGTGCGCTCCCACTAACCCTCTTATATACACAAGAATCATTTTTATTTTGAATTAAATCATATACCATTATGATTACATCAAAACTATAGTTCCAAGAACGCAATGCTTGCTTCAATCCATAAATGGACCGAATTAACTTGCAAACCTTGTTTGCTTGTTTAGGTACGATAAAACCGTCAGGATATTGTAAACATCCTCCAAAAGGTTTCCGTTTAAGGAAAGCGATTTTGACGTTTAACTGCCATATTTCATAAATGAAACATGTAGCATTAGCAAGCATTATCCAAATGGATTTAACCATGGCAACGGTTAAAAGGTTTCGTCGTAATCGACACAATATTGATAACGATACATTTTCGCTACAAGCCTAGCTTTGTACTTTAGTATGTTGCCATCCATGTTTGTCTTCCTTGAAGACTCATATAGTACCAATAGGCACAATGCCTTTCGGTACAACAACCAGTGTCTAAACTTGGTTGATATACATGGAATCCATTTCGGATTTCATGACACTTTACCATGATAGGTAGTCGATACCTTGTATCACTTCCTCATACGTAGCCAGTTCGTACTCCTCAATAAGATTGACATCTTCATGAGGTGAGATCAGAAACCCATACCTCCCAGGTTGTTTTCTGACTCTCTCCGACTTACGCGGTTCTTGTGTACTCGAAGTGTTGATTATTCTAAGGTCCCAAGATCAAATCAAGACATGAAATAATGCGTGAATACATCAACGGAGGTAGCGGAATACTCACATTGATCGGTTATGTCGATTTGAAGACGAATCATGCCCAAAAACGCACTGCCTTTGTAAGCCCACTGCAGCAGTCCATGCTCACTGTCTTGGCAGTTTCGGGTCTCAAAACGAAGCTCCAAACTCCGTCGGATGAGTCCCGCCTCATGGGTGAACCTCCCTACCACCTTCGCAAGACTCGTAGTGTGCTAGCACTTGCGGTTTTCACCATGAAAACCCAACCCTTGCTTCCCTTTTGTGTCACGTTTTTCTGGTTCAAAACCAGTCCCCATTTCAAGCTTTGGGCGTGAGAGAAGAGAGAAAATTGAGAGAGAAGAAGTTTTGTGTCAAGTTAAAAATGATTTACCAAAAATCAATTTATATTTATGCCATAATATTTATTAAATTAATAATAAAATTATGACACAAAACATGCAATGGCTTAAAGTGTCAAACACTCAATTTCCATGCAATGACATTGAGTGCAATGTACACAATCTACATGCAAAGCATTAGAATGACATGTGTCATGTGGGCCCCACACGTTTCCAAATGAAAGTGGGCCCACGTGCACTCACGCGTTCGGGTTCGATATTTCCGAAATACCGAGCTTACGTCGCGACGTTAATTCAATCGAATTAAATAAATAATTGCGCCTGGCGAAATTATTATTTACGTCGCTAGCGAATTAATTCTAAATTAACTCGTTTGCCCGAATTAAAATCTAATTTTAATTCCGCGTCGAAATCTAATTTCGTCTAATATATCGAATATATTAATTCATCGATCAATTCCAAATTAATCGTTCTCTCTCTTTAGACGACATTTTATCCCGGATAAAATATCTCCGTTATTAATCCTAGATTAATTTTCTCTCTCTTCTGTATAATCCCAGATTATTCAAGAGTGCGAGTTGTGCGTCATCGGTGGATTATCGGGAAGCGACCCATGAGATCCCCGGATAATCTGGCAGTAAATACGGTCGTCGGAGTATCCGAATCACGTACGTACCAAGTACTACGTTCTACCGATTTACGAGACAAGGTCGACTCCTAGCAAAGCACCAAGTCTACCCAATTCTCCGGACATATCCATTTAAGAATATTAAGATCTGTATCAAGCGTAGTATACTAATGTATTGTGCATATCGGCCCAGTATCGGATAATCACGTGCTAGGGCTGGGGCTGGATAAGTGTCTGCCCCGTCCGAAACACATATCGGATGTCAGGTAACTAGTCTCTATAATCGGATATTCATGACCTGGTCATAATATCACGATTGGATGCGCATCACTTGAAGAGCACTAATACCGTATCCTGCGTGACATCATCTCCATTATGACTGGAGTGACACTTCCGTCTTGACATCACATCCAATACACTACGATTCCTGATAAACCCAGAAGAGGTGAACACAGAACCAGTTAAGATCCCCCACCACCAAAACCAAAGTTTACCGATTGTCGTAAGTATTAGCGATGTAAGTCTCAGGTTAAGACTATACACACCTACCTTTATTTCGGCCTCCCATAGACACCTAGTCATAATACCAATGGGATTCCGAAGGGTCTATCCAGAGCGAAGCTGTTTCCCGTACCATCGGTGAAACACGACCTCCTATCGCACTTGCACAAGTATCCAATACTTATATATATGAGAACTATGCCGTTGTGCCCTCACAACGCGCACAAGTGCAATACTAGCCTATTCCGCATTATCGATGTCCAGTCTCGATAATACTACGGCTAGGGATATTTAATGATTAATCCTTCGTGGACTGATACTGTCTCATATCATCTCAATCCAGGAACTAATCATAGGGACCTCTCTTCATTTATATATCTATGGTGATCTAATCACAAATGACGAGAGTGCAATTTCCTTGTTACATAGTTAATTTGCTACAGCAACACAATGTTCTGTGCAAATAGTGACGCTATGGGTCATATTATCCAACACGAAGATTATGGTACAATTTCATCCATGATGAACTGTTTGTGTTCCGTTAAGGAATCGGTGCCTGGAATAGTATTACTTTGATGAGTAACAATTAAATTATTCTCTTGTGAGTTGTATAAGTACTATACTTTGGTTACCCTAGGATAACCTACAATTTAGGCACTTATCCGATTTGGGTTTTTGTTTGGTATCATCAAAACATATGCCCATCATACCCAAATCATCAGGAATTAGAAAACCCGGTTTCTTTCCTAATATGAAGTCTGTCTAACAGATTTTCCTGATATGAAGTCTAATATGAAGTCTGTCTAACAGATTCTCATGGAACCTTATTCAAAATAAGTATTTCATTGTTTAATACGTATCCCTTAAAGGAAAATGGTAGCTCAGAGCGACTCATAATTAACCTTATCATGTCCAACAAAATTCGGTTTCTCCGTTTGGACACACCGCTCAACTGAGGTGTTCCGGGAGGAGTCCATTATGAAAGAATACTATACTCTTTCAAATATTCGAGAAACTTATTGCTTAAGTATTTTCATCACGGTCTAACCGTGACAGTTTAATACTTTAGCCGGTCTGTCTTTCTACTTCGTGTCGAAACTCTAAAAGTTTCTGACTTGTATTTCAAAAGAAACACATAATCATAACGCAATGCCACATCTGTAAAGGTTACGAAGTATAAATATTCACCTCTAGCCTAGCTAGATATGGGCCCACTTACGTCACTATGAACGAGGGCTAACAGATCGGTGGCACTTGCACTTTTACCAAGTAAAAGGTGTTTTAGGCACTTTGCCTAATTAAACTAGATTCGTAGACTTCATTTGATTTGAATCAAATCTGTCCTAGTACCCACTATTTGAAACTGTGGATATACGAGTCGTGTTAATGCATCCTAGACACAATGACACAAATAAGTCTCATCTGATTAATTCAGTTTGAGCTATTTGTTTGTCATATCATACGTATGAGAATGATTTATATCAAAAATATAAATACTGTTATTCACATCTAATGTGTTTATCTCAATATCATCTTTATAAAATAAAACACTTAGTGTTCTAGAATATAAAGGTATACCCGCAACGAGTTAAACTTAGATATAGAGATAATGTTTCTAGTCAAACTAGGTACATTTTTAACAGTTTCCTAATTTAAGTACATACCCAAAGGGTAGTTCCTAAACTTAGGTTTCTACGGTTAAAACAGTGAATCTCGTCCCGTTTCCGACTCACAGGTTGATCTCAACTGAAGTCAGTCTCCTGCTAATCAGCATATTCCGCACATCAGTACAAATATATGTATAACACTTAGTATCAAAAATCCAATTTTGAAACCAGTAGTGAACATGTTTATGACAAACATACTTGAAGCCGAAGCCTTGCCCCGCCTTCACTTCCTTCATGTCCGCCTTGTCGATACGGAAGTCACATATCCAATGACCCCATTTGCCACAGTTTAGGCAGACATCTTGGGATAAGTCATTTGTCTTCCAAGAAGACTGTGATGATTTTGCCTTTGCTCCTTTTAGACGCTCTGGCTCTGCCTCCTAGAGCATAGCCATCAACTCTCCAAGAGTTTACTCTTGGTTCACAGTGAACCTGCTCAGCTTTCGGGTAGAGACTATAAGATCAAATCTTTGGTAGTCTCGGCCATGTAGGTAATGCCCAACTAACCTAGCTGATCGATGTCAGCAATCATCTGCGACACCTAGTGCTCGACAGATGTACCCTCTGACATACGCGAGCGAAAGAGCTTCTTTTGCAATTTGTACTTCTAAGATTTAAGAATAGATCTATAAAGATCCATAATTTCATCATCATGGTATAATGATCTAATCCTTAATTTTGACGACGAAATTAAAGTGTCATTGCATCAAGCATAAAGGATTGAGCACTAAAGTTATCATCACCATGAGTCATCCAAAACTCATGCTCCACTGTTTGCTCATCTTCGGGCTTAGGCCCAAGTGGTTTCTCTATCAAATAGAGTAACTTCTCAGTTCTCAGGACTATCCTGAGGTTCTATTCCCAATCTGAAAACTGGAGCCGTTTAAAGACATTTTCTCCCAGGATTATGTTCAAAACGCTAATCTTTCAGTTATCTTGATTCCAATAGTCCAACTATCCAATCAACGATTTCGGGTACAATTGAATATAATGATTACTATAGTCTAACTATATAATCAACTATAACTTGATTGGTTAAATTCAAATATATTGATTATTATAATCCAATTATATAATCAACTATAAATTGAAGTAGTTTGAATACAGTCCAACTGTTTAATTAAAACAACAATTAAATATTAGTCCAACTAATATATATTTAAGTAATGATGAAAAATTGAAATGAACGCGTATTGGAAAGTATCTAAATGGAATTGCAAATTTAATACTTGCCTCCCACTATTTTTCGGCGAGCCTCTAACCCTCTGTTGAGTACTCGGGAAACCTTGTTTCCTAGTGGGCTAGGATCCCGTTAAATAACACACAACCTTGACTTTGGCCAACAAGCTGTATGATATTTAACTAGGAAGATCTCTAAGATCAATTGGATCTCATCCAATTCCTAGATCCAGTAAGTGGACATCCAAATCCGAAACATATATCTAATATATGCCAATATATCCGATATATTCCCTAACCTTTTTCCTCTGAATCAACTAAGCCTTGGCTTTGGCACAACAAACTTAATGATTCCAGTTAAGCGGGACCCATTGACCTTGGAAAGCTTCGTAATCGATGTCGATGGACAAGAAGTGATCTTGACTTTGGCCAACAAATCACAACTTAGACAAGACATGCGATATGGAACAAAGCCTTAATGATTCAAACACATCCGCGATGGACAAAGGTCTTGACTTTGGCCAACAAACCAGTGCCAATCTTGGATCTTGAGAATGAATCATTCAATGGAAGGAAAACATTTAATATATGTTGAGCGTTTTTCGCGTAATTGGCAACCAATTAGTTATCTTTGATTAGGTCTCATCATACACCCTTAAGCATGCATTCTAAAAGCATAATAAAGCGCGGTAAATAAATTAATAATGATATTCTGATGGATATTTAAAACATTTTGTTCCTAGAACAAACCTCTCAATTTCCTCTCTCCCGCTAGCACAAATATTACTTCTACCCAATTACATAACACTTCTAAATAAACCTAATTTACATTGAGGGGAATAGGTGAGAAGAGAAATACAAAGAGTCAATAGGTAATAGGCTGGACACGCAGGTCCAATTTAATAAATTCTAAATTTATTACAATAATTCCAAAATTGCCCTCACCATCTAATATACATTATTCATACATCACATCCATGTATTCACACAAATCATGTTATCAATCAATCTAATCCAATTAATTAATCTTTAATTAATGAGCATCCAATGTTCAAACAATGATTTGATTTGCGCGAGTCCAACTCATTTTCAGAATAAGTACTCAAATTACGAATTCTTGAATTATATCAAACTACAATATTAAATCCAATTTCATTTGTATTCAATACTAATTCCTTATTTAATTCCAAATTAAGTAATTACACTTTATTAATGAGTCTTTGCGACTTAGATTCTAAATCTAATCTTAACGGGTCTCAAAGCCCAATTACCATCCAATGTCAATTTAATTAAAGTCCAATGGGCTTTCAATTAATTTATAAGGCATGGACTTTGGCAACCAAAGCCCAATAAGGAATCACCCTTTGCCACAAAATTAATTTTGGCCCATTAGGCCCAATTAAAATTTTAAAGGCCCATTGTATTATATTTGGACTTTATGGAAATGGTTTTAGGCCCAATTGGATCCAACCAATTATCCTAAACCAAACTTGGCCCAACCAAGCCCATTAAGCCCAAATACAACTTTATTAGCCCAATTCCAAATTTAGCCCAACTAATTAAATTCCAAAAATCCCAAATATCATAATTTAATCAATTAAAGTGTATAGCCATAATTAATTATTTAAATCAATAATTCCAAAATACCAATTTACACAATTAATCATGTTTTAATTAATCAACTCATGTCCAACACAAATTAAAGCAAAATCAATCCCAACATGCTCTTAAGCTCTCGGCAATAGGAGACTTTTTATATCAATTTTGATTTCGATCCAATTAAATCACAAACTAATATATCCCATGCATTTTAAACATATCCAATTGTCTAAAATTCAAAATCACCAAGAGCTAGAATGGTTCAAACTCTCGGCCAAGCCTCAAAATTTGGGGAAACTTAATCCAATTAATTTTTCTTCAAATTGATCATGCACAACTCAAAGTTAACATATTATAAGCATGCTCAAACAAACAATTTGCCAAAAACATGCTCAAATCAAAAATACCCAAATTAATGTTAAGAATCTTAAATTTCAATTTCATGCTTAATAACCGCTCTGATACCATTGTTGGGTTTTCTAGGTCAAACCAAGATCAATTAAGCAATGAAATGTGCGAATACAACAAAGTAAAGTAGCGAAAAATACTTACTTTGATAGGATAATGGATGCGTTGAACACAAAAAATTTTCCTTGTAGAATTCGGCTAAGCCCCTTTGAAGTGATCTTCAAGCTCCAAGCTTTGCTTGTTGATTCCATGCTCAAGGATTGATTTCCCTATCACCTTTGAATGATCTCTTTAGTGTGCTAGCACTTGGAAAAATTTACAACAAATTGTTTCCTTATCCTTGTGTGACTTTCGGACAAAGGAAAATATTTTGGGAGAGAAAAGGCTCAAAGTCGAGAGTGAGAGAGGAGAAGGAAGTAAAAAATGTTGACTTGTAATTGATTTCCAAAATCAATTAACGATATACCAAAACCAATATTTGGTATATGTCAAAAATCTCACCAACTTGGAGTGTAAAACAAGCCATCACCCACCCACCAAATTCCATCACAATAAAGGTAAGTCAAATGACAAGTGATGTGACATGTGGGCCACACTTGATTCAAAATCCGAGTGGGCCCGCAAACACTCCCGGGCTTAGGTTCGCTAATTCCGAATTAACGAATTTTCTGTTGCGACGTAATTAAATCAAATTTAATTAAATAATTATGCCTAGCAAAATTACTATTCACGTCGCTAGCGAATTAATTCTAAATTAACTCTTTCGCCCGAATTAAAATCTAATTTTAATTCCGCGTCGAAATCTAATTTCGTTTGATATATCGAATATATTATTTTATCGATTAATTCCAAATTAATCGTTCTCTCTCTTTAATTAGTATTTTATCCCAGATAAAATTTATCCGCAATTAATCCTAGATTAATTTTCTCTCTCCTATAATTAATCCTAGATTAATTATGTTCGAGTCATATGTCATTGGTGAATCTTCGGGAAGCGACCCATGAGATCCCTGGATATGTTGGCAGTAAATCTGGTCATCGGACAATCCGAACACGTACGTACCTAATACTACGTTTTTACCGATTTACAAGACATGGTTGGCTTCTAGCAAAGCACCGTGCCTACCCAATTCTCCAGAAATATTCTTAAAGGAATATATAATCTATGTCAGACGTAGTATATGTAGTATTCCGTATTACGATCCAGTATCGGATGTCACGCGCTAGGCATGGGGCTGGGATTGTGTTTGCCCCGTACGAAGCACATATCAGATCTCTGGTAACTAGTCTCTATAATCGGATAAACATGACCTAGTCATATTATCCCGATAGCTGCAGCATACAAGAGTATCAGTTCCTTATCCTACATGACCATCATCTCCATATGACTAGAGTGATACTTCCATCTTGACATCACACCCAATACACTACGATTCTCAATATAACCAGAAGAGGCGTACACAGAACCTGTTAAAGCCCCGGACGACCAAAACCAAAGTATATTGATTGTTGCAAGTATTAGCGATGCAAGTCTCAGGTTAAGACCAAATACACCTACCCTGATTCGGACTTCCATAGACACATAGTCCTACTACCAATGGAATTCCGAGGGGTCTATCCAGAGCGAAGCTGTTTCCGTACCATCGGTAAACACAACCTCCTATTACACTTGCATAAGTATCCAATACTTAAATATATGAGAACTATGCCGTTATGCTGCCACAACGCGCACAAGTGCAATACTTGCATAAGTATCCAATACTTAAATATATGAGAACTATGCCGTTATGCTGCCACAACGCGCACAAGTGCAATACTTGTCTATTTCGCATTATCGATGTCCAATCTCGATAATACTATGACTAGGGATATTTTAATGATTAAACCTTAGTGGATTAATACTGTCTCATATCTTATTAATCCGGAACTAATCATATAGACTTTTATCTTTTATATATCCCGGTAATCCAATTACAAATGATAAAAGAGAAATTTCCTTTGTCACATAGTTAATTTGTACAATAACACCATGTTCTGTACAAAATAGTGATGCTATGGGTCATAATTGTCCAACACCTCTATGCCTGATACCATGCATGTCAGAGACCTTTCATGGTCTGACCGCTGGATGTCTGTTAGGTATAGACCGATGCTCACGAAGATCGATGTGTGTTAATATGAGGATTCGTCAGTCCATATGGTTGGATTATATTTCCAGATATTTTTCAGAGTATATTCCGTAAATATTTCGGCCGAAAGTTCGTCGAAGAAATTATTTCTTTGACATTATAAATAATATTGAAAAGAGTTTTGCATATATTATTTATTAAAGGAATATAGTTTTGAAAAGTTAGTTTATATTGAGTAGATAAGGTTTTGATAGTATAACTATAACCTTACTCAATTGGAAACGGTAATGACGAAGGGATTATACATTAACGTTTTAACCTCGACTTGTATGGTTCGACGTGTCGTGTTGTTTAGTCATGATTTGTAGGTGGATAGGCCTTCATGAAATATGTATACAAGTATATGAGATATATATTTGTATATATATACGTAACAACCGAACGTGTGCCTAGAGAGTTTCATTATATTGACTTTACTTGTTGAGCACTAGGGTGACCTCTCGTCAAATATTGACAAAGTATTTTTGGGTTTTTAGGATTAAATTGTTTAATCCGATAATTCATGAGATGAATTGAATTAATTAATTTTATATCAAGAGTTGATATAAGTTTATTGTATAATAAATGTAAATTTGATTTGTATTAAATTAGTAATTAATTTGTGAATTAAATTAATTGTTAATTTAATATACAAGATTAATTACTTGGCTTATACAAATAAAGATTTTAATTAGTTAAAGTAACTAAGTTAAAGTAATTGAATTTGTTTAGTTAAAGTAACTAGATTTATTCATAAAGGTAACTTAGTTTGCTTTATGCTAAAGTTGGTGAGATTATTTTTTAACTATGGTTAAGTTGTTTTTGAAACATTTCGTGTGGAGTAAAGATGCTTTTAAACCATGGTATAAATTAATGGCTATGGTTTGTTTGTTTTTTTTTTTTTTTTTGTTTAATTAATTTTATAAAAACAAAATTATTAAAAAAAGAAAAAGAAAAAGAAAAATGCCCACCCCCTTTGTTTTCATGCTTTCTGCCGAGAGAGTACAAAAACAAAATAAAAGGCAAAATTAAGACAACACTTCATCCTCTTCACTGTCCATTCTGCCGAGAGCTTGAGAAGCAATTAGGGGGTTGATTTTTCTTCATTTTTTTGATAAAAAATTAAGCCAAATCTCTCACTAAAATTCACCCAAATTAATATTAAGTCCATGGAATTAATCCTTAAGAGTTCAGGGTTGATTCTTGTTCTTGAAGTTCTTGGAGTTCTTCATTTTTCCTAGGGTTCAAGAGTTGAATTTGGGGAAATCTTGGTTGTCACTCTTGAGTGATCAAACCACCTTTTGATCACCAAGACTTGTTCTTGAGAAAGCTTAATTTGGTGGAGTTTGAAGGAGTTCAAAGCTTGGAGGATTTGAAAAAACTTGGAGGCAAAGATTCAACAAATTGGCAAGGGTTGAAAGCTTGTTGGTAAAATTTAATTTGTAAATTTAATTGTTTAATTTGTTGATATTTTTTTTGGAAAATTGTTGTGGATTTGTTGGATTAATTGGAAGCATGTATGTGAGGAATTAGAAGCATTGAAGTGTATGAATTTGGTATATAGTTGATATAGTAATTTTGTATGCTTGGAATATTTTTTTCAAGTGTTGGAAAATTGGTGTGTATACTTAGATTAATTTTTAAGTGTTGGAAATTAATTTGTGTATGTTCGAATTGATTTATCAATTGTTGGAAATTAATTTGTGTATGCTTTGAATTATTTTCAAGTGTTGGAAATAATTTTTGATGCTTAGTTTAATTTATCAAGAGTTGATAAATGTATTAAAGTGTGTTGAAAATTTTTAATTAGTTTATGGTAATTTTTTAATGCATGGAAAATATTCTTAATGCATTTGAAAATTGTAAGATGAAAAAAAAATTTGCTCACTGTTTTGGGACTGCCGGATAATAAAAAAAAAATTATTCGTTCGGGATTTGATCTTAGGCGGGTTTCCGATGCGTTCGGCATTTCTGTTCCTCACTCAACAATTACCTCAAATGGAAGGGTCCAATCTGGTGCACTATGATGGGGGCAGAGACCAGCTTATGTTTCAAGATCTCAAAATCTTCATGGCACTCTTTGGTGAAGTTAAAAGGCACATCTTTCTCCAGAAGATTGCACAAAGGTTTAGCAATCTTTGAGAAGTCTTTGATAAATCTCCTGTAAAAGCCTGCATGTCCGAGAAAACTCTGAATCCTTTTGACAGATGTTGGTGGAGGTAGTTTTTCAATTATCTCGATCTTTGTTTTGTCCACCTCGATTCTCTTTTGTGTGATCTGAGGTCCCAGAACAATGCCTTCCTGCACCATGAAGTGGCATTTCACCCAATTGAGTACCAGGTTTGTATCTTCGCACTTTTGTAACACTTGTTCCAGATTTTTCAAATAGTGGTCGAAAGAGTCTCCAAACATAGAGAAATTATCCATGAAAACCTTTATACTTTGTTCTAGCATGTCGGAGAAGATGGCCATCATGCAACGTTGAAATATGGCAGGAGCATTGCATAGTCCAAATGGCATTCTGCGGAAAGCAAAAGTACCATACGGATATGTAAAAATGATTTTCTCCTGATCTTCTGGGCGATTGTAATCTGATTCTACCCCGAGTATCCATCCAGAAAATAATAGAATTCATGTCCCGCCAGTCTATCTAGCATCTGATCAATGAATGGCAGCGGAAAATGATCATTCCTTGTTGCTTTGTTCAGTTTCCTATAGTCCATGCATACTCTCCATCTAGTCACTGTTCTTGTTGGAATTAGCTCGTTCTTTTCATTTGTGACTATATGAATTCCTCCTTTCTTTGGCACACACTGCATAGGACTCACCCAAGAGCTGTTAGAGATGGGGTAAATGATGCCAGCATCCAACCATTTGATAATTTCTTTCTTCACGACCTCCTTCATGATTGGATTTAGTCTCTGTTGATGCTCCACTGTGGGTTTGTACTCGTTGTTCATCAAAATTTTGTGCATGCAAAATGATGGACTAATGCCTTGAATGTCTGCTATAGTCCAACCAATGGCTTTCTTGTGTTCTCGTAACACTCTCAGCAACTTTTCTTCCTGCTCCAATGTTAGCGAAGAAAAAATAATCACAGGTAATTCAAAAAAATTTCCTAAGAATGCATACCTGAGATGGCTCGGGAGTAACTTTAGCTCCAATTGTGGTGGTTCTTCAATCGAAGGCTTGATTTGCTCCTTTTTTGGTAGTTCCAGACTTTCCACTTGTGGTGTCGATTCGAAGTGAAATGGCTTGTCAAGATAGTTGATACATTCCAGAATTTCAGCATCTAGCTCGCTGTTAGTCATGTTGGTGATGCAAGCTTCAAGTTTATCCATGGGAGGTGGCATTGCATCATTATCTTGGATGATACTATCAACAACGTCAATTTTGAAACATTCATCTTCCTTTTCATCACTCGGGAATTTCATGGCTTTGAAAATATTGAAGGTAACTTCTTGGTCCTGCACTTTCATGGTTAGTTCTCCTTTTTGTACATCAATAACAGTTCGACCTGTAGCCAAGAATGGTATCCCTATGATGATAGGTACATCTTTATCTTCCTCCATGTCAAGGATAATGAAATCTGCTGGGAGAATGAGTTTTTCAACTTTGATCAGCACATCTTCAACTACTCCTCTCGGAAATGCGAGCGTTCTATCATCAAGTTGCAGAGAGACTGAGGTGGGCATTGCTTCTCCAATTTGCAGTTTCCTATAAATAAAAAAAGACATCAAATTAACACTTGCACCTAAATCACATAAAGCCTTACCGATATAATGTTCTCCAATTGTGCATGGGACAGTAAAACTGCCAGGATCTTTCAAATTTGGGGGAAGTTTCCTCTGAATGATGGCGTTGTATTCTTCTGTCAATGCTACTATCTCGTAATCTCCCAATCTATACTTTCGTGAAAGGATATCTTTCATGAATTTGACATAGCTGGGCATTTCTTCCAACGCTTCTACAAATGGAATGTTGATGTGCATCTTTTTAAAGACCTCCAAGAATCGAGCAAACTGCTTGTCCAGTTTGTTTTTCTGGAGACGCTGTGGAAAAGATGGAGGTGGAGTGAATTTTTCTTGATTTTTTTCCTTTGCTTCTTGTTCCTCCATCTGTGGAACTGTTTCTTTTTGAACTTATTCAATTGATGCCTTGATTCCAACATCTTTGTTGATTTCAGTACCGATTTTCGAAGTAATGGCTTGACTCATTCCCTCTGTTCCTTGGATTTGGTTCTTTGTTGCTAGGAAGGTTACCTGGTGGTCTGTAACTCTGAACATTGGCCAGTTGTCCAATTTTATTTTCTAGTGCTTTTATAGATGTTGATTGGCTCTGAAACATAGCATCATATTTTTTTAACTGAGTTAGCACTTCTGCTATTCCTGGGTCATTTGTCTGCTCATGGCCTTTGTTCTGTTGTTGGAATCCAGGTGGTGGATAGTGCTTTTGCCTCGAATTGTTGTTCAATGCGAAATTGGGATGATTCATCCACCATTGGTTATAGGTGTTGGAATAAGGATTGTTCCCCTGTCTGTTGAAATTGTTGACATAATTCACCGTCTCTTCATGTTGGTTTGGCTCTGGTACTCCTCCATATGGTGAACTTGTAGATTCAATATTTCCTTGTATGCTAAGAGTTTCCATGAATTTGTATATCTGATCCAGCTTGGCATTAACTGCTGTGTTGGCTCTAACTTCATAAATTCCTACGATTCTTTGAATTATGCTCATTTTTATTGGCCACAATGAATTGTTGTTAGCCATTTCTTCAATTAAGTCCCAGGTCTGATCTTCTCCTTTTGCCATTAAAGCTCCTCCAACAACAGAATCAATTGTGGTTCTCACAAGTCCAGAAAGTCCATTGTAGAAAGTTTGGACTTGTAGCCACTTTGCAATCTCATGGTGAAGAAATTTTCTGAGAAAATCCTTATACCTTTCCCAAGCTTCATAAAGAGATTCCGAATCTTGTTGCAAAAAGGATGTGATGTCATTCCTCAGCTTTGCAATTTTGGTTGGTGGAAAGTACTTTGCAAGGAATTTGGTGGCTAGAGTGTTCCAAGTTATGATGGAACCTGCTGGTAGCAAATGTAGCCAAGCTTTAGCTCTGTCTTTCAAGGAGTATGGAAAAAAATGCAGTCTCATTGCTTCTTCAGCCGCTCGATTATAATTGAAAGTGTTGCAAACTTCCAGGAAGTTGCTGATGTGGGCATTAGGATCTTCAGTTGCATTCACCCAAACTAAAATGGCTGCTGTATCATCTGGATGCATGTTTTGATGTCACACGCATTTGCTGGTAAGTGAGGAAGTACAATACAGGAAATGAATTCGTCAACCATCGGAATGGTTCTATCTCGAATGGGAATTGGTGGTGCAACCTCTAAAGGTTCAGGTTCTATGTTGATAAATGCTTCTTGGCCTTCTCGTCTTCCCTTTTCAACTGTCTGATGGTTCTATCAATCTCTGGGTCAAGCGGTCGGATTTCAAAGCTTTTGCTTCGTCTAATGTAGTGTCTGGGAAACTGAAACAGAAGAAAATAGAAATAATAAGTAAAAAGAAATTAGACACAAGTAACGTATTTAACCCCAAAACAAATAGTGAAAGATAAATAAGTCCCCGGCAACAGCGCCTAAAACTTGATCGGCGTAATCACACGCGTATAATGCAAGCGCACGTATCGTTCAAGTAGTATAAAAAGTATCGATCACATTAGGACTTAATACCTAAGCTATTAATTTATGAAGCCAAATTATTACAAGTATCTAATGGATTGGTTGTTTGATTGGATGGTGACTTTAAACTTAAAACAAGTAGATAAAATTACACGAAAGTAAATTCATGAAAATTTAATATTATGAAACCATCCAGGGTTGTGAATCCTTCCAATATCTTTAAACGATGAAGTGGTTATCTTACGTTTGTGCAATATATTGGTTTATTAACCTAGAACATGAAAATATGTAAAAGCCTATTCCGATGGTCAGATACAAATATCCAGTATAACCCAATTAATCATATTCCTATGTCAACCAAGTTACCTGAATTCATTAAAATTAAGTTCCAATTATGGCTACCCCCACCCGACATGTATATTCCTATCATGTAAGGAAATCTATTAAAGGGTTATCTATCCTCAATGAAGATCGTGGGTTATTGAGTCTAAGGTTTAAATCTAAAATTTATTTTCTATGTTTATTTTAAGTTTACCAGATCAATCTTATTAATGGTCAGTTAACAAGAAGCATTAAGACTAAGACACAATAAATAAACCTTTATATTACCCTAACCGTAAAATAATCCATTATAAACCAGTGATATTGGAAATCATCACAACCCCAGATTTCAGGATTAGTTACAATACATATCTAAGGCTAGTAAAAACTTAAATAAAATAAAAGACATAAAGTAAAAGTTGGAAATTAAAAATGTAAATAAAACAATAAAGAAAATACTGGGGTTAGAGGATCCACTTTTAATATTTCAAAATTAGAAATCTCCCTTATTGTCAATGTTTACCAATTAATTAATTATATTTAACCAGACCATAAAGGCGGTAATTCCAATTGTCTCAATTAAATCCTACCAACCATATAGGCGGAAACAAGATTATTACCTAAACCGACCATATAGGCGGAAACTACGTCTGAAATGTAAAACCGACCATATAGGCGGTAAATAAGGTTGTCACCTAAACCGACCATATATGCGGTAACTAATTAATCCAAATTTTAATTAAAATAAGGGAGATTAATCTAATTTATTATATTAAAAGTCTCATATTTTCACCCAGCAGAATGAGATTACCTGCTCATGCTGTAAATGAAAACACACAAAATTTTATTAATTAAATAAAAAGAAAATACAAGAAAACTTAAATAAATACACAAGACACTTTCCTTTAGGTTTTCATGGAGAAATTCCTCCAAAGAAAGCATGAAAAAATTACAAAGTTTAGCTTGGTATTTATAGGCAAATCTAAAGGCTTCCACCAATTTCTCCACCAATTGCCCCACCAAACATGACACCAAATCCTCTACCAAACACGCTTGCGTGTTTGGTTGAAGTTTGACAATTTTTATTTTTTTATTTTTTTATTTTGAAAATGACTTAAATAATTACACATAACATACTTACAAATATTTTATCAATTTCGGTCATGGAACCTTCAGCATTCGAAATTATTATGAACTTCAAAGTTGTAGATCATTGAGTCTTATTTAATCTAGAACTTGAATCACCTCAATCCGATATCGGAGTAAAACGTTATGGCCAAAATACAAAAATTGTGCAAAGTTGGAATTTTCGAAATTGTACTTCGTTAGAACGCCATTTCAAGTTTCCAATCTCCAAAATAAAAATTTATAAGTCCAGTTTTTGCCCTTATTTGTTCCACATTTCGTCCTAGGTATAGTTTAGTCAGAGTCGAAATAAAGTCATGTAATAGACATTGGTATAGTAGAGCTTGTGTGTGTAATAAGTTAAGGTGTCCATGACAGAGTTTATAGAGTAATGTTATTGAGTACATAGTCATGAGTATTTAAAATACATTTTACGTTCTTGAGTTGGGCAATGACCCATATGCATGGTTTGTATTTGAGATGGGATTAGTAGTGATGATCATAATAAGAAAGTCAGAGGCTCAAGGGGATAGTGTTAGTCTCTAAGACATGCCACAAGATCCTAAACATGATTATTTGTGTGAAAATTACAAGAAAAGTGGCGGAATCACTTACTTAGTAATTGGGAGAAATTTCGAAAATTTACTTTGGATGAAGATCCAAGCTTATTGATATGTTGTTTGATCCTTGGGTGAGTTTCTCTATCACCTCATTTGAATCCTCCAAGTGCTAGCTTGGTTGAAATTTTTGAAGCAAAAATTTCACCATTAATGGAAGAAGGTTTTGGCAATGTGAGGGAGAAAGAGAGAGTGTGATTTGTTTTCAAAAACCTTGGTAGGTGTGTGTGTTAAATGAGTTAATAAAGTAAGCCAACTACTTCCATCAATTTATGACATTTGATATAAGTCATGTGGTCCCACCATATTTTACATTCAAAATTTTGAGTTGACTTCATCAACACACAACTTGACTTAGGCCCTGGTTCGTTTAATTCTGATTAAACGAATTTTCCGTCGCTAAATAATTAAATCTAATTTAATTAAATAATTATGCCTCGAAAAATTATTACGATAGTCGCTTTCGAATTAATTCTAAATTAATTCGTTCACTCGAATTAAAATCCAATTTTAATTTCGTATTGAAATCCGATTTTAATTAATATATCTGATATATTATTTTAGCCACAAATAAATTAAATAGAAAAATCCAATTTAACAATTAAATTTATTTTATTGATTAATTCTAAATTAATCGCGTTCTCTCTTCTATACGAATTTAATCCAAGATTAATTCTTGTCGCAATTAATCCCA
This sequence comes from Zanthoxylum bungeanum, assembly GCA_019454045.1. Lineage (NCBI taxonomy): Eukaryota > Viridiplantae > Streptophyta > Magnoliopsida > Sapindales > Rutaceae > Zanthoxylum > Zanthoxylum bungeanum. Next base: position 109,830 of record SKCR01030784.1, read on the forward strand.
GATTAATTTTCTCTCTCATAATTAATCTCAGATTAATTCTATTTGAGTCAAATGTCATTGGTGAATCTTTAGGAAGCGACCCAAGAGATTCCTGGATAAGTTGGCAGTAAATACGGTTATCGGACTATCTGAACACGTGCGTACCCCGTACCAAGTTCTCACCGATTTACAAGACATGGTTGGCTTCTAGCAAAGCATCGTGCCTATCCAATTCTCCAGAAATATTCGCCGAGGAATATCATTTGTATCAGGCATAGTAATACTAATATTATGTAATGCGTAATACGATCCAGTATCGAATGTCAAATGCTAGGCCTATGGTTGGCTCTGTGTCTACCTTGTATGAAGCATATATCGGATCGCGAGTAACTAATCTCTGTAATCGGGAAGTCATGACCTAGTCATACTATCCTGATAGCTGCAGCTTTTAAGAGTATTAGTTTCGTATATTGTGTGACTATCATCTCCATATGACTGAATGTTGGGTTTTCTAGGTCAAACCAAGATCTAATTAAGCGATGAAAAGTGCGAATATATCAAAGTAAAGTTGCGGAAATACTCACTTTGATCGGCTTTTGGATGCGATGAACACAAAACTTTTCTTCCATGGTTGATGTATTCGGCCAAGCCTCCATTGTGTGCTCCAAGCTCCAAGCTTTGTGAATGGATTCCATGCTCATGAATGGGTTTCCATATCACCTTTATAAGACCTCTTTAGTGTGCTAGCACTTGGAAGAAATTTGCCACAAATCCTTCCTTTGCTTCTGTTGCTTTCGGCCATGAGAGGAAATTGAGAGAGAAAAAGGCACCTTGTGCCGTGAGTTGGAGAGGGAGAGGATGAAGTTGATTTTTGTATTTTTGATTTCAAAATCAAATCCTAAATCCCACTTTTCCAAAAAAAAGGTACAAGGCTTTAAAGCCTTTCAACTACTCCCTCAATCACAAAAGTGACATCCATCACATCACTCAGTTGATGTGACTTCCATCACAAGAATGACCAATGATGTGACGCGTGATGTGACTTGTGGGCCCCACTTGATTCGAAATCCGAGTGGGCCCGCAAACACTCTCGGGCTCGGGTTCGCTAATTCCCAATTAACGAATTTTTCGTTGCGACGTAATTAAATCAAATTTAATTAAATAATTATGCCTAGCAAAATTACTATTCACGTCGCTAGCGAATTAATTCTAAATTAACTCTTTCGCCCGAATTAAAATCTAATTTTAATTTTGCACGAAATCCAATTTCGTTTATTTAATATATCGAATATATTATTTTATCGATTAATTCCAAATTAATCGTTCTCTCTCTTATATTGAATTTTATCCCAGATAAAATTCACCGTAATTAATCCTAGATTAATTTTCTCTCATTATAATTAATCCCAGATTAATAATGTCCGAGTCATACGTCATGGTGAATCTTCGGGTAGCGACCCATGAGATCTCTGGATATGTTGGCAGTAAATCCGGTCGTCGGATTATCCGAACACGTACGTACATAGTACTACATTTTTACCGATTTACAAGACATGGTTGGCTTCTAGCAAAGCACCGTGCCTACCCAATTCTCCAGAAATATTCTTAAAGGAATATATAATCTGTATTAGACGTAGTATACGTAGTATTGCGTATTGCGATTCAGTATCGGATGTCACGTGCTAGGCCTGGGGCTGGAACTATATCTGCCCCGTACGAAGCACATATCAGATCTCTGGTAACTAGTCTCTATAATCGGATAAACATGACCTAGTCATATTATCCCAATACCTGCAGCATACAAGAGTTCCAGTTCCTTATCCTACATGACCATCATCTCCATATGACTGAAGTGATACTTCCATTTGACATCACACCCAATACACTACGATTCTCAATATACCCAGAAGAGGCATACACAGAACCTGTTAAAGCCCTGAACGACCAAAACCAAAGTATATTGATTGTCACAAGTATTAGCGATGCAAGTCTCAGGTTAAGACCAAATACACCTATCCTGATTCGGACTTCCATAGACACATAGTCATACTACCAATGAAATTCCGATGGGTCTATCCAGAGCGAAGCTGTTTCCGTACCATCGGTAAACACAACCTCCTATTACACTTGCATGAGTATCCAATACCCAAATATATGAGAACTATGCCGTTATGCTGCCATAACACGCACAAGTGCAATACTAGTCTATTCCGCATTATCGATGTCCAATCTCGATAATACTACAACTATGGATGTTTTAATGATTAAACCTTAGTGGATTAATATTGTCTCATATCTTATTAATCCGGATCAATCATATGGACTTTTATCATTTATATATCCGGGTAACCCAATTACAAATGATAAAAGAGAAATTTCCTTTGTCACATAGTTAATTTGTACAACAACACCATGTTATGTACAAATAGTGATGCTATATGTCATAATTGTCCAACAATCTGCCACTTGGCCTATAGCCAATCACTCAAGTTCCTACACTTGAATATGTACGGTTCGCTCAAACTTCTGCTGAGGAAACTACTTTCGTCAGCGGATTTGTATGGTTATCAGCTGATGTGATTTATTCGATTATCACATCGCCACGATGTATGTTCCGAACGAATCAATGAATAGTTGAAGTTTCTATTTGGATCGTTGATGAGACCATTAATTCTTTAGCCTGTGCTGTAGCCTAGCTCAGCTGCTAACAGAACTACACCATCTAATTAGGATTATATAGATCCAAATCGCTTCTATTGCTACCTCAGCTGCAACAATATTCCACTTTTGTTTTTATACGGCAACAATATCTTGCTTGGAAGATTTCCAGCTCACTGTTCCGTTGTTCAAACTATATAGTACCTTATTAGGACTTATAGTCGTTTTTGTCGGTTAGGAAACTTGCAACGGTGAACCCAGTCACTTCAAGTTCTCCTTCTCCATAGCTTAAGAAAGCATTCTTAGTTCATCTAAGATACTTAAGGATGTTCTTCACATCAATCCAGTGACCATCACTAGGATTGGCCTGATTGTGACTCCATATGTTCAAAGCATATGAGACACTAGGTCGCGTACATATTTTTCAATGTACGAGTTCTCGGAGAGTGCCAACAACTTTTAGATCTATCCTAGTAGATCCTTATTCCTAGAATAAAGGTTGTTACTCCCAAGTAGTCTACGAAGAATTTTCATGGAAGCCAAGCTTTCACCGATTGTTTTATGGGAATTTCATTTCCAAGAAATGAAATATCAGCATTATTCGGGACAAATCACTGTCAGTGCGCTCCCACTAACCTCCTTATATACACAAGAATCATTTTCATTTTGAATTAAATCATATACCATTATGATTATATCAAAATGCTGGTTCCAAGAACACAACGCTTGCTTCAATCCATATATGGATCGATTTAACTTGCAAACCTTGTTTGGTTGTTTTGGTATGATAAAACCGTCAGGATGTTGTAAACATCCTCTAAAAGGTTTCTGTTTAAGGAAAGCGATTTTGACGTTCAGCTGCCACATTACATAAATTAAACATGCAGCATTAGCAAGCATTATCCAAATGGATTTAATCATGACAACGAGTTAAAAGGTTTCGTCATAATCGACACAATGTTGATAACGATACCTTTTCGATACAAGCCTAACTTTGTACGTTTGTCTCTTGCCATCCATGTATGTCTTCCTTGAAGACTTATATAGTATCAATAGGCACAATGCCTTCCGGTACATCAACCAGTGTCTAAACGTGGTTGGTATACATGGAATCCATTTTGGACATCATGGCACTCTGCCAAAATAGGGAGTTGATACCTCGTATCACTTCCTCATACATAGTCGGTTCGTGTTCCTCAATAAGATTGTCATCTTCATGAGGTGAGATCAGAAACCCATACCTCCCAAGTTGTTTTCTGACTCTCTCCGACATACATGGTTCTTGTGTATTCGAAGTTTGTGGTACAGTTGCATCCTTAATGAACTGTTTGTGTTCCATTAAGGTTCGGTGCCTGAAACAGTATTACTCCGATTTTCATCGAGTTTTACTTTCCTCCCACTTACCACTGCATATAGGTATTCCTTTTAGGAAAACCGCATGGAAAACAACAATTACATTGTTCTCTAGTGAGTTGTATAAGTACTATACTTTGGTTTCCCTAGGATAACCTACAAATTAGGCACTTATCCGATTTGGGTTCTAGTTTGGTATCATCCAAACATATGCCTAGCATACCAAATCTTCAGGAATGAGAAAACCTTGTTTCTTTCCTGTTCATATCTAATATGATGTCTGTCTAATAGATTTTCATAGAACCTTATTCAAAATAAGTATTGCACTATTTAATGCGTATCCCTTGAAGGAAAATGGTAGCTCAGAGTGACTCATAATTAACCTTACTATGTCCAACAAGGTTCGATTTCTTAGTTCAGACACACTGTCTAATTGAGGTGTTCCGTAAAGAGTCCACATTGAAAGAATATTATACTCTTTCAAGTAATTGATAAACTTATTGCTTAAGTATTTTCCACCACAGTCCAATCGTGATGTTTTAATACTTTAGCCGATCTGTCTGTCTACTTCGTGTCGAAACTCTTTGAATTTATTAAAAGTTTCAGATTCGTGTTTCAAAAGAAACACATAACCATAACACGATGCCACATCCGTAAAGGTTACGAAGTGTTCATATCCACCTCTAGACTAGCTAGACATGGGCCCACTCACGTCACTATGAACGAGGGCTAACAGATCGGTGGACACTTACTTTTACCAAGTAAAAGAGTTTTAGGCACTTTGCCTATAAACTAGATTCGTAGACATCATTTGAATAGTATCAAATCTATCCTAGTATCCACTCTTCGAAAGTGTGGATATACGAGTCTTGTTTAATGTGTCCCAGAAAACAATGCCACAAATAAGTCTCATCTGATTATTCAGTTTGAGCTATTTGTTTGTCATGTCATATGTTTGAGATTTATTTATATTCAAAATATAAATACTGTTATTCACATCTAATATGCTTATCTCAATATCATCTTTATAAAATAAAACACTTTAGTGTTTAGAATATAAAGGTATACCCGCAACGGGTTAACTTAGATATAGAGATAATTTTTCTAGTCAAACTAGGTACATTATTACACTTTCCTAATTTAAGTACTTACCCAAATGGTAGTTCCTAAACTTAGGTTTCTACGGTTAAAACAGCGACTCTCGTCCCGTTTCTGACTCGCAGGTCGATCTCAACTGAAGCCAGTCTCCTACTAATCAGCAGATTCTGCACATTAGTACATATCTATGTACTACATCTAGTATCAAAAATCCAATTTTGAAACTAATAGTGAACATGTTTTATGACAAACATATTTGAAGCCGTAGCCTTGCCCCTCTTCACTTCCTTCTTGTCTGCCTTGTCCATACGACATTCACGCTTCCAGTGACCCTGTTTGCCAGATTTTAGTCAGACATCTTGGGATATGTCCTTTGTCTTCCTAGAAGACTTGTGATGATTTTGCCTTTGCACCTTTTAGAAGCTCTGGCATTGCCTCATAGAGCATAGCCATAAACTCTCCAAGAGTTTACTCTTGGTTCATAATAAACCTGCCCCAGCTTTCGGGTAGAGACTATAAGATCAAATCTTTGGTAGTCTCGGCCAAGTAGGTAATGCCCAGCTAACCTAGCTGATCGATGTCAGCAATCATCTGTGACACCTAGTGCTCGACAGATGTACCCTCTGACATACGTGAGCGAAAAAACTTATTTTTCAATTTATACTTCTAAGATCTAAAAATAGATCTATAAAGATCTTTTAATTTCAACATCATGGTACAAAGATCTAATCCTTAATTTTGACAACGAAATTAAAGTGTCATTGCATCTAGCATAAAGGATTGAGCACTAAAGTTATCATCCCCATGAGTCATCCAAAACTCATGCTCCACTATTTGCTCCACTCCGGGCTTAGGCCCAAGAGGTTCTATTCTCAATCTGAAAATTAAAGCCGTTTAATAACATTTTCTCCCAGGATTATGTTTTAAACACTAATCTTTCAGTTATCTTGATTGCTATAGTCCAATTATCCAATCAACGATTTCGGGTACTATTTAATATAATGATTACTATAGTCTAACTATATAATCAACTATAATTTAATTGCTTAAATTCGAATATATTGATTACTATAATCCAATTATATAATCAACTATAAATTGAAGTAGTTTGAATACAATCCAGCTGTTTAATTAAAACAACGATTAAATATTAGTCCAACTAATATATTTTTAAATTAATGACGAAAAATTGAAATGAGCGCGTATTGGCAAGTATCTAAACGAAATTGCAAATTTAATACTTGCCTCCCACTATTTTTCGGCGAGCCTCTAACCCTCTGTTGAGTACTCGGGAAACCTTGTTTCCTAGTGGGCTAGGATCCCGTTAAATAACACACAACCTTGACTTTGGCCAACAAGCTGTATGATATTTAACTAAGAAGATCTCTAAGATCAATTGGATCTCATCCAATTCCTAGATCCAGTAGGTGGACATCCAATCCGAAACATATATCTAATATATGCCAATATATCCGATATATTCCCTAACCTTTTTCCTCTGAATCAATTAAGCCTTGGCTTTGGCACAACAAACTTAATGATTCCAGTTAAGCGGGACCCATTGACCTTGGAAAACTTCGTAATCGATGTCGATGGATAAGAAACGATCTTGACTTTGGCCAACAAATCACAACTTGGACAAGACATGCGATATGGAACAAAGCCTTCATGATTCAAACACATCCGCGATGGACAAAGGTCTTGACTTTGGCCAACAAACTAGTGCCAATCTTGGATCTTGAGAATGAATCATTCAATGGAAGGCAAACGCTTAATATTTGTTGAGGGTTTTTTCGCGTAATTGGCAACCAATTAATTATCTTTGATTAAGTCTTATCATACACCCTTAAACATGCATTCTAAAAGCATAATAAGGAGCGATAAATAAATTAATAATGATATGCAGATGGATATTTAAAACATATTGTTCCTAGAACAAATCTCTCATTTTTCTCTCTCCCCTTAGCACAAATCTTACTTCTACCCTATTACATAACACTTCTAAAGAAACCTCATTTACATTGAGGGGAATAGGTGAGAAGAGAAATACAAAGAATCAAGAGGTAATAGGCTGGACACGCAGGTCAATTTAATAAATTCTAAATTTATTACAACAATTTCCAAAATTGCCCCCACCCATCTAATATCCATCCGATATACATTATTCATACATCACATCCATGTATTCACACAAAGCATGTTATCAATCAATCTAATCCAATTAATTAATCTGAAATTAATGACCATCTAATGTTCAAACAACGATTTGATTTGCGCGAGTCCAACACGTTTAAGAATAAGTACTCAAAGTACGAATTCTTGAATTATATCAAACTACAATATTAAATCCAATTTAATTTGTATTCAATATTAATTCTTTATTTAATTCCAAATTAAATAATTACACTTTATTAATGAGCCTTTTGCGACTTAGATTCTAAATCTAATCTTTACGGGTCTCAAAGCCCAATTAACATCCAAGGTCAATTTAATTAACGTCCAATGGGCTTTCAATTAATTTATAAGGCATGAACTTTGGCAACCAAAGCCCAATAAGGAATCACATTTTGCCAAAAATCAATTTAGGCCCATTTGGCCCAATTAAAATATTAAAGGCCCATTTTATTATATTTGGACTTTATGGAAATGGTTTTAGGCCCAATTGGATCCAACCAATTAACCTAAACCAAACTTGGCCCAACCAAGCCCATTAAGCCCAAATACAACTTTATTAGCCCAATTCGAAATTAGCCCAACTAATTAAATTCCAATATCACAATTTAATTAACTAAAGTGTATAGCCATAATTAATTATTCAAATTAACATTTCAAAACACCAATTTATATAATTAATCATGCTTATTATCATCAACACATGTCCAACATTATTGAATCAAAAAATCATCTCATTTCACGCTATATAGCTCACGACATTTAGAGGGATTTTAAATCCGATTTTGATTTTAATCCAATTAAATCCTAAATCAATTTATCCCAAGTCTTTCAATTCATCCAATGATCAAAAAACAAAAAAACCATGACTTTAGGGCATATCATCAATCGGCCAAAGTTTTGGGGAAAAAAATAATCCAATTCAATTTTCATCAAATTGATCATGCATAACTCTAAGTTATCATCATTCAAGCATACTCAAACAATCAATTTTATCAAATCATGCTCAAATCAATTTTACCCAAATTTTACCCTAAATTCAATTTCATGCTTAATAACGGCTCTGATACCATTGTTGGGTTTTCTAGGTCAAACCAAGATCTAATTAAGCGATGAAAAGTGCGAATATATCAAAGTAAAGTTGCGGAAATACTCACTTTGATCGGATTTTGGATGCGATGACACAAAAATTTTCTTCCATGGTTGATGTATTCGGCCAAGCCTCCATTGTGTGCTCCAAGCTCCAAGCTTTGTGAATGGATTCCATGCTCATGAATGGGTTTCCCTATCACCTTTGTAAGACCTCTTTAGTGTGCTAGCACTTGGAATAAATTTGCCACAAATCCTTCCTTTGCTTCTTGTTGCTCTCCATGAGAGGAAATTTGAGAGAAAAAGAGTTGATTTTTGTATTTTGTATTTCAAAAATCAAATCCTAAATCCCACTTTTCCAAAAAAAAGGTACAAGGCTTTAAAGCCTTTCAACTACTCCCTTCAATCACAAACGTGACATCCATCACATCACTCAAAGTTGATGTGACTTCCATCACAAGAATGACTAATGATGTGATGTGTGATCTGACTTGTGGGCCCTACTTGTTTCGAAATCCGAGTGGGCCCGCAAACACTCCCGAGCTCGGGTTCGCTAATTCCGAATTAACGAATTTTCCGTTGCGACGTAATTAAATCAAAATTAATTAAATAATTATGCATAGCAAAATTACTATTCACGTCGCTAGCGAATTAATTCTAAATTAACTCGTTCGCCCGAATTAAAATGTAATTTTAAATTCTGCGTCGAAATCCAATTTTGTTTAATATATCGAATATATTATTTTATCTATTAATTCCAAATTAATTGTTCTCTCTCTTTAAATTGAATTTTATCCCAGATAAAATTCTCCGTAATTAATCCTAGATTAATTTTTCTCTCTCTTATAATTAATCCCAGATTAATTATGTCCGAGTCATACATCATTGGTGAATCTTCAGGTAGCGACCCATGAGATCCTTGGATATGTTGGCAGTAAATCCGGTCGTCGGACTATCTGAACACATACGTACCTAATACTATGTTTTTACCGATTTACAAGACATGGTTGACTTCTAGCAAAGCACCGTGCCTACCTAATTCTCCAGAAATATTCTTAAAGGAATATATAATCTGTATCAGGCGTAGTATACATGTAGTATTGTGTATTGTGATCCAGTATCGGATGTCACGTGCTAGGCCTGGGGCTGGAACTGTGTATGCCCCGTACGAAGCACATATCATATCTCTGGTAACTAGTCTCTATAATCGGATAAACATGACCTAGTCATATTATCCCGATTTCTGGAGCATACAAGAGTACCAGTTCCTTATCTATCGTGACCATAATCTCCATATGAATGAAGTGATACATTCATCTTGACATCACACACCCAATACACTACGATTCTCATTAAACCCAGAAGAGGCATACACAGAACCTGTTAAAGCCCTGGACGACCAAAACCAAAGTATATTGATTGTCGCAAGTATTAGCGATGCAAGTCTTAGGTTAAGACCAAATACACCTACCCTGATTTGGACTTCCATAGACACATAGTTATACTACCAATGGAATTCCGATGGGTCTATCCAGAGCGAAGCTGTTTCCGTACCATCGGTAAACACAACCTCATATTACACTTGCATGAGTATCCAATACCCAAATATATGAGAACTATGCCGTTATGCTCCCATAACACGCACAAGTGCAATACTAGTCTATTCCGCATTATCGATGTCTAATCTCGATAATACTATGACTATGGATGTTTTAATGATTAAACCTTAGTGGATTAATATTGTCTCATATATTATTAATCTGTAACTAATCATATGGACTTTTATTATTTATATATCCCGGTAATCCAATTACAAATGATAAAATATCAATTTCCTTTGTCACATAGTTAATTTTACAACAACAACACCATGTTCTGTACAAATAGCGATGTTATGGGTCATAATAGTCCAACAATCTCCCACTTGGCCTATAGCCAATCACTCAAGTGTCCTACACTTGAACTATGTACGGTTCGCTCAAACTTCTGCTGAGAAACTGATTTCGTTAGCGGATTGATACGGTTATCATATGATGCGATTTATTCGATCATCACATCGCCACGATGTATGATCCGAACGAATCAGATGAATAGTTGAAGTTTCTATCTGGATCGTTGATGAGACCATTAATTCTTTAGCCTGTGTTGTAGCCTAGCTCAGCTGCTAACAGAACTACATCTTAATCTAATTAGGATTATTATAGATCCAAATCGCTTCTATTGCTGCCTCAGCTACAAAAATATTTCGCTTTTGTTGTTTATACGGCAACAGTATCTTGCTTGGAAGATTTCCAGCTCATGTTCCGTTGTTCAAACTATATAGTACCTTTATTAGGACTTATAGTCGTTTTTGTCGGTTTAGGAAACTTGCAACGATGAACCCAGTCACTTCAAGTTCTCCTTCTCCATAGCTTAAGAAAGCATCCTTAGTTCAACTAAGATACTTAAGGATGTTCTTCACATCAATCCAGTGACCATCACTAGGATTGGCCTGATTGTGACTACATATGTTCAAAGCATATGAGACACTAGGTCGCGTACATATTTTTCAATGTACAAGTTCTCGGAGAGTGCCAACAACTTTTAGATCTATCCTAGTATATCCTTATTCCTAGAATAAAGGTTGTGTCTACGGGGAATTTTCATGGAAGCTAAGCTTTCACCGATTGTTTTATGGGAATGTCATTTCCAAGAAAATGATATATCATCATTATTCGGGACAATCACTGTCAATGCGCTCCCACTAACCTCCTTATATACACAAGAATCATTTTCGTTTTGAATTAAATCATATACCATTATGATTACATCAAAACGTTGGTTCCAAGAACGCAACGCTTGCTTCAATCCATAAATGGATCGATTTAACTTGCAAACCTTTTTTGCTTGTTTTGGTATGATAAAACCTTCAGGATGTTGCCTCCAAAAGGTTTCCGTTTAAGGAAAGCGATTTTGACGTTCAGCTGCCATATTACATAAATGAAACATGCAGCATTAGCAAGCATTATCCAAATAGATTTAATCATGACAACGAGTTAAAAGGTTTCGTCGTAATCGACACAATGTTGATAACGATACCTTTTCGCTACAAGCCTAGCTTTGTACGTTTGTCTCTTGCCATCCATGTATGTCTTCCTTGAAGACTTATATAGTACCAATAGGCACAATGCCTTCGGTACATCAACCAGTGTCTAAACGTGGTTGGTATACATGGAATCCATTTCGGACATCATGTCACTCTGCCAAAATAAGGAGTTGATACCTTGTATCACTTCCTCATACGTAGTCGGTTCGTGTTCCTCAATAAGATTGTCATCTTCATGAGGTGAGATCAAAAACCCATACCTCCCAAGTTGTTTTCTGACTCTCTCCGACATACGTGGTTCTTGTGTATTTGAAGATTGTGGTACATTTTCATCCTTGATGAACTGTTTTTGTTCCATTAATGTTCGGTGTCTGAAACAGTATTACTCTGATTTTCATCGAGTTTTACTTTCCTCCCACTTACCACTGCATATAGGTATTCCTTTTAAGAAAATCGTATGGCGAGCAACAATTACATTGTTCTCTAGTGAGTTGTATAAGTACTATACTTTGGTTTCCCTAGGATAACCTACAAATTAGGCACTTATCCGATTTGGGTTCTAATTTGGTATCATCCAAACATATGCCTAACATACCCAAATCTTCAGGAATGAGAAAACCTTGTTTCTTTCCTGTTCATATCTAATATGATGTCTGTCTAGTAGATTTTCATGGAACCTTATTCAAAATAAGTATTGCACTATTTAATGCGTATCCCTTTGAAGGAAAATGGTAGCTATGAGCGACTCATAATTAACCTTACTATGTCCAACAAGGTTCGGTTTCTTAGTTGACACACCGTCTAATTGAGGTGTTCCGTGAAGAGTCCACATTGAAAGAATACTATACTCTTTCAAGTAATTGAGAAACTTATTGCTAAAGTATTTTCCACCACAGTCCAATCGTGATGTTTTAATACTTTAGCCGATCTGTCTGTCTACTTCGTGTCGAAACTCTTTGAATTTATCAAAAGTTTCTGATTCGTGTTTTAAAAGAAACACATAACCATAACGCGATGCCACATCCGTAAAGGTTATGAAGTGTTCATATCCACCTCTAGCCTAGCTAGACATGGGCCCACTCATGTCACTATGAACGAGGGCTAAAAGATCGGTGACACTTACACTTTTACCAAGTAAAAGGTGTTTTAGGCACTTGCCTATTGATAAATACTAAAAAGTGCATATTTATTAGACGATAAGTTAATTATTTTACATTTATAGTTTCACTAATCCTCTTAAATTGACACATTTGTGTAAATATTTTAAAGTTATGCTTTGAGTGCTTTTACTGTGTTATTTTATGTTTTTGTCAGGAAAAAAATACTACTCGGAAGCTCGACGGGACAAATCAAACGTGAAAAAAATATTCTGCAAGCACGTCGTAAAATCGACAAGCACGTCGTAAAATCTGCAAGCACGTCATAAAATTGGCAAGCACGTCGTAAAATTGGCAAGCATGTCGTAAAATCTGCAAGCACGTCCTGACACGTGGAACCTTTACGTCGCGACATGTGTCCCCAACGTGGCTTCACCATTCTCTGACACGTCTCCCTAATGTGGCTTCACCATTCTTTGACACGTGTCCACAACATGCATTTGCTGGTCTGGGCGGCGAATTTGCCTATAAAAAGGAGCGTCCGACATTAGAAATTTTCATACTTTCTTTCTTGATTCATCTGTAATCCTTGGAGAGAGAGTGTCTTGTTTGTTTATTTACTTAAAGCTTTTTGTAATGTTTTTTTCTTTCAATAATAAAAGTACGAATATGTTTTATTACAAAATGAATAGCTAATTTCTTTTCTACTGGAGTAAGGGTGAAGCTTTTATAATGAGAACATAAATTAAACTCGCTTTTATTATAATAAATAAATTGAAATATAATGATTAAAACTTGATTTAAATCTAGATTAATTATTGACAATCTTTATACCGCCTTTATGGCTGGTTTTATCTTTATACCGCCTTTATGGCTGGTTTTATCTTTATACCACATTTATGGCTGGTTTTATCTGTCTACCGCCTTTATGGTTGGTTTTATCTTTATTCCGCCTTTATGGCTGGTTTTATCTATCTACCGCCTTTATGGCTGGTTTTATCTTTATACCGCTTATATGGCTGGTTTTATACGATTTTGGCATAATTAAGTACCTTGGTAGGACTTGTTATAGACAAACGGTATCACCGCCTTTATGGCTAGTTTTCTATTTTTGGCATGCTTGGTACCTTGGTCGGACTAATTATTGACAGAAATGACTACCGCTTTTATGGCTGGTTCTTTAATTGGCATAATTAATTCTTGTAATAAATTAATTGGGTATAAAAAGATAATTTATAAATTATTATAAAGCGAGATTTATAAATGTTTAAAAGACTAAAAGTGGATCCCCTAACTCCAGCATTTCCTTCTATTACTGTATTTCAACCTAAAATCCTCCAACTACTTCAACAAAGCAAACTTTTCATTCCCGTACTGTTAAATATTCTATTTTGCTAAATATCTTCTCTGTGGATCGACCCTGGACTCACCGGGTTATTTTATTACTTCGACACTCTTATACTTGGGAGTAAAAGGCCACTTTCCGAGCGTGTCAAGTTTTTGGCGCCGTTGCCGGGGAAGTATTATTTAGTAGATATAATATTTATTTCTTCTTCTCAACTTTTCTTTTCTTTATTTTTATTTCGTATTTTTTGTAATTTCTACATCTTATTTTTCTTTATTTGTTCTTGTTTTTTTGTAGACCCAACTGTCCTGATTAATCCTTGATGAACCCTGAGCCTATAAATCCCACATATAGAGAGACCTTGTTCTTAATTTTTCTTGGTTACCGGAAACAGAAAAATCAACTTAAAAGGTGTTTGCTGTTCATAAAAGAATTTTTTAAACCATCCCCACGTAAAGATGCTCTCATAAAACTTCACGAAAACATAATTCAAGACATTGAGAAAAATGAGCGAGAGATTCAATTGAGATCAGAATTAACAAGGGTTAGAGATGTTTTTAGATCTAAATCACTGCATTTGTATTTTCCTTATTTTTTCTTTTCATTTTCTTAGTTTAATTTCATTTTCAAGTTTTGTATTTGCAATTTCATATTTTTACATATAGTTTTTTTAAGTTGCATGAAACACTGGTCTCGAACATCTAGTGGCAGATTAAAAAGAGAGTTATCATCACCTTCATTGTTAGTCAGAATGGCTGAAAACCAAATTGAAAATCCACCCGCCCAAGTTGAAAACCCAGTTAATCATGAAGAAAATGAGTCTCAGCATGGAGATCCTAATCACCCTAGGACACTTAGACAATTCATGAATCCCACTATGTCAGGATCACCATCTTGTTTTTTTTTCCTCCAGAAGCAGCACATTTTTTTTAAATCAAGTGTCATCAATCTTTTACCACATTCCATGGTCTAGAATCAGATGACCCTCAGCACCTAAGAGAGTTCGAAGAATTATGTAACACTTGCACAGACCAAAATTGTAGCATGAATATAATTCGGTTAAAGTTTTTTCCATTTTCTTTAAAGGATAAAGCTAAAATTTGGCTACAAAATCTTAGGTCAGGATCTATTAGAACATGGTATGATTTACAAGAGCAGTTTCTTAAAAATTTCTTTCCCCCCTCATAGGACAAATTCTTTTAAGAGAAGAATCATAACATTCACACAAGAGTCGGGGGAAACACTTTACCAATGTTGGGAGAGGTATAAAGAGATGTTAAATATTTGTCCACATCACAGGTTTGAAACATGGAGGTTAGTTGCCCAATTCTACGATGGTTTAACACCTCAAGGTAGACAATTAGTGGGATGATGTGCAATGGTGAGTTTAGGGACAAAGATCCCGAAGATGCACAAGATTACCTAGAGCACATAGCAGAGAATACACAACAATGGGATACAATTGGTACATATGAGTCATCTGTTAAAACACAGCCATCTGGTAGAGGTATGTTTAACGTCAGAGAAGACCATGACCTGGCTGCAAAGTATGCATTTCTGTCTAAAAAAATTGAGGCTTTAGAAACAGGGAAGAGGGATCATGTCAAGTCAGTTCAGGAAATCATATGTCAAATTTGTAGTTCAAATGAACATGTCACAGAAGTTTGCCCTGTTGGATAATATGACCCATAGCGTCACTATTTGCACAGATCATTGTGTTGTTGTAGCAAATTAACTATGTAATAAGGAAATTGCACTCTCATCATTTGTGATTAGATCACCATAGATATATAAATGAAGAGAGGTCCCTATGATTAGTTCCTGGATTGAGATGATATGAGACAGTATCAGTCCACGAAGGATTAATCATTAAATATCCCTAGCCGTAGTATTATCGAGACTGGACATCGATAATGCGGAATAGGCTAGTATTGCACTTGTGTGCGTTGTGAGGGCACAACGGCATAGTTCTCATATATATAAGTTTTGGATACTTATGCAAGTGCGATAGGAGGTCGTGTTTCACCGATGGTACGGGAAACAGCTTCGCTCTGGATAGACCCCTCGGAATCCCATTGGTATTATGAATATGTGTCTATGGGAGGCCGAAATCAAGGTAGGTGTGTATAGTCTTAACCTGAGACTTACATCGCTAATGCTTACGACAATCGATATACTTTAGTTGAGGTCGTCTAGGACTGTAACCAGTTCTGTGTACGCCAATGCCGGGTATATTGAGAATCGTAGTGTATTGGATGTGATGTCAAGACGGAAGTATCACTCCAGTCATAGTGGAGATGATGTCACGCAGGATACGGTATTAGTGCTCTTAAGAGATACGCATCCAATCGTGATATTATGACCAGGTCATGAATATCCGATTATAGAGACTAGTTACCAGACATCCGATATGTGTTTCGGACGGGGCAGACACTTATCCAGCCCCAGCCCTAGCACGTGATTATCCGATACTGGGCCGATATGCACAATACATTAGTATACTACGCTTGATACAGATCTTAATATTCTTAAATGGATATGTCCGGAGAATTGGGTAGACTTGGTGCTTTGCTAGGAGTCGACCTTGTCTCGTAAATCGGTAGAACGTAGTACTTGGTACGTACGTGATTCGGATACTCCGACGACCGTATTACTGCCAGATTATCCGGGGATCTCATGGGTCGCTTCCCGATAATCCACCGATGACGCACAACTCGCACTCTTGAATAATCTGGGATTATACAGAAGAGAGAGAAATTAATCTAGGATTAATAACGGAGATGTTTTATCCGGGATAAAATGTCGTCTAAAGAGAGAGAGAACGATTAATTTGGAATTGATCGATAAATTAATATATTCGATATATTAAATGAAATTAGATTTCGACGCGGAATTAAAATTAGATTTTAATTCGGGCAAACGAGTTAATTTAGAATTAATTCGTTAGCGACGTAAATAATAATTTCGCCAGGCCAATTATTTATTTAAATTCGATTTAATTAACGTCGCGACGTAAGCTCGGTATTTCGGAAATATCGAACCCGAACGCGTGAGTGCACGTGGGCCCACTTTCATTTGGAAACGTGTGGGGCCCACATGACACATGTCATTCTAATGCTTTGCATGTAGATTGTGTACATTGCACTCAATGTCATTGCATGGAGTTTGAGTGTTTGACACTCTAAGCCATTGCATGTTTTGTGTCATAAATTTATTATTAATTTAATAAATATTATGGCATAAATATAAATTGATTTTTGGAAAATCATTTCAAGACAACACAATTCAATCTCTCTCAAAATTCTCTCTTCCTCTCACGGCAATGGTGGCCATTCTTCACTGGTTTTGAACCAGTTTGGGCGTGACTTTAGGGGAGCAAGAGTTGGGTTTTCATGGTGAAAACCGCAAGTGCTAGCACACTACGAGTCTTGCGAAGGTGGTAGGGAGGTTCGACCATGAGGCAGGACTCATCCGATGGAGTTCGGAGCTTCGTTTTGAGACCCGAAACTGCCAAGACAGTGAGCATGGACTGGTTGCAGTGGCGTGAGCAAGGCAGTACGTTTTTGGCCTTGATTCGTCTTCAAATCGACATAACCGATCAATGTGAGTATTCCGCTACCCCTCCGTTGATGTATTCACGCATTATTTCATGTCTTGATTTGATCTTGGGACCTTAGATTTTTACCAACAATGGCATCAAGAGCTAATGTTGCAAGCATGAAATTTTAGGGCTTAAAATTTGGGTAAATGTTTGTTGAGCATGATTTGAGTTAATTGGTTGTTTAAGTATGCTTATAACATGTTTAATTTCATTTTGGTTGGACCAATTTGTTGAAAAAGATTTAGAATTATTTTCCCCAAATTTTGCATCTTGGCCGAATTGTGACTAATATTGGGTATTTTGATTTTGAGCATGATTTGGTTAATTGATTAATTGAGCATGTTTAAATGATCTTTAATTGAAGATTGATTTGATCAATTTCAACAAAATATGATTGGATCAATTTTGCCCAAATTGGAAGTGTTGGCCGAATGTGTGATGTGTTTGGAAATTTGGAATTTTTTCATTTTGATTCATTGGATGGGTTGTAATGTTGAAGGATGATTTATTGAAGTCAATTAGATTGAATTTTGAATTGAACATAAAATCCCCAAAAATTATCACCTTGGCCGAATGTGTATGTATTTGGGATTCTTGGAATTTTTTGATTTATGATTCATTTGATGAGTTGAAATCATTTAGGTTGATGTTAATTTGAATAGAATTGGATTGGATTTCGAATTGGACAAAAACCCCAAAATCCTTGTGTTGGCCGAATGTGTATGCCCTTTATTGTCTTGGTATTTTTGATTTTATGACATTGGATGTGTATGTAATCAATTGGATGGTGATTTAATGTCGATTGTAGGTTCGATTGGATTGAAACCGAATCGGACACAAAATCCCTCCTTGGCCGAGAGCTTAGTAGCATGTAAATGGGTTTGATTTTTCAATTTGTATGTTGGACATGTAATAATGAATTAAGCATGATTAATTGGACTAATATGGTGTTTTAGAAATATTGATTTAGTTGATTAATCATGTAAACACTTTAGTTTAATTGAATATGAAATTGGATTTTGTATATTTAATTAATTGGGCCTAATTTTGGAAATTGGACTTTAATATTGTAATTGGGCCTATTGGGCTTGATTTTATCAAGTTGGGTTTAGGCCAAGTGGATTGGATCCAATTGGGCCCAAAACCTTAACCATAAAGCCCAAATACAACTAACCTTTAATAGTCAATTGGGCCTAATGGGCCAAGATTGATTTATGGGCTTATGGGGTAAATCCCGGATTGGACTTTGGTTATCGGTTTGACCCGAGTTGACCAAAAGTCCACGCCTTAAGAAATCAATTAAAAGCCCATTGGACTTTAATTGAATTAATATTGGATATTAATCGGTCTTTGAGACGCGTTACGATTAAATTTGGATTTAAATCGTAAAAGGTTTATTAAATAAAAGTGTAATATTTAATTTAGAATTGAATAATGAATTAGTATTAAATACATATTAAATTAGATTTAATGATGTAGTTTAATTTAATTCATGAATTCGTACTTTAAGTACTTATTCGCAAAACGAGTTTGACTCGAACAAAATCAAATCGTTGTTTGAACATTGGATGATCACTTAATTATCAGATTAATTAATTTGATTAGATTGATTGATAGCATGCTTATGTGTGTGAATACGTGGTTGTGTTGAATGAATAATGTATATCGGATGGATATTAGTCGGGTGGGCAATTTTAGAAATTGTTGTAATAAATTCGATTTATTTAATTGGACCTGCGTGTCCAGCCTTATCACCTCTATTTCTTTGTATTTTCTTCTCACCTATTCCCCTCTATGCATATGAGGTTTCTTTAGAAGTGTAGTGTAACGGGTAGAAGTAGTACAAGTGCTAGCTTGAGTGAGAAAGGGAGAGATTTGATCTAGGATCAATGTGTTAAGTATCCATCCGCATATCATTATTATTTAATTTCATACTCGCTTTATTATGTATTTAGAATGCATGTTTAAGGGTGTATGATGATGAGACCTTAATAAAGATAATTAAATTGGTAGCCAATTTGCACGCGAAAACCCTCGTTAAATATCAAGCATTTATTTTCCTTCCATTGAGTGATTCTTGCTCAAGATCCGAGATTGGCAGGGGTTGTTGGCCAAAGTCAAGCCCTTGTCCGTCAAAGATGTGCTTGAATCACGAGGCTTTGTTCCATATCGGTGTCATGTCCAAGTTGTGGTTTGTTGGCCAAAGTCAAGACCACTTCTTGTCCATTGACATTGATTACGAAGCTTCCATGTCAATGGGTCCGAGCTTGACTGGGATCACTAGGTTTGTTGTGCCAAAGCCAAGGCCTAGTTGATTCAGAGGAAAAAGGTTAGGGTATACATTCGATGTATAGACATATATAAGATATATGTTTGGGACTTGGATGTCCACCTACTGGATCTAGGAGTTGGATTAGATCCAATTGATCTTCGAGATCTACCTAGTTAATTATCATACAATTTGTTGGCCAAAGTCAAGATTGTGTGATATTTAACGGGATCCTAGCCCACTAGGAAACACGGTTTCCCGAGTACTCACAGAGGGTTAGAGGCTCGACGAAAAATAGTGGGAGGCAAGTATTGAATTTGCAACATTCGTTCAATTACTCGCCATACGCGCTCAAATAAATATCACTCGTCATATTTATCAAAAGTATTAGTTGAACTAATATTTTATGTTGTTTTAAAAATATATATAGTTGGACTATATACAAACTCATTCAATATATAGTTGATTTTATAATTGGATTATAGTAATCAATATAATTGAATTAAATGATAGTTGATTTTATAATTGATTATAGTAATCAATATTAAAATTATAGTTGATTAAATAATTGGATTATTGTAATCATTATAATAAATAGTACTTATTAAATTGATTAAATAGTTGGACTATTAAAATCAAGAAAGAATTGAAAAGTTGGATATTTAAAATATATCTGGGATTAAAATATTTTTAAATGATTTAATTTTCAAATTGGGAATGAATAATAGGTTAATTTATTTGATAAAATAACTCATTATACTTAAGCCCAAAATTAAGCAAGATAAGTAGAGCATAAAATCTTTGGAAGATTTTTGTGATGATGACTTTAGTGCTTAATTTAATATACTTACAATAAATCTATCTTTAGATTTAAAAGATTAAAATTGCAATTAATAATTCTTGGAGAATTATTGACTATTCTAGTGGAGAAAAGTCAAAGTTTGCAATTGGGCATGTAGCACAAGGTGCACATCATTTCGATATTCTAAAACCCAAGGCTTGGCCAAAGGTTTGTGAAATATTGAAAAGGTAATTGACATATCCCAAAGTGACTACCATTTGGATATGGAAGACACGAAGGAATTAAAGATAGGGAGAGGCTCTAACTTTAAAAATATTTGTCAAAGTTATGTTTACTACTAGTATTAAAATTGGATTTTAAATACTTAGTGTGGTACATAATACATATATGTATTGACGTTCAGAATCCGCTGTGAGCTGGATACTGGCTTCAAGCCGAGATTTCTCTGCGAATTGGAAACGGGACGAAAGTCGCTGTTTCGACCGTAGATACCTAAGTTTAGGAACTACCATTTGGGTATGTACAATTAAAAATGTTATAATGTAACTAGTTAGACTAGAGACATTATCTCTATATCAGTGTTTAATCCGATGCGGATAAAACCTTTATATTCTAAAACACTAAAGTGTTTCATTATATAAAGATGATACTGAGATAAATACATTAGATGTAAATAACATAATTTATATTTTGAATATAAATAAAATCTCAAACATATAAATGACAAATAAATAGCTCAAATTGATTTGATCAATAGAGACTTATTTGTGGCATTGTTGTCTAGGACACAATTAAACAAGACTCGTATATCCACACTTTTGAAGAGTGGATACTAGGATGATTTGACTATTCAAATAAGGTCTACGAATCTAGTTTATTAGGTAAAATACCTAAAATACTATTTACTTGGTAATAGTAAAAGGGCCACCGATCTGTTAGCCCTATTCATGGTGAAGTAAGTGGGCCCATATCTAGCTAGGCTAAATGTGAACATGAATATTTCGTGACCTTAACGGATGTGGCATCACGTTATGGTTATGTGTTTCTTTTGAAGAACACAAATACGAAACTTTGAGTTTCGACACGAAGTATACAAACAGATCGGCTGTAGTATTATGCCGCTGCGGTAATACCGTAATGGAAAATACTTAAGCAGTAAGTTTCATACGTACATGAAAGAGTACGGTATTCTTTCATATGAGGACTCCTCCCGAGACACGTCAATTGACGGTGTGTCAGAACTAAAAACCAAGTTTTGTTGGACATGATAAGGTTTTTCACGAGTCGCTCTGAGCTACTGTTTCCTTCAACAGGATATGTATTAACAGTGCAAAACTTATTTGGAATAAGGTTCCATAAATCTGTTTGACAGATATCATATAGGATATGAACAGGAAAGAAACGAGGTTTCTTATTCCTGATAATTTGGGTATGCCAGGCATAAAGTTTGGATGATACCAAACTAAGAACCCAAATTGGATTAGTGCCAATATAGGTTATCCTAAGGGAAACCATAAGTATAGTACTTATAAATCCCACATGAGAACAATGTGATTGTTGCTCACCATGCGGTTTTCCTGAGAGGAATACCGATATGCAGTGGTCAGTGGGAGGATAGTGATACTCAATGAAAATCGGAGTAATACTATTCATAGCACGAAGTCCTTAATGGAACACAAACAATTCATCTATGATGAATCTGTACCATTAATCTTCAAATACACAAGAAATCGGGTAGATCGGATAGAGTCAGAAAACAACCTAGGGTATGGGTTTCTGATCTAACCTCATTAAGATGTCAATCTTATAAGGTATATCCACCGACTACGTTTTGAGGAAGTGATACAAGGTATCGACTCCCTGTTATGGCAAAGTGCCATGAGTCCGAAATGGATTCCATGTATAACGACTATTATGGATACTAGTTGTTGTACCACAAAGCATTGTGCCTATGGGTACATTATACGTCTTCAAGGAAGACATACATGGATGGCAACATACCAACGTACAAAGCTAGGCTTTTGACGGAAAGGTATCGTTATCAACATTGTGTTAATAACGGTTCAACCTTTTACCTGTTGCCATGGTAAATCCATTTTGAAAATGCTTGTTGATAACTGCGTATTTCATTTATGAAATTTGTCAGTTATAGATCAAAATCGCTTTCCTGAAAAGGAAACCTTTTGGAGGATGTTTACAACATCCTGACGATTTTGTATAACCGACAAACCAGGTTTGCGGGTTATTCGATCCATGTTTGGATCAATGCAAGCATAAGGTTCTTGGAACTGACGTTTTGAAATAATCATAATGGTTTATGATTTAACTCAAAACGAAATAATTCTTGTGTATATAAGGAGGTTAGTGGGAGAGGGCACTGACAGTGAAATTCCCATAAAGCAATTGGTGAAAGCTTGGCTTTCATAGATATTCTTCATAGAAATTCTCCGTAGAATTCTGGGGAGTAACAACCTTTATTCAAGGAATAAAGATCTACTGGGCTAGATTTAGAGTTGGTAAACTCTCTGAGAAATTGTACATTTAAAATGTACTTGTATTGGTGTCTCATACGCTTTGAGCATATGGAGTCACAATCGGTTCAATCCAAGTGATAGTCACTGGATTGAAAATTAAGAACATCTGTTAGTATCTGAGAGAACTAAAGATGTTGTCTTAAACTATGGAGATGGAGAACTTGAAGTGACTGGGATCACTACTGCAAGTTTCCAAACAATTAAAATACTACGGTACTATAAAGTTTGAATAACAGGGACAGTGAGCTGGAAATCTTCCTAGCAAGATAACTGTTGCCGAATAAACAACGAATGCGGATTATTGCTGCAGCTGAGGCAGCAATAGAAGTCTTTTGGGTCGAAAGTGAATCTAATTAGATTAGATATAGTTTGTTAGCAGCTGAGCTAGGCGTCAGCACAAGCTAAGAATTAAAGGTCTCATCGACGATCCAGATATATACTTCTATATCATCTGATTCGTTCGGATCATACATCGTGGCGATGTGATGATCGTGTAAATCGCGTCAGACGATAATTAAGCAAATCCGCTGACGAAAACCTTTCCTCAGCAATTTGAGCGAATTGTACATAGTTCGGGTTTAGACACTCGAGTGACTGGCTATGTGCCAAGTGGGAGATTGTTGGATAATATGACCCATAGCGTCACTATTTGCACAGATCATTGTGTTGTTGTAGCAAATTAACTATGTAACAAGGAAATTGCACTCTCATCATTTGTGATTAGATCACCATAGATATATAAATGAAGAGAGGTCCCTATGATTAGTTCCTGGATTGAGATGATATGAGACAGTATCAGTCCACGAAGGATTAATCATTAAATATCCCTAGCCGTAGTATTATCGAGACTGGACATCGATAATGCGGAATAGGCTAGTATTGCACTTGTGTGCGTTGTGAGGGCACAACGGCATAGTTCTCATATATATAAGTGTTGGATACTTATGCAAGTGCGATAGGAGGTCGTGTTTCACCGATGGTACGGGAAACAGCTTCGCTCTGGATAGACCCCTCGGAATCCCATTGGTATTATGAATATGTGTCTATGGGAGGCCGAAATCAAGGTAGGTGTGTATAGTCTTAACCTGAGACTTACATCGCTAATGCTTACGACAATCGATATACTTTAGTTGAGGTCGTCTAGGACTGTAACCGTTCTGTGTACGCCAATGCCGGGTATATTGAGAATCGTAGTGTATTGGATGTGATGTCAAGACGGAAGTATCACTCCAGTCATAGTGGAGATGATGTCACGCAGGATACGGTATTAGTGCTCTTAAGAGATGCGCATCCAATCGTGATATTATGACCAGGTCATGAATATCCGATTATAGAGACTAGTTACCAGACATCCGATATGTGTTTCGATGGGGCAGACACTTATCCAGCCCCAGCCCTAGCACGTGATTATCCGATACTGGGCCGATATGCACAATACATTAGTATACTACGCTTGATACAGATCTTAATATTCTTAAATGGATATGTCCGGAGAATTGGGTAGACTTGGTTCTTTGCTAGGAGTCGACCTTGTCTCGTAAATCGGTAGAACGTAGTACTTGGTACGTACGTGATTCGGATACTCCGACGACCGTATTTACTGCCAGATTATCCGGGGATCTCATGGGTCGCTTCCCGATAATCCACCGATGACGCACAACTCGCACTCTTGAATAATCTGGGATTATACAGAAGAGAGAGAAAATTAATCTAGGATTAATAACGGAGATATTTTATCCGGGATAAAATGTCGTCTAAAGAGAGAGAACGATTAATTTGGAATTGATCGATAAATTAATATATTCGATATATTAAATGAAATTAGATTTCGACGCGGAATTAAAATTAGATTTTAATTCGGGCAAACGAGTTAATTTAGAATTAATTCGTTAGCGACGTAAATAATAATTTCGCCAGGCGCAATTATTTATTTAAATTCGATTGAATTAACGTCGCGACGTAAGCTCGGTATTTCGGAAATATCGAACCCGAACGCGTGAGTGCACGTGGGCCCACTTTCATTTGGAAACGTGTGGGGCCCACATGACACATGTCATTCTAATGCTTTGCATGTAGATTGTGTACATTGCACTCAATGTCATTGCATGGAGTTTGAGTGTTTGACACTCTAAGCCATTGCATGTTTTGTGTCATAAATTTATTATTAATTTAATAAATATTATGGCATAAATATAAATTGATTTTTGGAAAATCATTTTAAGACAACATAATTCAATCTCTCTCAAAATTCTCTCTTCCTCTCACGGCAATGGTGGCCATTCTTCACTGGTTTTGAACCAGTTTGCGTGACTTTAGGGGAGCAAGAGTGGGTTTTCATGGTGAAAACCAAAGTGCTAGCACACTACGAGTCTTGCGAAGGTGGTAGTGAGGTTCGACCATGAGGCGGGACTCATCCGATGGAGTTTGGAGCTTCGTTTTGAGACCCGAACTGCCAAGACGTGAGCATGGACTGGTTGCAGTGGCGTGAGCAAGGCAGTACGTTTTTGGCCTTGATTCGTCTTCAAATCGACATAACCGATCAATGTGAGTATTCCGCCTACCTCCGTTGAGGTTTCACGCATTATTTCATGTCTTGATTTGATCTTGGGACCTTAGATTTTTACCAACATGCCCATCCATACCAGCCCTGAAAGACTGTCTCTATGACCAAGTCAATTCCATAAACACATTCAATAGACCAAATCCAAACCCATACTCACATACCTATAACCCTGGTTGGAGAAACCATCCAAATTTCAATTGGAGGAATGATAACCAAGCACAACCTTCACACTAACCTGCCCAGTTTCACTAGAATTTCCGAAACTCCCAGAATTATGCACCATATATCCCACCACCTAAGAAAACCATTGAAGATAACTTGAGTGCATTCATGGAAAAACAAGAAACCATCAATAACCAAAATGCACAAATGATGAATGATTTGAAAGAAACTTTTGATAAAATCACATCTGCTTGGGCCATTAAAGAGAAAGGTAAGTTTCCCGCACAACCTCAGTCAAATCCCAAAAGCCATCAAAACCCTCATGAGGGTAGTTCTGGAAGTCAACACTTAGACCAAGTCAAATCTATTTTTACTCTTCGTAGTGGTAAGACCATCCACAGACCTATTCTTGAACCTCGTGAAACTGAGGAAAAATCAGAATCAGAGGTAAGGAAGGGGTTGATGAACCATTACCCATCGTTGATAATAATAGTTTTTCTCATACACCTCTATTTCCTCAGGCATTAAAAACAAAGAAATTGAACCATTCCCCAGAGATTTATGAAATATTCAAACAGGTAAAGGTCAATATCCCTTTGTTAGATGCCATTCAACAGATATCATCTTATGCCAAATTTCTGAAAGATCTGTGCACCATTAAAAGAAAACACCAGGTAAGAAAGAAAGTTTTTCTAGCTGAACAGGTAAGTTCCATTCTCTCAACTAATAATGTATTAAAATACAAAGACCCTGGTTGTCCAACTATTTCTTGTATTATTGGAAATCAAAACATTGAACATGTTTTGCTTGATCTTGGAGCTAGTATAAATTTACTGCCATTTTCGGTTTACCAGCAACTTAATATTGGTGAGATGAAACCAACCTCAACTACCCTTTTACTTGCCGATAGATCAGTTAAGGTACCAAAAGGAATTGTGGAAGATGTGTTATTGCAAATCGATAATTCGTATATCCTGTGGATTTTATTGTTTTAGAAACACAACCTGTGGCAGAGAGTTATAAGCCAATCCCTGTAATACTTGGTCGGCCATTTTTAGCAACAGCTAACGCTTTAATAAATTGCAGGAATGGAATCATGAATCTTTCTTTTGGCAACATGACATTAGAGTTAAATATTTTTAACATGTGCAAACAACCATATGATGAAGATAATGAAAACGAAAGTGCAGAATCAATTGAACCTATTGTGGATGAGCATATTCATGGGAGTTTATCTGATCCCATGAAATTTTTTACTGCTAATTATATTGAGTCAAGTGCACAAACTGATTCAGATATTACTAATGATTTTCTACTTGACTCTATTCAGGTATTGGAAGACGATGAAGAGCTGAGAACACTGAAAGAAGAAAAACATGAAGAAGCACCCAATTTGGAGTTAAAAGCTTTGCCAGAAGGACCGAAATATGCATTTCTAGAAGATAATCAAACTTATCTTGTGGTAATTTCTTCTTCTCTCACAAGCGATCAAGAAGGTAAACTTTTAAATGTGTTGAAAGAACATAAACTGGCAATTGGATGGACTTTAAAAAACATAAAAGGTATTAATCCATTAATTTTCACACATCGAATACATCTAGAAGATAATGCTAGGACATATCGTCAACCCCAAAGAAGATTAAACCCTCACATGAAAGAAGTAGTAAAAACTGAGGTCCTTAAACTTCTTGATGCAGACATTATCTATCATATTTCTGATAGTAAATGGGTAAGTCCTACACAGGTTGTACCTAAAAAGTCTGGAATCACTGTTGTAAAAAATGATAAAGGGGAATTAATCCCAACTCGCATTTCATCTAGTTGGCGTATGTGCATTGATTATAGAAAATTAAATGACGCAACTAGAAAAGATCATTTCCCTTTGCCATTTCTTGACCAAATTTTAGAAAGAGTAGCTGGACACCCTTATTATTGTTTTCTTGATGGTTACTCAGGTTATTATCAGATTCCCATTGCTTTAGAAGACCAGAAAAAGACCACATTCACATGCCCCTTTGGAACATTTGCATTTAGAAAAATGCCCTTTGGACTTTGTAATGCACCTGCAACATTCCAACGATGCATGTTGAGCATATTTAGTGACATGGTTGAACACTGTTTAGAGGTCTTTATGGATGATATAACTGTCTTTGGAAATTCATTTGATAATTGCTTGACTAATCTGGAAAATGTTTTGAAAAGATGTAAAGAAAAATGACTTGTGTTAAATTGGGAAAAATGCCATTTCATGACTGATTCAGGAATTCTTTTAGGACACGTTGTGTCGTCTAAATGTATTGAGGTTGACAAAGCAAAAATAGAGGTCATTTCTAAATTCGTTCTTTTTTAGGACATGCAGGATTTTATAGGAGGTTCATTAAAGACTTCAGTACCATATCCAGACCCTTATGTAACCTCATATTAAAAGATGCAATATTTGAATGGACAGAAGAATGTCAAAAATCATTCCAAAAAATTATCAGTCTTTTGACTTCTGCTCCTATTATGCAATCCCCTGATTGGTCATTGCCCTTTGAGCTAATGTGTGATGCTAGTGATTATGCAGTTGGTGCAGTTCTAGGGCAGAGAAAGGAAGGTAAACCGCATGTGATATATTACGCTAGTAGAACATTAAACAATGCACAAATGAATTACACTACCACAGAAAAAGAACTACTTGTTGTAATATTTGCATTGGATAAATTTCGATCATATTTAATCGGTTCTTCAACTGTTGTTTACTCTGATCATGCTGCTGTAAGATATTTGATGTCTAAACAGGATGCCAAGCCAAGATTAATATGGTGGATTTTATTGCTTCAAGAATTCAATATCACAATCAAAGATAAAAAGGGGGCAGAGAACGTGGTTGTAGATCACTTATCGAGACTCACAACGAGTCACTAATCGATACCACTCCTATCAATGACTCTTTCCCCGATGAATTTTATTTTCGGTAAATGTAATGCCTTGGTATGCTAATATTGTCAATTTCCTTGCGACAGGAAGATACCCCCAGACTGGAGCCAACAAGATAAAGGAAATTTTTGACCGAAGTCAAAAGATTCTACTGGGATGATCCTTATCTGTTTAAATGCTGCCCTGATCAGATTTTCAGACGATGCATACCTGACAGTGAGATAAGTGGTGTTATTCAATTCTGTCATTCAGAAGCATGTGGAGGTCATTTCTCATCTAAGAAAACCGCTGCAAAAATATGGCAGTGTGGATTTTATTGGCCCACCATTTTTAAAGATACATACACTCTCTGCAAAACTTGCGAAAATTGTCAAAAGTTGGGATCTATTTCAAAAAGAAACATGATGCCTTTAAATCCCATCATTGTCATCGAAATCTTTGATTGTTGGGGGATAGATTTCATGGGCCCATTTCCACCATCCTTTGGGTTTTTATATATTTTAGTTGCAGTCGATTATGTTTCAAAATGGGTCGAGGCAATTCCTTGTCGGAATAATGATCACAAAACTGTGATCAAATTTGTAAAAAAAACTTGTTGAGTCGATTTGGAATTCCTCAGGCCATAATAAGTGATGGAGGTAAACACTTTTGTAATAGACCTTTTGAATCTTTAATGAAAAAGTATGGAGTCACACACAAAATTTCCACCTCTTATCACCCTCAGACAAATGGACAAGTAGAATTAGCAAATAGGGAAATTAAACAAATTCTACAAAAAATGGTTAACCCAAATCGCAAAGATTGGTCTCTTCGACTAACTGATGCACTCTGGGCATATCGAACAGCTTTCAAAACATCATTGGGTATGTCTCCCTATCGTCTAGTTTATGGAAAACCTTGTCATTTGCCTGTAGAACTTGAGCATAAAGCATTTTGGGCTATTAAAGCATTTAATTCAAACCTTGAAAATGCTGGTCATGAACGTAAATTGCAACTAAATGAAATTGAAGAGTTAAAGAATGATTCATATGAAAATATGAAAATTCTTAAAGCCAAAACTAAAGCCTTTCATGATAGTCGAATTTCCCGAAAAATATTTGAAGTTGGTCAAAAGGTTTTGCTTTATAATTCTCGTCTTCATTTATTTCCTGGAAAGTTAAAATCCAATTGGAGTGGCCCATTTATTGTGAAACATGTTTACCCATACAGGGCTATTAACATTGAGAATCCTAGGGACGGTGATGTATTTAAAGTAAATGGACAACGTATGAAACCCTTTCTGGAGTACTCAAAATTTCAAGAAACTTTTTTCCTATCAGACCCAATATACCTTGATTGATGTAGTTTCTTTCATGTTCTGTTTAATATTTATGTAATTTCCATTGTTCTTAGTTTATAGTGTTCTTGTTGTTTTATTTTATCTCACAACCCGGTAAAACAACGGATAACGGTACTCCGTGACTCAAGTCGGTTATTTCAGTTTCCTAAAATACTGATACCCTACAAACTAAGGTATGGAAGAAACTCTCGCAACCCTCCATAAATATTTTCCTGCACTTCCTTGAAATGCTCTGATTAAAATTTACAAAGCCCGCATAGAAAGATTGAGAATTCTTATGATTTATAGTATTCCTAATGATATTCATTGGGTAATCAAAGTAAGGGTTCGTTTGGCAGGTGAGTCACCTGACTCCTTCATTCCTTACATGCCTGGTTTAGGGAAAAGCACCTATTCTAAAAAACGAAGAGCTAAACAAATGGGTGTTTGTTATAAGTGTGCACGTTGTACGTGCAACACTCGTTGTCGTTCTTTAGGAATGGTGTCTGATAATCGTGAGGATAAAATACAATTCATTAGGGATGGACTGAGTAAGGAGCCTTTTGATGATATATCATTGACTCTTGAGACGCATCCTAGTGGATATGTTCATCGTGAAATTCTCAGATTACGCACACAATTTCATAAAGAAAGACAACCATACAGTCTCGGGAATCTGACTTTAAAAGACTGTTTGCCAATTTATAAGAAAATTGGATGGGAAGCCTATCCCCGACCCATAGAGGGCGTTCAAGCCGTTTCTGGACGTAAAACCAGAGGAAGATGTGAGCCACAATCACAATGACCAGTAGTATATTATTGCATTGATTTTCTTTACTTTAAATTATTGTTTTCCTTTACTTTTTGCCGACAGTATCTAACATTTTTTGTTCACGATCTATTTTCTGATAGTTGTCATTTTGCAATATTAGTGCATTTCTCACTCACCCTTTTCAGGATCTATAAATTCAGCTCGTCATTTCCATTTCCTCAACACATCTAGCTAAGAGGCAGCACAAATGGAGACAACTTCAAAACGACGATTCACTAATATCTGTGTATTTTGTGGAACTAGCTCCGGAACTAAACCAGAATTTGTTGAGGGAGCACGAGAATTGGGTAGAGTTATGGAAACAGAAATATGTACTTAGTATATGGCGGTGGCAATCTTGGATTGATGGGGTATATTTCAAAAGCTGTACATGAAGGTGGAAGTCAAGTTTTGGGGATCATCCCAAAACCTTTAACAGAAAGCCACATCATCAGAAAATCAAATGGAGAAGAATGTATTGTCCCAGGTATGTCTGAAAGACTCACTGAAATGATCAATCATGCTGATGCTTTCATTGCTTTACCAGGTGGGCTCGGAACGTTGGAAGAAATATTCACTGTTGCGTCATGGGCAAACTTGAATATTCACCAAAAACCTATTGGGCTATTTAATGTTAATGGATTTTTCAATTTTTTTTTTGTATTTCTTGAAGATGCCAAAAGAAATGGGTTTATTTCAAAACCGGTAAGGGATATCTTCTTAACTGCACGAACAACTGATGATTTAATTGACCAACTCTTAGCTTATGAACCAAAAAACGACCATATTCTTTCCAAGTTGAACTGGTCTGGTAACGATCGTGGCAAAAAGCGAAAAGTAAACATGGACCTTAATCTGTAATCTTTAGTTATTCCACAATAACCAGGTGATATCTTCTAAACTCTTTCTTTCTTTCTTTAAACATTGGGGACAATGTCTCATTTTGGTTGGGGGAGATGATAGTTTAGGAAAATAAATTTTCATGTTTATGTATGTTTCATTGATGTTAGTTTTTACTGTGTTGTTATTTTGTGTGTAAAAATATATATCCATATATATACACACAAACTAACAACAAATTTGTTTTCAAAACCAAGTGGAATTGTTGTTCAGAGGTGGCTGTGTAAGGAGTTTTCACTCCTGAGACGCATCTCAATATAATTCGTAACAAGTTATTTATCGTTCCTTTCTTTTTTGAATTATTTAAATTTGTGAATTCTCCATAACATTGATTAAATTTGATCTTTATATGCTCGTCTGGCTGATATTATCAACAATATGGTAACATATGACCATGGGTGGTAAGTGAAAATTTTGTAATATTCAGTTCTCTAATTTGTTGGAGGTAACACCTAAAAGCAGTGAAATTTCTTATTTTGCAAAACTGAAAAAGAAAAAAAAAGAATAGAAGTTTGAATAAAGTTCGTTTCGTAGCCTTTCTAACCCGAGCAATTAAGTCTGAATGGGTGTTTTAACACTTAGTACCCTAAGACCATCTGGTCTGGGAATTACTGGCCCAAAGCTCGTTACAAGGGTTAAAAAGAAAGCTTAAGGAAATCGGACACTGTTTATCTGAGATCCGAGAATTAAGCCCGTAGGGGTGTCTTAACACCTAGTGCCCTAAAACCAACTGGTTTGGGAGTCACTGCCCAAAGATCGATATATGGATTGAAGATATATTTTAGACAATGTTTATCTGAGATCCGAGCAATTAAGCCCGTAGGGGTGTCTTAACACCTAGTGCCCTAAAACCAACTGGTTTGGGAGTCACTGGCCCAAAGTTCGATGCATGGATTGAAGATATGTTTATAAATAAAACTTTCACTGCCAAAAAAAGTGTAAGCTCTAATATAATCTTAGGACAAAAATATTACACTCTTTTCAATAAATACCTGTGATATTGTGGGCACAATATATTGATTAATACCTTGTTTTATGAGTATATTGAAGAATGGTAAAAAGAGTACAGGAGAAGTCATTTATTTGATTATTCAGAAAAAAGAAAACAATTGTTGACTTAGATAAGAATTTTTCTTCCGCTTGAATTACTAGGGACTAGTAATAAGCTGGTTGGGGGTGTGATGAATACTAAAAGTGCATATTTATTAGACGATAAGTTAATCATTTTACACTTATAGTTTCACTAATCCCCTTAAATTGACACATTTGTGTAAATATTTTAAAGTTATGCTTTGAGTGCTTTTACTGTGTTATTTTATATTTTTGTCAGGAAAAATACTGCTCGGAAGCTCGACGGGACAAATCAGACGTGAAAAAAAATTCTGCAAGCATTCGTAAAATCGCAAGCACGTCGTAAAATCTGCAAGCACGTCGTAAAATCGGCAAGGGGACGTCGTAAAATCGGCAACCATGTCGTAAAATCTGCAAGCACGTCATGACACGTGGAACCTTTACGTTGCGACACGTGTCCCCAACGTGGCTTCACCATTCTCTGACACGTGTCCCCAACGTGGCTTCACCATTCTTTGACACGTGTCCACAACATGCATTTGCTGGTCTGGGCGGCGAATTTGCCTATAAAAAGGAGCGTCCGGCATTAGAAATTTTCATACTTTCTTTCCTGATTCATCTGTAATCCTTGGAGAGAGAGTGTCTTGTTTGTTTATTTACTTAAAGCTTTTTGTAATGTTTTTTTCTTTCAATAATAAAAGTACGAATATGTTTTATTACAAAATGAGTAGCTAATTTCTTTTCTGCTGGAGTAAGGGTGAAGCTTTTATAATGAGAACATAAATTAAACTCGCTTTTATTATAATAAATAAATTGAAATATAATGATTAAAACTTGATTTAAATCTAGATTAATTATTGACAATCTTTATACCGCTTTTATGGCTGGTTTTATCTTTATACCGCATTTATGGCTGGTTTTATCTGTCTACCGCCTTTATGCCTGGTTTTATCTTTATTCCGCCTTTATGGCTTGTTTTATCTGTCTACCGCCTTTATGGCTGGTTTTATCTTTATACCGCCTATATGGCTGGTTTTATACGATTTTGGCATAATTAAGTACCTTGGTAGGACTTGTTATAGACAAACGGTATAACCGCCTTTATGGCTGGTTTTCTATTTTTGGCATGCTTGGTACCTTGGTCGGACTAATTATTGACAAAAATGACTACCGCTTTTATGGCTGGTTCTTTAATTGGCATAATTAATTCTTGTAATAAATTAAGTGGGTATAAAAAGATAATTTATAAATTATTATAAAGCGAGATTTATAAATGTTTAAAAGACTAAAAGTGGATCCCCTAACTCAAGCATTTCCTTCTATTACTGTATTTCAACCTAAAATCCTCCAACTACTTCAACAAAGCAAACTTTTCATTCCCGTACTGTTAAATATTCTATTTTGCTAAATCTCTTCTCTGTGGATCGACCCCGGACTCACCGGGTTATTTTATTACTTCGACACTCTTATACTTGGGAGTAAAAGACCGCTTTTCGAGCGTGTCACCTAATAAACTAGATTCGTAGACATCATTTGAATAGAATCAAATTCGTCCTAGTATCCACTCTTCGAAAGTGTGGATATACGAGTCTTGTTTAATGTGTCCCAGACAACAATGCCACAAATAAGTCTCATCTGATTAATTCAGTTTGAGTTATTTGTTTGTCATGTCATATGTTTGAGATTTATTTATATTCAAAATATAAATACTGTTATTCACATCTAATGTGCTTATCTCAATATCATCTTTATAAAATAAAAAACACTTTAGTGTTTAGAATATAAAGGTATACCCGCAACGGGTTAAACTTAGATATAGAGATAATGTTTCTAGTCAAACTAGGTATATTATTACAGTTTCCTAATTTAAGTACTTACCCAAATGGTAGTTCCTAAACTTAGGTTTCTACGGTTAAAACAGCGACTCTCGTCCCGTTTCTGACTCGCAGGTCGATCTCAACTGAAGCCAGTCTCCTGCTAATCAGCAGATTCTGCATATCAGTACATATCTATATACTACATCTAGTATCAAAAATCTAATTTTGAAACTAATAGTGAACATGTTTTATGACAAACATATTTGAAGCCGGAGCCTTGCCCCTCTTCACTTCCTTTATGTCTGCCTTGTCCATACGGCAGTCACTCTTCCAGTGACCCCGTTTGCCACATTTTAGTCAGACATCTTCGGATATGTCCTTTGTCTTCCTAGAAGAGTTGTGATGATTTTGCCTTTGCCCCTTTTAGAAGCTCTGGCTTTGCCTTCTAGAGCATAGCCATCAACTCTCCAAGAGTTTACTCTTGCTTCATAATGAACCTGCCCCAGCTTTCGGGTAGAGACTATAAGATCAAATCTTTGGCAGTCTCGGCCACGTAGGTAATGCCCAGCTAACCTAGCTGATCGATGTCAGCAATCATCTGCGACACCTAGTGCTCGACAGATGTACCCTCTAACATACATGAGCGAAAAAGCTTCTTTTTCAATTTATACTTCTAAGATCTAAAAATATATCTATAAAGATCTTTTAATTTCAACATCATGGTACAAAGACCTAATCCTTAATTTTGACAACGAAATTAAAGTGTCATTAAAGTTATCATCCCCATGAGTCATCCAAAACTCATGCTCCACTATTTGCTCAACTCGGTGCTTAGGCCCAAGAGGTTTTATTCCCAATCTGAAAATTAAAGCCGTTTAATAACATTTTCTCCCAGAATTATGTTTTAAACACTAATCTTTCAGTTATCTTGATTGCTATAGTCCAACTATCCAATCAACGATTTCGGGTACTATTGAATATAATGATTACTATAGTCTAACTATATAATCAACTATAATTTAATTGGTTAAATTCGAATATATTGATTACTATAATCCAATTATATAATCAACTATAAATTGAAGTAGTTTGAATACAATCCAGGTGTTTAATTAAAACAACGATTAAATATTAGTCCAACTAATATATTTTTAAATTAATGACGAAAAATTGAAATGAGAGCGTATAGGCAAGTATCTAAACGAAATTGCAAATTTAATACTTGCCTCCCCCTATTTTTCGGCGAGCCTCTAACCCTCTGTTGAGTACTCGGGAAACCTTGTTTCCTAGTGGGCTAGGATCCCGTTAAATAACACACAACCTTGACTTTGGCCAACAAGCTGTATGATATTTAACTAGGAAGATCTCTAAGATCAATTGGATCTCATCCAATTCCTAAATCCAGTAGGTGGACATCCAAATCCGAAACATATATCTAATATATGCCAATATATCCGATATATTCCCTAACCTTTTTCCTCTGAATCAATTAAGCCTTGGGTTTGGCATAACAAACTTAATGATTCCAGTTAAGCGGGACCCATTGACCTTGGAAAGCTTCGTAATCGATGTCGATAGATAAGAAGCGATATTGACTTTGGCCAACAAATCACAACTTGGACAAGACATGCGATATGGAACAAGGCCTTCATGATTCAAACACATCCGCGATGGACAAAGGTCTTGACTTTGGCCAACAAACCAGTGCCAATCTTGGATCTTGAGAATGAATCATTCAATGAAAGGAAAACGCTTAATATTTGTTGAGGGTTTTTCGCGTAATTGGCAACCGATTAATTATCTTTGATTAGGTCTCATCATACACCCTTAAACATGCATTCTAAAAGCATAATAAGGCGCTATAAATAAATTAATAATGATATGCGGATGGATATTTAAAACATATTGTTCCTAGAACAAATCTCTCACTTTCCTCTCTCCCCTTAGCACAAATCTTACTTCTACCCTAATACATAACACTTCTAAGCCTCTGTCGATGGTCAGACACAAATACCCAGTTTAACCCAATTGAACCATATGTCTATGTCAACCAAATTACCTGGATTCATTAAGATTAAGTTCCAATTATGGCTACCCCCGCCCGACAGGTATATTCTTATCCTGTAAGGAAATCTATTAAAGGGTTATCTATCCTCAAGGAAGATCGTGGGCTATTGAGTCTAAGGCTGAAAACTAAAATCTCTATGTCTAGTTCATTTTAGATTTACCAGATCAATTTTATTAATGGTCAGTTAATGAAAAAGCATTAAGTTTCAGACTCAATAAATAAATCTTTATATTACCCAAGCTATAATCTAACCGTTATAAAACGGTGATATTGGATTTCATCACAACCCCAGATAACTAATTTAGTTACAACACATAACTAGGGCTAATAAAAACTTGAAAATAAAAGACATAAAGTAAAAATTCGGTAAAGTAAATAATGAAAAGTAAATTACAATAAAATAAAATGCTAAGGTAAAAGGAATTACTTTTACTACTACTAATTTAGATATCTCCCATAAAATAATATATAAACTTGTGATTCTTTTTCCAACCAGCCATATAGGCGGTAACCTGATTAAGTCAAATTAAGTCCAACCAGCCATAAAGGCGGAACCAAAATTAAATTACCAACCGACCAATCTGGCGGTATCCTTTATTAGTCAGGTTTAAATCAGATTAAAATGAATTACCAACCGACCAATCTGGCGGTATCCTTGTGGCCCACAGAAAGGAGCATGATCCAAAGAATTGCAGGAATTTATGAAGTTGGAGCAAACACAGCAGTGAATACCAGGCTGGATCAGATATGTAAATGTCTAGAAACACTTAGCACGCAAGTTGTGAACATCGCTGGATCCACAAGTTCACCATATGGAGGAGCACCAGAACCAAACCAACATGAAGAAATGGTGAATTATGTCAACAATTTCAACAGACAGGGGAACAATCCATATTCCAACACCTACAACCCAGGGTGGAGGAATCATCCTAATTTTTCATGGAGCAACAATTCAGGCCAACAACAGAACTACCCACCACCTGGATTCCACCAGTAGAACAAAGGCCAGGAGCATGAAAAAGAACCAGAAATGAAAGAATGGTTTGCAGAGATGTTCAAAAAGCAAGAAGCAAAATACGATGCTATGTTTCAAGCTCAAACAACATTCAATCAAAGCCAATAAGCTTCTATTAAAGCACTGGAGAATCAAATTGGACAACTGGCAAATGCTCAGAGTTACAGACCACCAGGTACCCTTCCTAGCAACACAGAGCCAAATCCAAGAAACATTGGGAAGGAACAATGTCATGCCATCATGTTAAAAAGCGGTATTGAAATCAACAAAGATGTTGGAGTCAATTCAACTGCTGAGGAAGTTCCAAAAGAAACAAAGCAACAGATGGAGGAAAAAGAAGCAAAGGAAAAAGAACAGATCACTCCACCTCCACCTTTTCCTCAACGTCTTCAGAAGAACAAATTGGACAAGCAATTTTCCCGGTTCCTGGAGATCTTCAAAAAGCTGCATATCAACATTCCATTTGCAGAAGCGTTGGAACAAATGCCTACCTATGCCAAATTCATGAAAAATATTCTTTCACGAAAATGGAGATTGGGAGATTACGAGACAGTAGCATTAACAGAAGAATGCAGTGCCATCATTCAGAGGAAACTTCCCCCGAAGTTGAAAGATCCTGGCAGTTTCACTATTCCTTGCGTCATAGGAGAAAATAACTTTGGTAAGGCTTTATGTGATTTAGGTGCTAGTGTTAACTTGATGCCTTTTTCTATTTTCAGGAAATTACAGATTGGAGAAACAATGCCAACTTCAGTCTCACTGCAACTTGCTGATAGAACGCTCGTATTTACAAGAGGCGTAGTTGAGGATGTGCTGGTCAAGGTTGACAAATTCATTTTTCCAGCAGATTTTATTGTCCTTGATATGGAGGAAGACGCAGACGTGCCAATCATCCTTGGGAGACCTTTCTTGGCAACAGGTCGAACCATTATTGATGTACAAAAAGGAGAATTAACCATGAGGGTACAGGACCAAGAAGTAACATTCAATGTTTTCAAGGCCATGAATTTCCCAGATGATAAAAAGAAGGAGGAATGTTTCAAACTTGATGTGATACACAGTACCATTCAGAACTCCAATGCAATGCAAAGTTCTACTGACAAACTTAAAACATGTCAATTGCCTGTGGAGCCTAAAGATAAAGCATCTTTTGCACTGAAAGAGCCAATTCTTGCTCTACAAGCAACATAAGAGAAAAAGTTCCACCAGCTCAACGAATTGGAGGAATTTCACAATCAGCCTTTTGAGGATGCCAAAATGTACAAAGAAAAGGGCAAGAAAAGACATGATGAGAAGTTAGTGCGCATACAACTGGAACCAGGGCAGAAGGTACTGTTAAACAAATCAAGGGTGAAATTCTTCCCATGGAAGCCAAAATCACGGTGGTTAGGTCCATTTGTGATCACCAAAGTTTTACCAAATAGAGCCGTTGAGATACATGATCCTGAGGCTAACAAAACTTTCAAGGTTAAAAATAAGCGTGTCAAGCACTACTGGGGAGAATCATTTGAGCGACAAAAAGAAAGTGTTACACTTTCAGATCCAGCTTAACATTCGAGAAGTCAAGTCTGGCTGATGACTTTAAACTTAGCGCTAGCAGGGAGGCAACCCATGCAATTTGTGTATATATTGTGATTTGGTGTGTTTTATTTTTGTGTGTTTAATTTTTGCAGGTTTAGTCATTTCAAAATGGAAGATGCTCTCGCAAATCTTCGCAAGCAATTTCCTTCCCTCCCTCAAAAATCTCTGATGAAAGTATACAAAGCTCGCTTGGAACGGATGAGGTTATTGACAATCCATGGTATTCCTAATGATATTCGTTGGGTAATTGAAGCACGAGTCCGATTGGCAGGTGAGTCTTCAGACTCTTTTATTTCACATCTGCCTGGTTTTGGAAGAAGCACCTATGCAAAGAAACGAATAGCTAAGCAAATTGGTGTTTGTTTCAAATGTGCACGATTTAATTGCAACACTCGTTGTCGTTCTTTAGGAATTGTGTCTCATAATCGTGAAGACAAAATTAAATTCATTAGGGATGGCTTGAGTAAGGAGTCTTTAGATGATATATCTTTAACTCTTAAGACGCATCCCAGTGGATATGTTCACATAGCCATTCGCAAATTACATACACAATTCCAAAAGGAAAGTCTCGGGAATCTGACTCAAAAAGACCCTGTTTGCCAATTTACAAATCAAAATTGGATGGGAAGCTTGTCCCTGACGCATAGACGTTAATCAAGCTGTAAATTCTTGTACATATTATATCTATTTGTCTTTACTTAATAATTGTGATTTGTTTTGTTGTTTTCTTTTATTTTCTCCGACAGGATCCAGACCTTTTTGACTATCACAATATTAATTCGCTAACAATCGTCCTCTGGAAGATACTTGTGCTATTTTTACTCACCCTTTTCAGGTACTATAAATTCAGCCGTCATTGTACTTTTGAAGGCATCCCGAGTTGAGAAAGAAATACATAAAAAATGGAAGCCACTTCAAGAAGACGAGTTAAGAACATCTGTGTGTTTTGCGGTAGTAATGTTGGAACTAAGCCACAATACATAGAAGCAGCACAGGAATTGGGTCGAGTCTTAGCTGCAAGGAATATGCACTTAATATATGGCGGATGAAATCTTGGACTTATGGGATCGTTTCAAAGGCTGTACAGGAAGGAGGCAGTCATGTTTTGGGAATCATCCCAAAACCCTTGGCAGAGGCAAATCTTATTGGATCATCAAACGGAGAGGAACTGATCATGCCAGGTATGTCTGAACGACTGGTAGAAATGATTAACCGTGCTGATACTTTTATCGCTTTGCCAGGTGGCTTGGGTACACTGGAGGAAATTTTTATTGTGCTATCTTGGGCGAACCTGAACATACACCAGAAACCGCTTGGACTGCTCAATGTTGATGGATTTTATGATTTTCTTTGTGTGTTTCTTGATGATGCTCGGAGAAATGGGTTTGTGTCAAAACCTTTGAAAGAACTCCTATTTACTGCCAGAACTGCTCCGGATCTAATAGACCAACTCATAGCCTATGAACCTCAAGTTGACCCTATCCTTTCAAAGATAAATTGGTCTGAGGACGATCGTGGTAAGAGGCGTCGAATTAATCTGGATCTTAACCTTTAATTTCATGTAGATTTTCAGCTAACCATGTACGACCTTCTTAACTCTCCTTTTACTGTTTAAGACATTGGGGACAATGTCTCATTTAGGTTTGGGGGAGGGAATTAGTTAACCAGTACCTTGTTTTTAGTTTGTGTGTTGTTTTTATTTTTAGTCCAAAATTTTTCGAAAAATACAAAAAAAAATTGAAATATTTTCAAAAATTACAAAAATATTTTGCGTTTTTGTGTTTTTATTTTGACTAAAAGGGTGAAATTGGTAAGAGATAGCTGAGTAAGGATTTTCCACTCCTGAGACGTATCTCAAACCTATTTCGAAGCAAGTTAAATTTTGTTTATTTTATTTTGAATTATTTAATTTGTAAATTCTCTTTAAAACGGACTAAAATGGATCTTTATAAGCTCAGTTGACAGATATTATCAACATATATAGTAACATACAGACATGAGCTAAAATTGAAAAGTTTGTAATATTCAGTGCTCTAGTTTAATTGGAGGAAACATCTCAAAAAGCAATGGAGTAAAAAAAAAACAAATTCTGAGATCCGAGTTATTAAGTCTGTAAGGGTGTTTTTAACACCTAGTGCCCTAAAGCCAACTGGTTTGGGAGTCACTGGCCCAAAGCTCGTTACATGGATCGAAGATGCTGCAAAAATATATATATTTGAAGTCTGAGTAATTAAGTCCGTAGGGGTGTCTTAACACCTGGTGCCCTAAAACCAACTGGTTTGGGAGTCACCGAACCAACACTCGTTACATAGATGGAAGATATTGTATATAAATAAAAAATAGAGAAAAAGTGAAAAATCAAAGAAAAAATCAGAAAAATGAGAAAAATTATTCCATTGCTGCAAAAAGGTGTGAAATCTGATAGAACTTTAGGACAAAAATATTACTCTCTTATCAACTGCACTTATGACTGTTGTGGGCAAAAATAAGTTGTTTAATATTTTGTTGGCTTTGTATATGAAGAATGGTAAAAATAATCGGAGAATTTACTTATTCAGTAATTTAGAATAAAACAAAACAACTAGTAACTTGGAGTAGAAGTTTCACCTGATTAGTTACTAACTTCTTTATTCTCTTTTCGCTTTTCTTTTTGCTTTTGTGTGCATTAGTTTTACTACCATTTTA
Organism: Zanthoxylum bungeanum; assembly: GCA_019454045.1. Taxonomy (NCBI): domain Eukaryota; kingdom Viridiplantae; phylum Streptophyta; class Magnoliopsida; order Sapindales; family Rutaceae; genus Zanthoxylum; species Zanthoxylum bungeanum. Next base: position 151,822 of record SKCR01030784.1, read on the forward strand.
CTTTTGTAAAATGTTTGTGGGTATCATTGCTGTAAACCCTCACGAGACTACAACTCGTCCATTAGGGACACCTAGGGGTTTAAAGGCTTGTTGCATATGCTAAATGCAACCGTGATCCCTACGAAAGTGGCTTAGTTAATTTATTTATGTTATTTTACTCTATATTTTGCTCGAGGACTAGCAAAATGTTAGGTTTGGGGGTGTGATGAGTGGTAAATCTATCACTATTTCCCACTCATTTAACCTAATATTTTGTATAGTTTCTTGACTTTTGTGAACGTTTTGATGTATTTTGTGTTATTTTGCAGATAAATAAAGTTTGGAAAGCATTGGAGGCAATTTGGGGCAAAAACGGACAAAAATGCGTCAACAAGGATATTTTGGTCTTTAGTGCGTCGCGAGGCCAAGCCTTCCGCGTCGCGACGTCTAAAATGCGCCGAACAGTGCTAACGTGCGCCGGGTCCACAAATCAGAATCTGAGAAAAGTTTGACTTTGCTAAAATGCGCCGTGACACGTGTCACCATCACAGCCGATCTGCTAACAAGCGCCGTGCCACGTGTCAGCATCCTACTGTGACGACAGTCATCATCGCCACGTGTTCCACGTGTCATTCCATGTCATCAGCCACGTCAGCAAGTCAACAAGTCAACATTGACACCTCAGCACCACGTCATCATCATCCAATCAGGAAGTGACACGTGTCGCAATTCTACGGTGCCGACAGTCTCTTTCCCACGTGTCGCCACGTCACCGCCACGTCATCACCACGTCAGCATCAATAATTAAGTATATAATCCTTATCTGACACGTGGCGGATAAGAATCTCAGCGACCAATCAGAAGCCACCACGTGTCACAATAACTGAAGCCCAACCACCGCGCCACGTGTCACCTTATCAGCTTATCCGGAATCTTCAAACCGGCGAACGAGAGCTTGCCACGTCGACAGAAGCTGGTGTAGCGACGCCAGAGGCCTTGGCGTCGCGACGCTGGAAGCTTATCCGCGCCTTTAAATTGAGCTCGAGATTTCATAATTCAGGGCACCACTCTCTCTCTTATAATCTTTCTTAAGAGATAGTTTCTCTCTCTACTTTCTTTTAATTTTTAGTTTTTAGTTTTTAGTTTTGTAATTAATTTTAATTACGTTTTGTTAATATAGTAATTTAATTTTTACTTTTTACTTTTTACTTTTTACAGTTTTTATTATTTACCATAAGGAGGTAACTCCCCCAGCTAGGGTGAAAGGTAATTCTTTTACTGTTACTATTTAGATTAATCTCCCTTAAAAATAATATATTCACTATTTAAAATATTGACTTAAAAAGGATACCGCCAGATTGGTCGGTTGGTAATTCATTTTAATCTGATTTAAACCTGACTAATAAAGGATACCGCCAGATTGGTCGGTTGGTAATTTAATTTTGGTTCCGCCTTTATGGCTGGTTGGACTTAATTTGACTTAATCAGGTTACCGCCTATATCGCTGGTTGGAAAAAGAATCACAAGTTTATATATTATTTTATGGGAGATATCTAAATTAGTAGTAGTAAAAGTAATTCCTTTTACCTTAGCATTTTATTTTATTGTAATTTACTTTTCAGTATTTACTTTACCGCATTTTTACTTTATGTCTTTTATTTTCAAGTTTTTATTAGCCCTAGTTATGTGTTGTAACTAAATTAGTTATCTGGGGTTGTGATGAAATCCAATATCACTGTTTTATAAGGGTTAGATTATAGCTTGGGTAATATAAAGATTTATTTATTGAGTCTTAAACTTAATGCTTTTTCATTAACTGGTCATTAATAAAATTGATCTGGTAAATCTAAAATGAACTAGACATAGGGATTTTAGGTTTCAGCCTTAGACTCAATAGCCCACGATCTTCCTTGAGGATAGATAACCCTTTAATAGATTTCCTTACAGGATAGGAATATACCTGTCGGGCGGGGGTAGCCATAATTGGAACTTAATCTTAATGAATCCAGGTAATTTGGTTGACATAGACATATGGTTCAATTGGGTTAAACTGGGTATTTGTGTCTGACCATCGACAGAGGCTTATGTTAGGTTTATTCTAGGTCCCAAGATCAAACAAGCAATGAAAATCATGTGTGAACACATCAATGGAGGTAGCGGAATACTCACATCGATCGGTTGAGAGACGCGGCAAGCAATAAAATTTCAAAAACCTCACTGCATTGGGCGTGGACTGCTCACTGGTTGTGCATTTCACTGCCTTCCGTCTTCTGTTTTTGAGCTGTGAAACGGAGCTCCAAGCTTCGTCGAACGGATCCCGGCTCATGGTGTGAACCTCCCTACCACCTTTGCATGTTCCGTAAGTGCTAGCACTTGAGATTTTGCCACAAAATCCCCTCCAAGCTTCCCCACTGCTCACGTTTTTACTGGTTAAAACCAGTAAGCTATTTGCCCATTTGGGCGTGAACATGAAGAGAGAAATGGGAGAGAGAGAGTTGTATATTAGTTGTAAAAAATGGTTTGGTATATCTTATATATAATTTCTAAAATTAAATATATGATATACACTTTTTCAAAAGTCAAAGTAATATATGTAACAATATATTACCATCAACTTTTAAAAGCCTTTTCCAACCACTACCAATACATCAAAGTCATATCTTTCATTCAATCAAGTGACAAGTTGTCACATCACTCTAAGTGACATTTGATTTGACGCTTGATGTGACGAATGATTTGACGCTTGATGTGACTTGCGTTGCCGCACTCGAATTCAAAATACGAATGCGCTCGCAATCACACTCGGGCTCGGGTTCGCTAATTCCCAATTAGCGATTTTTCCGTCGCGTCGTAATTAAATGATTACGCCTAGCGAATTCACTATTCACGTCGCTAACGAATTAATTCTAAATTAATTCGTTCGCCCGAATTAAAATCCAATTTCAATTCTGCGTCGAAATCCAATTTCGTTCAATATATCGAATATATTAACTTACCGATTAATTCCAAATTAATCGTTCTCTCTCTTTAGACGATATTTTATCCTAGATAAAATATCTCCGTAATTAATCCTAGATTAATTTTCTCTCTCTTCTATATAATCCCAGATTATTTAAGAGTGCGAGTCATACGTCATCGGTGGATTATTGGGAAGCGACCCATGAGATCCCCGGATATATTGGCAGTAAATACGGTCGTCGGAGTATCTGAATCACGTACGTACCAAGTACTACGTTCTACCGATTTACGAGACAAGGTCGGCTCCTAGCAAAACACGATGTCTACCAAAATCTCCGGTCATATTCATCTAAGAATATTAAGATCTATATCAAGCGTAGTATACCAAGTATTGCGTATGTCGGTCCAGTATCGGATAGTCACGTGCTAGGCTGGGGCTGGATAAGTGTCTGCCCCGTCCGAAGCACATGTCGGATGTCTGGTAACTAGTCTCTATAATCGGATATTCATTACCTAGTCATAATATCACGATTGGATGCGCATCACTTAAGAGCACTAATACCGTATCCTGCGTGACATCATCTCCACTATGACTGGAGTGATACTTCCGTCTTGACATCACACCCAACACTCTACGATTCTCAAATACCCAGTATTGGCGTACACAGAACCGGTTAGAGTCCTAGATGACCTCAACCAAAGTATATTGATTGTCGTAAGCATTAGCGATGCAAGTCTCAGGTTAAGACCAAATACACCTACCCTGATGTCGGACTCCCATAGACACATAGTCATAATACCAATGGGATTCCGAGGGGTCTATCCAGAGCGAAGCTGTTTCCCGTACCATCGGTGAAACACAACCTCCTATCGCACTTGCATAAGTATCCAATACTTAAATATATGAGAACTATGCCGTTGTGCCCTCACAACGCGCACAAGTGCAATACTAGCCTATTCCGCATTATCGATGTCCTGTCTCGATAATACTCCGGCCAGGGATGTTTAATGATTTATCCTACGTGGACTGATACTGTCTCATATCATTCTCCGTCCAGGAACAAATCATAGGGACCTCTCATCATTTATACATCTAAGGTGATCTAATCACAAATGATAATAGTGCAATCTCCTTTGTCACATAGTTAATTTGTACAACAACACCATGATCTGTACAAATAGTGACGCTATGGGTCATATTATCCAACAATCTCCCACTTGGCACATAGCCAGTCACTCGAGTGTCTAACACTCGAACTATGTACGGTTCGCTCAAATTGCTTTGAAAAGGTTTTCGTCAGCGGATTTGCATGATTATCATCCGATGTGATTTATACGATCATCACATCGCCACGATGTATGATCCGAACGAATCAGATGAATATAGAAGTATATATCTGGATCGTCGATGAGACCTTTAATTCCTTAGCCTGTGCTGACGCCTAGCTCAGCAGCTAACAGAACTATATCTAATCTAATTAGATTTATTTTTGATCCAAATGGCTTCTATTGCTGCCTCAGCTGCAGCAATAATCCGCATTTGTTGTTTATTCGGCAACGGTTATCTTGCTTGGAAGATTTCCAGCTCACTGTCCCGTTATTCAAACTTTATAGTACTGTAGTATTCAATTGTTTGGAAACTTGCAGCGGTGATCCCAGTCACTTCAAGTTCTCCTTCTCCATAGTTTATGACAGCATCTTTAGTTCTCTAAGATACTAACAGATGTTCTTAACTTCAATCCAGTGACTATCACTTGGATTGACCTGATCGTGACTCCATATGCTCGAAGCGTATGAGACACCAAATCAAGTACATTTTAAACGTACAATTTCCCAGAGAGTGTTAACAACTCCAAATCTATCCCAGTAGATCTTTATTCCTTGAATAAAGGTTGTTACTCCCCAGAATTCTACTGAGAATTTCTATTGAAAGAATATCTATGAAAGCCAAGCTTTCACCAATTGCTATATGGGAATTTAACTGTCAGTGCGCTCTCCCACTAACCTCCTTATATACACAGAATTATTTCGTTTCAAGTCAAATCATGAACCATTATGATTATTTCAAACGTCAGTTCCAAGAACCTTATGCTTGCTTCAATCCAAACATGGATCGAATAACCCACAAACCTCGTTTGTTGGTTATACAAAATCGTCAGGATATTGTAAACATCCTCCAAAAGGTTTCCTTTTCAGGAAAGCGATTTTGATCTACAACTGACACATTTCATAAATTAAATGTACAGCTTCAGCACGCATTATCCAAATGGATTTACAGTGGCAACAGGTAAAAGGTTGAACTGTTATTAACACAATGTTGATAACGATACCTTTCCGTCACAAGCCTAGCTTTGTACGTTGGTATGTTGCCATCCATGTATGTCTTCCTTGAAGACGTTTAATGTACCAATAGGCATAATGTCTTGTGGTACATCAACTAGTGTCCAAACATAGTTGGTATACATGGAATCCATTTAGGACTCATGGCACTTTGCCATAAATGGAGTCGATACCTTGTATCACTTCCTCAAACGTAGTCGGATGGTATACCTCCATAAGATTGATATCTTTATGAGGGTTAGATCAGAAACCCATATCCTAGGTTGTTTTCTGACTCTATCCGATCTACGATGTTCTTGTGTATTCGAAGATTAATGGTATAAATTCATCCTTGATGAACCGTTTTTTGTTCCATTAAGGATTTCGTGCTTCAAACAGTATTACTCCGATTTTCATCGAGTATCACTATCCTCCCACTGACCACTGCATATCGGTATTCCTCTTAGGAAAAACCGCATGGTGAGCAACAATTATATTGTTCTCATGTGAGATTTATAAGTACTATACTTATGGTTTCCTTTAGGACAACCAACATTGGCAGTTATCCAATTTGGGTTCTAGTTTGGTATCATCCAAACGTTATGCCTGGCATACCCAAATTTTCAGGAGTGTGAAACCCTGTTTCTTCCCTGTCCATATCCTATATGACATCTGTCAAACAGATTTTCATGAACCTTATTCTAAATACGTTTTTGCACTGTTAACACATATCCTGTTGAAGGAAATGATAGCTCAGAGCGACTCATAATTTAACCTTATCTTGTCCAACAAAATTCAGTTTTTAGTTCGGACACACCGTCAAACTGACGTGTCTCGGGAGGAGTCCTCATCTGAAAGAATACCATACTCTTTCATGTATGTATGAAACTTAATGCTTAAGTATTTTTCATTACAGTCTTACCGTGACGGTATAATACTATAGCCGATCTGTTTGTTTACTTTGTGTCGAAACTCTAAAAGTTTCCGATTTGTGTTCTTCAAAAGAAACACATAACCATAACGTGATGCCACATCCGCTAAGGTCACGAAATATTCATGTTCACATCTAGCCTAGCTAGATATGGGCCCACTATCTTCACAATGAATAGGGCTAAAGATCGGTGGCTTTTTCACTATTACCAAGTAAATAGTGTTTTAGGTGCTTTACCTAATAAACTAGATTCGTAGACTTTATTTGATTAGTCAAAACAGTCCTAGTACCCACTCTTCAAAAGTGTGGATATACGAGTCTTATTTAATTGTGTCCCAGACGACAATGCCACAAATAAGTCTCTATTGATCAAATCAATTTGAGCTATTTATTTGTCATTTTATATGTTTGAGATTTTAATTATATTCAAAATATAAATATTGTTTCTCACATCTAATGTGTTTATCTCAGTATCATCTTTATATAATGAAACACTTTAGTGTTCTAGAATATAAAGGTTTATCCGCAACGGATTAAACACTGATATAGAGATAATGTTACTAGTCCAACTAGTTACATTATAACAGTTCCTAATTTAAGTACACACCCGAAGGGTAGTTCCTAAACTTAGGTATCTCAGTCGAAACAGCGACTTTCGTCCCGTTTCCGATTCATAGAGCAATCTCAACTTGAAGTCAGTATCCAGCTCATAGCGGATTCTGAATATCAATACATATATTTTATGTACCACACTAAGTATTTAAAATCTAATTTTAATACTAGTAGTGAACATAACTTTGACAAATAATTTTTAAAGTCAGAGCCTCGCCCTTTCTTTAATTCCTTCGTGTCTGCCATATCCAAACGACAGTCACTTTGGGATATGTCCTTTATCTTCCCAGAAGATCATAATGATTTTTCCTTTGCCCTTTCCAATATTTCAGAAGCCTCTGGCCAAGCCTTGGGTTTCTAGAATATTGAAGTAAGGTGCGCCTTGCGCTACTAGCTTAATTGCAAAGTTTGACTTTATCTCCTTGAGATTAGTCATTTATTCTCCAAGAATTATTATTGCAATTTTAATACTTCTTAAATCTAAACATAGATTTATGTCAAGTATTATGAATTAAGTACTAAAGTCATCATCACATAAGTCTTCCAAAGATTATGCTCTACTTATTTGCTTGATTCTGGGCTTAGGCATAATAGGTTATTTTATCAAATAGAATAACTTATTATTTATTCCAGGACTATCCTGAAATTTAATTCCCAATTTGAAAATTAAACCATTTAAATATTTTAATCCAAGATTATATTTAAATGTCCAATCTTTCAATTTTAATCTTGATTCTAATAGTCCAACTATTTAATCAACGATATGTGGTACTATATATATTATAATGATTATAATAGTCCAACTATATAATCAAATATAGTCTAAATTAATTAACCTCAATTACATTGATTACTATAGTCTAACTATAAAATCAACTGTAAATTGAAATCAATTAATTCAAATATATTGATTACTATAATCCAATTATATAATCAAATATAATACAGTCCAACTGTTAATTAAAAACAACAATTTAAATATTAGTCCAACTAACATTTAATATTACGACGAATGATATTTGTTTGAGCGCGTATGGCGAGTAATTGAACGAATATTGCAAATTCAATTCTTGCCTCCCACTATTTTTCGGCAAGTCTCTAACCCTCTGTCGAGTACTCGGGAAACCGTGTTTCCTAGTGGGCTAGGATCCCGTTAAATACCACACAATCTTGACTTTGGCCAACAAATTGTATGATAATTAACTAGGTAGATCTCGAAGATCAATTGGATATCATCCAACTCCTAGATCCAGTAGGTGGACATCCAAGTCCGAAACATATATCTCATATATGCCTATATATCCAATATATACCCTAACCTTTTTCCTCTGAATCAACTAGGCCTTGGCTTTGGCACAACAAACCTAATGATCCCAGTCAAGCGCGGACCCATTGACCATGGAAGCTTCGTAATCAATGTCGATGGACAAGAAGTGGTCTTGACTTTGGCCAACAAACCACAACTTGGACAAGACCACTATGGAACAAAGCTTCGTGATTCAAACACATCTTCGACGGACAGGGGCTTGACTTTGGCCAACAACCCATGCCAATCTCGGATCTTGAGTAAGAATCACTCAATGGAAGGAAAAACGCATGATATTTGTTGAGGGTTTTTCGCGTGCAAATTGGCTACCAATTTAATTATCTTTGTTAAGGTCTCATCATCATACACCCTTAAACATGCATTCTAAATACATAATAAAGCGAGTATGAAATAAAATAATAATGATATGCGGATGGATACATTACATTGATCCTAGATCAAATCTCTCCCTTTCTCACTCAAGCTAGCACTTGTACTACTTCTACCCGTTACACTACACTTCTAAAGAAACCTCATTTACATTGAGGGGAATAGGTGAGAAGAGAATACAAAGAGAATAGAGGTGATAAGGCTGGACACGCAGGTCCAATTTAATAAATCGAATTTATTACAACAATTTCCAAAATTGCCCACCCATCTAATATCCATCCGATATACATTATTCATTCATCAACCACGTATTCACACATAAGCATGCTATCAATCAATCTAATCAAATTAATTAATCTGATAATTATGTGATCATCCAATGTTCAAACAACGACTTGATTTTTCTCGAGTCAAACTCGTTTTTGCGAATAAGTACTCAAAGTACGAATTCATGAATTAAATTAAACTACATCACTAAATCCAATTTAACATGTATTTAATACTAATTCACTATTCAATTCCAAATTAAATATTACACTTTATTAATAAACCTTTTACGATTTAAATTCCAAATTTAATCGTAACGCGTCTCAAAGACCGATTAACGTCCAACGTCAATTCAATTAAAGTGCAATGGGCTTTTAATTGATTTCTTAAGGCGTGGACTTTTGGTCAACTCGGGTCAAACCGATAACCAAAGTCCAATCCGGGATTTACCCCATAAGCCCATAAATCAATCTTGCCATATTAGGCCCAATTGAACTTTAAAGGTTCATTAGTCGCATTTGGGCTTTATGGTTAAGGTTTTGGGCCCAATTGGATCCAATCCACTTGGCCTAAACCCAACTTGATAAAATCAAGCCCAATAGGCCCAAATACAACATTAGAAGCCCAAATCCAATTTAAGGCCTCAAATAATTAAATTACATTAATCCAATTTAGCAATTTAATTACCTAAAGTGTATAATATGATTAATCAACTAAATCAACATTTCCAAAACATCATATTAGTCCAATTAATCATACTCAACTCATTATTATATGTCCAACACACAAAATGAAAAATCAAACCCATTTACATGCTTCATGCTCTCGGCCAAGGAAGGATTTTGTGTCCGATTCGGTTTCAATCCAATCGAACCCACAGTCGACATTAAATCACCATCCAATTTGATTTCATACACATCCAATGTCACAAAATCAAAATCACCAAGACATTCAAGGGCATATTGAATTCGGCCATGTGAAGTAAATTGGGGATTAATGTGCAATTCAAAATTCAATCTAATTGACTTCAAATTAACATCATCCTACATGATTCTAACTCATCCAATGAATCAAAACCAAAAATTCCAAGAACTCCAAATACAAAACACATTCGGCCAACTCATGAAATTTGGGGAAAATAATTCCAAATCAATTTTCAACAAATTGGTCCAACCAAAATGGAATTAGACATGTTATAAGCATACTCAAACAATCAATTTATTCAAATTATGCTCAAAACAAATTTACCCAAATTTTAAGCCCTACATTTTTCATGCTTGAACCTAAGGCTCTTGATGCCATTGTTAGGTTTATTCTAGGTCCCAAGATCAAACAAGCAATAAAAATCATATGTGAACACATCAATGGAGGTAGCGGAATACTCACATCGATCGGTTGAGAGACGCGGCAAGCAACAAAATTTCAAAAACCTCACTGCATTGGGCGTGGACTGCTCACTGGTTGTGCAGTTCACTGCCTTCCGTCTTCTGTTTTTGAGCTGCGAAACGGAGCTCTAAGCTTCGTCGAACGGATCCCGGCTCAGGGTGAACCTCCCTACCACCTTCGCATGTTCCGTAAGTGTGCTAGCACTTGAGATTTTGCCACAAAATCCCACTCCAAGCTTCCCCACTGCTCACGTTTTTACTGGTTAAAACCAGTAAGTTATTTGCCCATTTGGGCGTGAACATGAAGAGAGAAATGAAGAGAGAGAGAGTTGTATATTAGTTGTAATAAAAATGGTTTGGTATATCTTATTATAAATTTCTAAAATTAAATATATGATATACACTTTTCAAAAGTCAAGTAATATATGTAACATATATTACCATCAACTTTTAAAAGCCTTTTCCAACCACTACCAACTACATCAAAGTCATATCTTTCATTCAATCAAGTGACAAGTTGTCACATCACTCAAAGTGACATTTGATTTGACGCTTGATGTGACGAATGATTGACGCTTGATGTGACTTGCGTTGCCGCACTCGAATTCGAAATACGAATGCGCTCGCAATCACACTCGGGCTCGGGTTCGCTAATTCCCAATTAGCGATTTTTCCGTCGCGTCGTAATTAAATGATTACGCCTAGTGAATTCACTATTCACGTCGCTAACGAATTAATTCTAAATTAATTCGTTCGCCCGAATTAAAATCCAATTTCAATTCTGCGTCGAAATCCAATTTCGTTCAATATATCGAATATATTAACTTACCGATTAATTCCAAATTAATCGTTCTCTCTCTTTAGACGATATTTTACTAGATAAAATATCTCCGTAATTAATCCTAGATTAATTTTCTCTCTCTTCTATATAATCCCAGATTATTTAAGAGTGCGAGTCATACGTCATCGGTGGATTATTGGGAAGCGACCCATGAGATCCCCGGATATATTGGCAGTAAATACGGTCGTCGGAGTATCTGAATCACGTACGTACCAAGTACTACGTTCTACCGATTACGAGACAAGGTCGGCTCCTAGCAAAGCATGATGTCTACCAAAATCTCCTGTCATATTCATCTAAGAATATTAAGATCTATATCAAGCGTAGTATACCAAGTATTGCGTATGTCGGTCCAGTATCGGATAGTCACGTGCTAGGGCTGGGGCTGGATAAGTGTCTGCCCCGTCCGAAGCACATGTCGGATGTCTGGTAACTAGTCTCTATAATCGGATATTCATGACCTAGTCATAATATCACGATTGGATGCGCATCACTTAAGAGCACTAATACCGTATCCTGCGTGACATCATCTCCACTATGACTGGAGTGATACTTCCGTCTTGACATCACACCAAACACTCTACGATTCTCAATATACCCAGTATTGGCGTACACAGAACCGGTTAGAGTCCTAGATGACCTCAACCAAAGTATATTGATTGTCGTAAGCATTAGCGATGCAAGTCTCAGGTTAAGACCAAATACACCTACCCTGATGTCGGACTCCCATAGACACATAGTCATAATACCAATGAGATTCCGAGGGGTCTATCCAGAGCGAAGCTGTTTCCCGTACCATCGGTGAAACACAACCTCCTATCGCACTTGCATAAGTATCCAATACTTAAATATATGAGAACTATGTCGTTGTGCCCTCACAACGTTCACAAGTGCAATACTAGCCTATTCTGCATTATCGATGTCCTGTCTCGATAATACTCCGGCTAGGGATGTTTAATGATTTATCCTACGTGGACTGATACTGTCTCATATCATTCTCCGTCTAGGAACAAATCATAGGGACCTCTCATCATTTATACATCTAAGGTGATCTAATCACAAATGATAATAGTGTAATCTCCTTTGTCACATAGTTAATTTGTACAACAACACCATGATCTGTACAAATAGTGACGCTATGGGTCATATTATCCAACAGCTTACACATAATTTAGTGTTCCAGGTTAATAAATCAATATATTATCCAACTATAAGAGAACCACTTCATCTTTAAAATGATATTGGAAGAAATCACAACCCTAGATAGTTTTTAATATTGATTTTTCTTAAAATCTATTTTCGACAATTTTATTTACTTGTTTTTAAATTTAGAATCGTCACCATTTCAAATAAATCAATCAACTTGTTAGATATTAGTAATCATTTGACCTCATAAAATTAATAGTTTAGATATTAAGTCCTCGTGGGATCGATATTTTTATACTACTTGAACGATACGTGCGCTTGCGTTATACGTGTGTGTTTACGCCAGTCAGTACTCAAAGTACGAATTCTTGAATTATATCGAACTACAATTTTAAATCCAATTTAATTTGTATTTAATACAAATTCTATATTTAATTCCAAATTAAATAACTACACTTTAATGCGTCTTTACGACTTAGATTCTAAATCTAATCTTAATGGGTCTCAAAGCCCAATTAACATCCAATGTTCATTTAATTAAGGTCCAATGGGCTTTCAATTAATTTCTTAAGGCATGGGTTTTGGTCAATATGGGTCAAACCCAAATACCAAGGCCCAAGTAAGGAATCACCCTATTTGCCAAGAAATCAATTTTGACTCATTAGGCCCAATTAAATATTTAAAGGCCCATTTGTTATATTTGGACTTAATGGAATGGTTTAGGCCCAATTTGGATCCAATCCAATTGTCCTAAACCAACTTGGCCCAACCAAGCCCATTAGGCCCAAATACAACATTTTTAGCCCAATTCCAAATTAAGCCCAATTAATTAAATTCTAATATTCCAAATTTCATAATTTAATTAATTAAAGTGTATTGCACAAATTAATTATCTAAATTAACATTTCCAAAATATCAATTTAATTAATTAATCATGCATTTTAATATTCAACACATGTCCAACATTATTGAAACAAAATCAACTCATTTTCATGCTTCTCAGTCACGACAATTGTGGGATTTTATATCCAATTTTGATTTCAATCCAATTAAATCACAAATCAATATTTATCATATCTTTAAACTCATCCAATGATTTAAAAAAAAAAATCACTATGACCTAGGGTTTATCATAACATTCGGCCAAGCCATCATGATTGGGGAAAATTAATCCAATTGATTTTTCTTAAAATTGATCATGCATAACTCTAAGTTATCAACATACAAGCATACTTAAACAAATAATTTTATTAAAAACATGCTCAAATCAAAATTACCCAAATTTTAGTATATAAACCCTAATCAAATTTCATGCTCAAATAGGCTCTGATACCATTGTTGGGTTTCTAAGGTCATCCCAAGATCAATTTAAGCATAAAATCATGTGAATACAAGAAGAAGCATATCAGAAATATACTTACAACGATCGGATGTAGGATGTGTGTAGAACAACATTTTGCTTTGAAAAGTTCTTCCAAGCTCCTCTGGAATGATGAATCCAAGCTCCAAGCTTTGAGATTTGAGATTCGAAGCTCTTGGAATGGTTTCCCTATCACCTTGAATGATTCCTTAGATGTGCTAGCAATGGGGATTTTGCAACAAAATAACATTTTTTCCTTAGTAGTATTCGGCCAATTAGGAAAATATTGGGAGAGGAAATTTTTGCTCAATGGGCTTGAAAGAGATAGAGCAAGATGGAGTGATTTTGTTGACTTGTATATTTGATATTCAAAAAATCAAATGATATACCAAAATCTAATCATTGGTAAAAGTCCATCACCTTATCTACTTGAGTGTAAAATAAGTTTCCATCAATTCCTACACTAACTTCCATCACCATAAAGGTAAATGATTGACTAGTGATGTGACTTGATGTGACTTGTGGGCCCCACTTGAATTCAAAAACTGAGTGGGCCCGCAAACACTCCCGGGCTCGGGTTCGTTAATTAGGAAATTAACGAATTTTTCGTTGCGACGTAATTAAATCAAATTTAATTAAATAATTATGCCTAGCAAAATTACTATTCACGTCGCTCGCGAATTAATTTTAAATTAATTCGTTTGCCCGAATTAAAATCTAATTTTAATTCCGTTATGAAATCTAATTTCATTTAATATATCGAATATATTATTTTATCGATTAATTCCAATTTAATCGTTCTTTCTCTTCAAATAGTATTTTATCCTAGATAAAATCTCTCCGCAATTAATCCTAGATTAATTATGTTCGAATCATACGTCATCGGTGAATCTTCGGTAAGACACCAATGAGATCCCTGGAAATGTTGGCAGTAAATTCGGTCGTCGGACTATTCGCACACGTGCGTATCTCGTACCATGTTTTTACCGATTTACGAGACATGGTTGGCTTCTTGCAAAGCACCGTGCCTACCCAATTCTCCAGAATTATTCTTAAAATAATATATTATCTATGTCAGGCGTAGTATACATAGTATTGCGTATTGTGATCCAGTTTCGAATGTCACATGCAAGGCCTGGGGCTGGAATAGTGTCTGCCCCGTACGAAGTATATATCGGATCACAAGCAACTATTCTTTTTAATCGGATAATCATGACCTTGTCATATTATCCTGATGGTTGTAACACATTAGAGTACCAGTTCTTTATCTCTGCGTGATCATCATCTCCATATGACTGAAGTGATACTTCCGTCTTGACATCACACACAATACACTACTATTCTCAATAAACCCAGAAGAGGCATACAAAGAACCTATTAAAGTCCCGGAAGACCAAAACTAAAGCGTATTGATTGTCGCAAGTACTAGCGATGTAAGTCTCAGGTTAAGACCAAATACACCTACCCTGAAGCGGATTCCCATAGACACATAGTCATACTACCAATGGGATTCTATGGGGTCTATCCAGAGCGAAGCTGTTTCCATACCATCGGTAAACACAACCTCCTATCACACTTGCATAAGTATCCAATACTTAAATATATGAGAACTATGTTATTACGCTTTCATAACACGCACAAGTGCAATACTAGTCTATTCCGCATTATCGATGTTCAGTCTCGATAATACTACGACTAGGGATATTTAATGATTAAACCTTTATGGATTGATATTGTCTCATATCTAATAATCTGGAACTAATCATAAGGACTTTTATCATTTATATATTCAAGTAATCAAATTACAAAATTATAAAATGCAATTTCCATTGTCAAATAGTTAATTTGTACAAAAACCACAATGTCTTTTACAAATAGTGACGCTATGGGTCATAATTGTCCAACAATCTAATAGTCATTTCCTAATTATTGTGTATTTGTATTTAATGATAGATTTTATTAAATACACATTAATTAAATATCAAATTGTGATATTTGACGTATATCATAAATATATATGTATTTGGATATTTAATGTAAATATAATACATATATTTAAAATATTTGTATTTAAATAATTATTTAATTATTTAATTGTTAAATAATTAAATAATTAAATTAATTAAAAATATAAATATCTTTAGTTTTGATATTTATTAGAAATGCCTTTAGTTGCTTTTGTTGACTTATTGAAATTCATTAAATGTGTAATGATTCAAAATGCAAGTTGCTAAAGCAAATTAATGAAATAAAATTTAAAATATCTAGATATTTTCTATATACCAAATTCGGCCAAGGCTAAATTGGTGGAGGTATATATTGTTTTGTCTCATTTCATTAGGTTTAGGGTTCATAAGTTACAAAACAAAACACAAAAGAGTTGAGAGAAAAAGTTTGAAGGCAAAGAAGAAAAGCTTGGAAATCTTTGAGTTTTGTAAGTTTTGCTTTAAATCTTCCAACATAGAAAATGTTTCTAACATGCTTAGCTTCAACATGTGTAGCTAGGATGTTGTCTCTACACTTATAGTTTGTGTTTTAATTGGTTGTGAACTTGTTTGAAAGAAGTATGCATGTATGGTTATAAAGTAAGCTTGAAATGGTTTCAATGGCTTACTTTTGATTATTTGATAATCATGTTGCCATTCTAGAGTTTCTAAGCCACTCATTGATGACCTAGAATTTTTCTTGAGTTTTTTCATGATGGTGAGACTTGTTTGGTGTGGTAAAGTTTGAATTAAAATGTTGGATTTAATTGATTTGGTAATATTTATGAATTTGAAGAAATTGTAAAATTAGGGTTCTTAACCCTTTCCAAATTTGTGGCTTTTCATATATGTGATGATTTTATGGTGTTTATATGGTGCATATTAATTTTTGGGTTGATTGGATTTGATCTTGACATGTTTTGAACATAAAATGACCAAATTGCAAAAATTGAAAAATTTGGGGCTGTTTTGGCAATTAGCAAAAAAAAGGGATTTTTTTGCAATATGATTTTGATGTGTTGGACATGTTGGTAATCATTTTAGAAATGATTTAGAATCATCCAAAATTATATTTGGCAATTTTAGGACTAAAATGATCAATTTGCAAAGTTGTGGGGCAATTCGGTAATTACTAAGAAATTTGATTTCTTATGTAATTTTTCAGATTTAATAATTGGGTAATTAAATAAATAAGTTTATTTAATTTATCCGAGAAAAATTTTGAAATCAGAAAATTTTGATTTTCCGCGATTTCGCTGCGTTACCGGATTTTTGCCATAAACCCCTACAAAATGGTATCAGAGTGAGTCTGATTCTTGACACCTGTAGGCATTGCATTTTTGCATGTGAAACCCGATGATGAGTCTCAGTTGGAGGCACTACCGTTTAAGTCACGGAAGTCGCGAGAAACGGATATCGGAAGGGGAAATTCAGGATGAGTATGCTATCAGAGTCGTTTCACATGTTCACTGTTTTCGTTCGTGCTGCGTTCTTAAACGCGTTCGAACATCAGGTAGAATGCGGGCGTTCGTGTCGCGTTCGAATTGGCGTTCGAACGGTGTCGGTATTTCTGGTTTTGCTGTTAGCCTCATGACCCGAGCCCATTTAGCCCGCATGCACCCTAGCCTAGCCCAAGCCCACTTAAAACACACGCAAATTAAATCAAATATTAAGTTAAATAATAATTAGATGATGTAATTAAATAAAATAATTAATTAAGTCATATACCAAATTAAATAAAACAAATAAAATCTAAATAATCACCTACCAAAATAATAAAAATACTTACACAAATTAAAGAAATTGCATGCCTAATAAAGATAAATCAAATATATTATATTCCAAACTTAACAAATATCATGCCTAATTAAAATCAATGATAACAAATAAAATATTTTGTATTCCTAATCTAGCCAAGATTTGTCCCCCCTCAATCTAATCATTTCCTTGTTGGATACCAAATCAAATCCTTCTTTTAATGCCAAAATCCCTTACTTGTGAGACAAGGAGTAGCCCTAACCCTTCTCTATATAAACAACCCCTAAACACAAACCAACTCCCGAGACTCTCACGGCAAAAAGACCAAAAACAAAACAAAGACACACTCCTCACAATCAGCCACGAACCAACGCACTCAGACCTTTCCTTCTCTACACGCATCAGCCCACACAAAACCAAACAACCTTCAATTGATTCATGCCTCAGACCATCACGTAATCAGCCCTTATAAGCCACGTGAAAACTGCCCTTAGACAAGAAACGCACAACACATCCACGCCCAGCACCGACCAAGGACCTTTAAGCACCAACCGACCCTTCGACAGCCCTTCCATTAAGCCAAAACACACGTAGCAATCAACACCTGCACTCAAACACTCATGACAAAACCCTACAACCGACCAAACCCTCATTCACTGCACATTAATCACACCCCACGCTAACAAACAAACACACGACTCCACCGCTCAAAAGATACCTCACGCAGCAAACACACGTCTCCCATAAACTACCCTTCACACACCTTAACACATAGCAATAGCCAAAACACTCAGCCCCAACCTTCGCCAATTCACCCACAAAGACACGTTGCCAACCCCTTGGACCCAAAACTGCCGCACATAGGACCCTAAACTGCAGCCCTATTTACTCTACTGCACTGCCAGTGAACTACCCTCACAAACACTCCTAAAATAGTCCCAGAATTAGCCCAAAACTGCACCCAAAACTACCCTAAAACATGCCCCGAAAATACCCCAAAACAGTCCCAAAATCGAGCCAAAACATTAGCCTAAAACACCAAAAACAGTGACCAAAATACGGCAACAATACGGCAGCAAAACCGCGAGGAAACAACGAAAAAACGAAGGTCAAAACAGTAGCTTGAGCTGCGAAACAGCAAGGTAAAACGCAAACCAGTGAACCAGAAAAGTTGCGTTGTGATAGCCCTTCCGACTGCCGTGAAACGCGAGTCCGAAAGTCGACATAAAAGGTTAGACCTGAGGGTATTTTTCACATTCGTTTTCTGTTTTATTTTCATTATTTATTGAGTATTGTTCGCATGATTGTTATGTGGAAATGCATGTTGTGGCCCTTGAGTAGATAGATATGCATGTATTATGAAATATTGTATGTTGTGGCTTTGGAATAAAATGAAAGATGTGTCAACTCTCGCGGTATATCGGATGGAAACCAAGACGTAAATTCCGTAGCCGAATCCGAATGGACGGTAGTGCGGTCTGTACTTGGGATACAACTCCACGTACCGCTTGAATAAACAGCACCTTCTTTGTTTCATGTTGCTTTGATTTATTCATTTTTCGTCATTTGAATTCCGCATGTTACTTTTGTATGCATGATGCGATCGAACGCATGTGCTTAGTATGTCGGATTAAAGGTCCCTATTTGGAGCGGTTAAAATCCTTTACCACGATGCTTTGCCGAGCCGGTTGATGTGTGTTCGGTTGAATGCAAGATATGTTCAATCGGGCATACTAAGTTTGATGTTATTGTCTTTATTCTTTGTATGCATGATACAATCGAGCGCATGGGCTTAGTAAGTCGGATTAAAGGTCCCCTATTTGGAGGGGTTAAAATCCTTTACCACGATGCTTTGCCGCGCCGGTTGATGTGTGTTCGGTTGGATGTAAGATATGTTCAATCGGGCATACTAAGTTTGATATGATTGTCTTTATTTTTGTATGCATGATGCGATCGAGCGCATGGGCTTAGTAAGTCAGATTAAAGGTCCCCTACTTGGAGGGGTTAAAGTCCTTTACCATGATGCCTTGCCGCGCCGGTTGATGTGTGTTCGGTTGGATGTAAGATATGTTCAATCGGGTATACTAAGTTTAATATTATTGTCTTTATTCTTTGTATGCATGATGCGATCGAGCGCATGGGTTTAGTAAGTCGGATTAAAGGTCCCCTACTTGGAGGGGTTAAAGTCCTTTACCACGATGTTTTGCCGCGCTTTTAGCCCGTTATTACTTATTAGGTGTCGTCAATTCATCCGTTCACGTATGTGTCATACTGTTTACTGCATTTTGGAGGTCACTGCTGTAACCCCATTCGAACGCGTTCCGAAACGCCATACGAACGCATATTTTCTATCTGGTCCCGTTCCAATGCGTTATCAAACGCTATACGAACGCGAACCTTCTATTTACCGTTCGAACGCGTTATCAAACGCTATACGAACGCGAACCTTTGAGGAACAGTTGCCTGCTCAGTTCAGAATGCCCGACATGGCCAAATTTAACGGGAATGGGGATCCGAGGGTCCATCTCCGTCAGTATGTTTCAGTTATGAGTTCAGTGGGTTTATCCAAGCGCCAGGTCCAGAAAATGTTTGGGATGTCGCTCGAGGGGGCACCCGTAGTGTGGTATCACCGCCTTGAGAAAAAAGTTAAAGAAGATTGGAAGGAATTGGCAGATGCATTTCTAAAACAGTATGTTACGGACTCGGAGATTGATTTGTCACTCCGAGATTTGGAGAACACTAAGCAGAAGCCGGAGGAGAGTTTCAAAGAGTATGTAGACCGCTGGAGAGGTCAACTTTTGAAAATGCAGACTCGGCCTTCAGAGAAGGACCAGATTAAGATGATTATCAAGGGTACTAAGCCCTCAATTTATGGCAAGCTGAGGAGGATGACCTCCATGATTGTGGATTTCCGACAGTTGAGAGAGACTGTTATGGATATTGAAGAGGAGGAGGCTGAAAACAGAAAGTTTTATGGCCAGAATAAAAGAACTTTTGGGGGGCATTCTGAGACCAAGCCCACTACGGCCGAGGTCGCTACAGTCAGAAATAGGCGATTCTCCAATCTTGGTAGACCTATGTCAAAGGTGCTTGAGAAGTTGAAATGACAAAGACTCCTGAAGCCTTTAGACCCTAGACCAATCCCAAACCCTGTGCCACACTACTTCGACCTCAACCAATATTGCCACTTCCACCAACAAAAAGGCCATGACACTGACAACTGCCCCCGCCTTAGGCATGAGATCCAAAACCTCATCGATGCTCACAAAATACCCAGCCCAGAGAAAGAACAACCCGACACACATAAAAACCCTCTACCAAACTACCACTTTGTTCCACCACCCACCTACATGATCAACTCTGGCCTACCCGAAACCTTTGTCCTCCAAACCCTCAACCACCAAGCTTATTACATGGATGACAACGAAGGACCATAGGCCAATGAAGAAGGCAGTGTAGCGGATGATGGAGCTGTTCCTCCTAGTCTATTTGATCCAGCATTTTTAAATAAACACATTGATTTTGCTTGCTTGTTCGAACTTTTTTTCTCTCAAAGATAATAAAGACGTTCATTTCGTTTACTTGCCTAAGCCTCTTCATGCAACATGAGTATATTTGACAAAAGCATTAAACCTTAGTACAATGATACTCAGCGATATTTAGAACACGGGGAATCTTCGAAAGAAGCAAGCAGAAAAGATAAGATAGACATTCAAAAAGTGGTAAATATGGGCAGTGACACTGTCAGATTTGGAAGGGAACGAGTTCACCGAGCCGATCAATGAGGATAGATTGAAGCAGTGGCTGGCCTGAGGAAAAGAAGACTGAGCAGTCACCAAGAGAATTGGCAGAAGACCTAACCCAACAGGATAGAAAATTCACTCATACATGCATGCATACACGTAACATATTTGCATCCTTTTTGTGTTTGTTCTGTTTTGTAATGATAGGTTTCAAAGAAGAAAAAAAGAAAGCGTCAAAGGAAAGCCAACCAGAAGCAGCAATAGTACAATGTCAACAGTCTTCAGGAATAAATCATAGGGGCGAGGCCCATATCAGCAGTATCAGTCTGGGGGCGAGGCCCATATCAGCAGTATCAGTTGGGGCGAGGCCCATATCAGCATCAGTCTGGGGGCAAGGCCCATATCAGCATCAGTTGGGGCGAGGCCCACAACAGTATCAGCTGGGGCGAGGCCCACATCAGTATCACCTGGGGCGAGGCCCATATCAGTATCAGTTTGGGGCGAGGCCCATGTCAGTATCAGTTTGGGGCGAGGCCCACGTCAGTATCAGTTTGGGGGCGAGGCCCACATCAGTATCAGCTGGGGGCGAGGCCCGTATCAGTATCAGTTGGGGGCGAGGCCCACATCAGTATCAGTTGGGGCGAGGCCCACATCAGTATCAGTTGGGGCGAGGCCCATATCAATATCACTCTGGGGGCGAGGCCCATATCATTATCAGAATCAATTTTGCCGGGTATGGTACTCTGGGAAAAAGACCCACAGTTCAGGGAAGAAGACCCTTGTCTCAACTCATATCGGGAACAAGACCCACAGTTCAGGGAAAAAGACCCTTACCTCAACTCAAATCGGGAACAAGACTCGCAGTTCAGGGAAGAAGACCCTTACCTCAACTCAAATCGGGAACAAGACCCACAGTTCAGGGAAGAAGACCCTTATCTCAACTCAAATCGGGAACAAGACCCGCAGTTCAGGGAAGAAGACCCTTATCTCAACTCAAATCGGGAACAAGACCCACAGTTCAGGGAAGAAGACCCTTATCTCAACTCAAATCGGGAAAAAGACCCACAGTTCAGGGAAGAAGACCCTTGTCTCAACTCAAATCGGGAAAAAGACCCACAGTTCAGGGAAGAAGACCCTTACCTCAACTCAAATCGGGAACAAGACCCACAACACAACTCAACTCAGATTGGGAACAAAACCCACAATACAACTCAATTCAACTTGGGAACAAGACCCAATCGGCGGTGGACCACCTCTCATCAACTCGGTTCGAGAATGGACCACCTCACAACAAAATCAACTCAACTCAGCTCGAGGCAGCAGACGAGCCAGGTAAGTGAAAATGCATTGCACAACTTTGATAAGATTGTTCAAAGTCACACACTGCACAAGTCCCATCAAAGTGAAACCCGATTGGTGTTTTAGGCTTGTTCAAATTCACACACCAACTTTGATAGGATTGTTCAAAGTCACACACATCATGCGACTATAGGCATTGCATTTTTGCATGTGAAACCCGATGATGAGTCTCAGTTGGAGGCACTACCTTTTAAGTCATGGAAGTCGCGAGAAACGGATATCGGAAGGGGAAATTCAGGATGAGTATGCTATCAGAGTCGTTTCACATGTTCATTGTTTTCGTTCGTGCTGCGTTCTTAAACGCGTTTGAACGTCATGCAGATTACGGGTGTTCGTGTCGCGTTCGAATTGGCGTTCGAACGGTGTCGGTATTTCTGGTTTTGCTGTTAGCCTCATGACCCGAGCCCATTTAGCCCACATGCACCTAGCCTAGCCCAAGCCCACTTAAAACACACCAAAATTAAATCAAATATTAAGTTAAATATTAATTAGATAATGTAATTAAATAAAATAATTTATTAAGTCATATACCAAATTAAATAAAACAAATAAAATCTAAATAATCACCTACCAAAATAATAAAAATACTTACACAAATTAAAGAAATTGCATGCCTAATAAAGATAAATCAAATATATTATATTCCAAACTTAACAAATATCATGCCTAATTAAAATCAATCATAACAAATTAAATATTTTGTATTCCAAATCTAGCCAAGATTTGTCCCCCCTCAATCTAATCATTTCCTTGTTGGATACCAAATCAAATCCTCCTTTTAATGCCAAAATCCCTTCCTTGTGAGACAAGGAGTAGCCCTAACCCTTCTCTATATAAACAACCCCTAAACACAAACCAACTCCCGAGACTCTCACGGCAAAAAGACCAAAAACAAAACAAAGACACACTCCTCACAATCAGCCACGAACCAACGCACTCAGACCTTTCCTTCTCTACACGCATCAGCCCACACAAAACCAAACAACCTTCAATTGATTCACGCCTCAGACCATCACGTAATCAGCCCTTATAAGCCACGTGAAAACTGCCCTTAGCCAAGAAACGCACAGCACCTTCACGCCCAGCACCGACCAAGGACCTTTAAGCACCAACCGACCCTTTGACAGCCCTTCCATTAAGCCAAAACACACATAGCAATCAACACCTGCACTCAAACACTCATGACAAAACCCTACAACCGACCAAACCCTCATTCACTGCACATTAATCACACCCCATGCTAACAAACAAACACACGACTCCACCGCTCAAAAGATACCTCACGCAGCAAACACATGTCTCCCATAAACTACCCTTCACGCACCTTAACACATAGCAAAAGCCAAAACACTCAGCCCCAACCTTCGCCAATTCACCCACAAAGACACGTTGCCAACCCCTTGGACCCAAAACTGCCGCACATAGGACCCTAAACTGCAGGCCTATTTACCCTACTGCACTGCCAGTGAACTACCCTCACAAACACTCCTAAAATAGTCCCAGAATTAGCCCAAAACTGCACCTAAAACTACCCTAAAACAGCCCCCGAAAATACCCCAAAACAGTCCCAAAATCGAGCCAAAAAAGTAGCCTAAAACACCAAAAAGAGTGACCAAAATACGGCAACAATACGGCAGCAAAACCGCGAGGAAACAGCAACAATACGAAGGTCAAAACAGTAGCTTGAGCAGCGAAACAGCAAGGTAAAACGCAAACCAGTGAACCAGAAAAGTTGCGTTGTGATAGCCCTTCCGACGGCCGTGAAACGCGAGTCCGAAAGTCGACATAAAAGGTTAGACCTGAGGGTATTTTTCACATTCGTTTTCTGTATTATTTTCATTTTTTATTGAGTATTGTTCGCATGATTGTTATGTGGAAATGCATGTTGTGGCCCTTGAGTAGATAAATATTCATGTATTATGAAATATTGTATGTTGTGACTTTGGAATAAAATGAAAGATGTGTCAACTCTCGCGGTATATCGGATGGAAACCCAGACGTAAATTCCATAGCCGAATCCGAATGGAAGGTAGTGCGGCCTGTACTTGGGATACAACTCCACATACCGCTTGAGTAAACGACACCTTCTTTTGTTTCATGTTGCTTTGATTTATTCATTTTTCGTCATTTGAATTCCGCATGTTACTTTTGTATGCATGATGCGATCGAGCGCATGGGCTTAGTAAGTCGGATTAAAGGTCCCCTATTTGGAGGGGTTAAAATCCTTTACCACGATGCTTTGCCGTGCCGGTTGATGTGTGTTCGGTTGAATGCAAGATATGTTCAATCAGGCATACTAAGTTTGAAGTTATTGTCTTTATTCTTTGTATGCATGATACAATCGAGCGCATGGGCTTAGTAAGTCGAATTAAAGGTCCCCTATTTGGAGGGGTTAAAATCCTTTACCACGATGCTTTGCCGCGCCGGTTGATGTGTGTTCAGTTGGATGTAAGATATGTTCAATCGGGCATACTAAGTTTGATATGATTGTCTTTATTTTTGTATGCATGATGCGATCGAGCGCATGGGGTTAGTAAGTCGGATTAAAGGTCCCATACTTGGAGGGGTTATAGTCCTTTACCACGATGCCTTGCCGCGCCGGTTGATGTGTTTTTGGTTGGATGTAAGATATGTTCAATCGGGCATACTAAGTTTAATATTATTGTCTTTATTCTTTGTATGCATGATGCGATCGAGCGCATGGGCTTAGTAAGTTGGATTAAAGGTCCCCTACTTGGAGGGGTTAAAGTCCTTTACCACGATGTTTTGCCGCGCTATTAGCCCGTTATTACTTATTAGGTGTCGTCAATTCATCCGTTCACGTATGTGTCATACTGTTTACTGCATTTTGGAGGTCACTGCTGTAACCCCATTCGAACGCGTTCCGAAACGCCATACGAACGCATATTTTCTATCTGGTCCCGTTCCAATGCGTTATCAAACGCTATACGAACGCGAACCTTCTATTTACCGTTCGAACGCGTTATCAAACGCTATACGAACGCGAACCTTTTGTTTACCGTTCAAACGCGTTTACAAACGCCACACGAACACGAGTACACTGAATTGAGTCATTTTCATCACATGTGTGTTTGTATCCATATTAGTTATCTTCTTTTGCGCCACGCCATATCATGTTTATCCCATTGGTTGCATCATTTACCTTCGTCTTGGCTTAATGTATTAAAAATCATATATCCATGTCATGATAGCATTTGAGTATCATTTCTCATGGTATATCGGATGGAAACCCAGACATAAATTCCGTAGCCGATTCCGAATGGACGGTAGTGCGGTCTGTACTTGGGATACAATTCCACGTACCACTTGGAAAAGTGCTCACATGTGTGCTTGTGTGGTTAATGTGTGTGCTTGTGTTTTCTTGACTACAATATGCCAATGAAGTAGTATGTTCGTTGCTACTTTGATGTATTTTTTAAGCATGCAATCTTAGATGTGAAATATATGTAAATTCTGGCGTAAGTTTTATTTTGTTTATGTGAATTTAGAAGCATGATACTCATGGAAATAAGTGTTACTTAAGCTTGATTAAATTACCACATAAATCCTTTCATTACAAGTGACATAAGTAAGGGACTATTCCGAACCCAACGGTTTGAGGTCTTCCCTTGCGAGGGGTGAATGCGGCCTTAAATCTCTTTCTCCCGATTCACACCGGGTGGCGACTCTATTATTCTCCGGTTTAGTCCCCCGTGGCTACTCCGTACTCCCGACTAGGCCGCGAGCCTAGAACAACATGCGTCGCCCAATTTCCTGTGTTCCCACAACACCCTACTATGATTATGCCTTTTAAATTCAATGTTTGATTCAATATTTACTTTATACATGCATGTGTTTATTTAATTTGATTAAATAAAGTAAAAAGCATCTTTTGCGGAAAATCCATAATTAATAAGATTTTATGTTAATTATATATTTGAATAATACATGGTCTGTCTTGTCAATACGGTTTATGGATAATTTTCTGTGACTACATCCGAGATGTGCCAAATTTGTGAGGGTGTAGCCGATAGATATTTATTTATGCCGGATGTAAATATGATACTAGATAAATTCAAGCGAAAGCGGAATCTTGAACGTGCCAAATCTGTCAGGGTTACACAAGTAGCTTGAGTTTATCATTGATGAGTTTAACCTTGGTACGCCTCCTTGTGAACGTGCCAAAGCTGTCACACTGAGAAACGACCATGACCGGAAACCCAGGGTCGCTATTGAGTGATTGACAAAGAGTTGTCAACCTGATGAATATACGTAGGCGAGAACGTGCCAAAGCTGTGAGCTGAAATATATTCATGGGATCCACATTTCACTATTTTTATTTAATTTAATTATTAAATCTTTGTATTTTGTTTGGGGATTACAGTACTTCATGATTTAGTGGGAGGAGCATTTTTTGAATAAAAATCCATGATCTAGTTAATGCTTTTTATATTATATGAAACTGCTTAATATCTGCTAACCGTTTTTCGTAATCTATATGATAGATTTGCGATGGCGGCACAATTGACTAATACGTTTACGCGTATATTGGATAAGAACAAACTTAAAAGCGCTGAGAACATAAAATCCGGTAACGCAGCGGAATAGTGGAAAATCAAAATTTTCCGATTTCAAAATTTTTCTTGGATCAATTAAATAAACTTATTTATTTAATTATCCAATTATTAAATTCTGAAAAATTACACAAGAAATCAAATTTCTTGGTAATTACCGAATTGCCCCACAACTTTGCAAATTGATCATTTTGGTCCTAAAATTGTCAAATACAATTTTGGATGATTCTAAATCACTTCTAAAATATTTTTCAACATATCCAATACATCAAAATCAGATTGCAACCAAATCCCCAAGTTTTTGCTAATTGACGTGAGCACCCGTATTTTTGATTATTTGCAATTTAGTCCTTTTATGTTCTAAACATACCAAGATCAAATCCAATCAACCCAAAAATTTACATGCATCATATACACTCCATAATAAATCACATATAGGAAAATCCCCAAATTTGGAAAGGGTTAAGAACCCTAATTTTATAATTTCACCAAATTGACCAATTTTGCCAAATCTTTAAAATCCTACACTTTAATTCATTCTTTGCCACACCAAACAAGTCTCACCACTTTGAAATAACTCTAGAACAATTCTAGGTCACCAAGGAGTGGCTCAACAACTATA
This sequence comes from Zanthoxylum bungeanum, assembly GCA_019454045.1. Taxonomy (NCBI): domain Eukaryota; kingdom Viridiplantae; phylum Streptophyta; class Magnoliopsida; order Sapindales; family Rutaceae; genus Zanthoxylum; species Zanthoxylum bungeanum. Next base: position 179,357 of record SKCR01030784.1, read on the forward strand.
GAATGGCAACTTGATTATCAAATAATCAAAAGTAAGCCATTGAAACATTTCAATCGTACTTACATGCATACATCTTTCATACAAGTTCACAACCAATTAAACACAAACTATAAGTGTAGAGACAACATCAAAGCATCACAAGATGAAGCTAAGCATGTTAGAAACATTTTTCATGTTGGAAGATTTAAAAGAAAACTTACAAATGCTAAAGATTTCCAAGCTTTTCTTCTTTTCTCCAAACTTTTCTCTCAACTACTTTTGTGTTATTTTTGTATCTAATGAACTTATGAAACCCTAAAATGAAACAAAATAATTTATACTTAACAAAATGGCCTTGGCCGAATTTGGTGAAGAAAATATCTAGATATTTTCAATTTTTTTCATTTAATTTGCTTTATCAACTTGTAAACTTTATCATTACAACTTTAATGATTTTCAAACAAGTCAACAATTGCAACTCAAGTCATTTAATAAAATATCAAAACTTAAGATATTTATATTTTTAATTAATTTAATTATTTAACAATTAAATAATTAAATAATTATTTAAATACAAATATATTAAATATATGTATTATATTTACATTAAATATCAAATACATATATATTTATGATATTAGTCAAATATCTCAATTTGACAATTAATTAATGTGTATTTGATAAAATCTATCATTAAATGCAAATACACAAAAATTAGGAAATGACTATTAGGTCCCTTCGCATGTATTTTTCGTTTAACCTTTAAACGACTTATAAATAATCAGTATTATTCATAAATGTTGCACTAGTGCTCTACGAGTATATCTCATTAGTGAGACTCTAGATTCAGGCATATCCGTCATGAAATCCAATTTCGTGTCCATAATTTACCCACCCGTAAATTATGACGACCACAGATAAACTCGCTGAATCATACAGGTCGAGGTTATGGCATATGTATAATTGCTCTGTTACAGGTATCCGGATATATCTCAGAGATATAGATGTAAACGTCAAATTTCTATAGGGACAATCCCGTCGACGTCTCTATTAGCAATCTAAAAAGAACACTTAGAACTGGCTTATAAAGTGTACCACGGGCCCATGGTTTTTTATCTGATTGTTAAACATATATGGACTACCTATGCTCTGTACACAGAACTGACGGATCCTATCTCGACACACACAGGACACCCTGAGGATCTATCCACACCCAACGAACAGGTGGAGGTCTGATCTAAATAGATCGGTGACGTGACTGCCATCTAAGTGTGGAAGATGTCTCATGTGCCCACAGTGGTATCTCAAGTCAAAGAATCACAAATGCTACTCAACCCGAGAAGATTCTTATTGACGTTGGTGTACCATCTATTAAGAATCTTCGGTGAGTCGTTCAGTGTCTATCCGCTATAAACACCTACACGTCTATACGAGTCCCCAAGACTCATGGTTCATTGAGAAACCATTAGAATCATATATTCCAATATACGACATGTACCAGTCTCAACGGGTTTACTTTACTGACCAAGTAGTGTAAACCTTGACCAGGAACAGTCTAAGAATGACAACGTCATGATAAAACTCAATGTCAGTTGCGACGCATTTGCAATAGTATCAAGACTAATCATCCTAAGGTCTATTACGACTTTACCATATTAAAAGATATATTATGTTATAGAAACTGCTTATTTTATTCAAAATAAAACGTTTTGCAACAGTATTCTCAAAGAAATACAACCGGGAATTGGCGCTCTGAGCACCAACCCCAACAAAATCTCTCACTTACTTTAGTGCCAATATCGATTGTATCTAATACCCATCGACTCCACATGTTTATCAAATAAATTCGGAGGGATGGCCTTCGTAAGCGGGTCTGCTACATTATCTTCACTTGGTACCTTGTACACGACAATATCCCCTCGCGACACAATCTCTCGAATGATGTGGTACTTCCATTCCACATGCTTCGACTTCTAATGTGCCCTTGGTTCCTTTGCTTGCACAATGGCTCTAGTATTATCACAGTATAACGGAATCGCATTCTCGACACTTGGGACAACTCCCAATTCTGTGATAAAGTTCCTAATCCATACAGCTTCCTTTGCAGCTTCAGAAGCTGCAATGTATTTCGCCTCTATGGTGGAATCTGTTGTTGACCCCTGTTTGGAACTCTTCCAGCAAACTGCACCTCCGTTAAGGGTAAAGACGAATCCAGATGTAGACTTTCTATCATCGGGATCCGATTGGAAGACGAATCCAGATCGGGACCCGTTACCTTGCAGTTCACTTCCTCTATAAATTATCAACTTATCCTTAGTACCTTTAAGATACTTCAAGATATGTTTAATGGCCATCCAATGGTCATTTCCTGGATTGGATTGATATCTACTAGTTACGCTAACAGGGAAACTAATATCAGGCCTAGTACATAACATGGCATACATTATGCTACCCAAACACGAAGCAATAGGTTGGTTAGACATTCTAACCTTTTCATCTTCTATTTGTGGACTCATCTTCTTCGAAAGATGAATCTCATGTCTGAACGGTATGTTTGCTGTCTTACAGTTACCAAAATTATATCATTCCAAGATCTTATCTATGTACGTTGATTGGGATAACCCAATCAGCTTCCTTTGTCTATCTCTATAGAGTTTTATCCCTAAAACATAGGAAGTTTCTCCCAGGTCCTTCATGGAGAAATTCTTATAGAGATATGATTTGACGCCTTGTAACATCCCTATATCATTCCCAATGATTAGGATGTCGTCAACATAGAGGACTAAAAATACTACCATGCTCCCACTGGCCTTCTGATACACACAGGATTCTTCTGAATTCTTGAGAAAACCAGACGATCTAATAATCTCGTGGAATCGAAGATTCCAACTTCGTGAAGCTTGTTTAAGTCCATAAATGGACTTCTTAAGCATACATACCATGCCTGAGTTTTCGCTGGACACAAAACATTTCGGCTGTTCCATATAGATTTCTGCATCAAGAAATCCATTTAGAAAAGTCGTTTTGACATCCATTTGCCAAATCTCATAGTCATGATACGCAGCTATAGAAAGCAAAATCCTAATAGACTTAAGCATTGCTACTGGCGAAAAAGTTTCATCGTAGTCGACGCCAGGTCGCTGCGTGTAACCTTGTAATTTTCAACATTACCGTCAGGCCCGCGCTTCCTCTTGTAAACCCATTTACAACCGATAGGAACAATTCCTTCAGGAAGCGAAACCAAGTCCCAAACTTGATTATCATGCATTGAGTCTAACTCTGATTTCATGGCACTTTGCCATTTCATGGAGTCGATGTCCAACATCGATTCTCTATAGGTAAAAGGATCAGTCTCTTCAACTAAGAGAACATCGAGACTCTTTTCTTATATCAAATACAAGCGTTCAGGAGGTCAAGATACCCTTTGTGACCTACGAAGAGTGTGTGTGTTGAAGGTTCTTCATCTACTTGAATCTCAGTTTCCTCCGTTGGTTCATTGTTTTCAGGTTGGACTTCATCAAGTTCAATCTGTCTATGATTACCACTTTCCGACAAAAATTCTACTTCTAGAAATCTTGCGAAGCGAGCTACGAACATATTTCAATGCTCGGTATCTTAGAACAGATATCTCATCGTGTTCAAAGGATATCCAAAAAACCTAAACTTTTACCCTTGAGGCGAAAGCTTATCCTACTGAGTCATCCTGACATAGGCAGGACAACCCCAAACCTTAATATAACTATGATTTGGTCTCCTATCCGTCCATATCTCATATGGAGTCATAGGTACAGCTTTTGAAGGAATCTTATTCAAAAGATGTGCAGCTGTTAAAATAGAGTAGCCCCATAAGTAATATGGCAAATCTGTAAAACTCAACATTAATCGGACCATATCCAATAAAGTCTGATTTCTCCTCTCAAACACTCCATTGTGTTTTGGAGTACCTGGATGAGTATATTGAGCGAGAATCCTATTCTCCTTCATATAATCCATGAACTCACTGCTCATATATTCGCCGCCTTTATCAAATCGAAGGCATTTAATACATTGACCAGTCTGTTTTTCTACTTCATTTCGGAACTCTTTGAACTTCTCAAAGGTTTTCGATTTATGTCGCATCATGTAGACATAACCGTACCGTGACAGATCATCGGTAAAGGTAATGAAGTATGAATAACCACTGTGAGCAGTTTGACTTAGTGGACCATATACATCAGAATGTACGAGTTCCAGAAAGTTAGTGGCGCGGTGTCCAACACTAGAAAATGGGGTTTTGGCCATCTTACCCTGAATACACGATTCACAAGTTGGATAAGATTCAATGGTGAGATCTGGTATCAAACCATTCCTAACCAATTGGGTAAGGCGTTTGACGCCTATATGACCTAGCCGCATATGCCAAAGTTTAGTATTATTAACAACAGGTAAACTACGTTTATTAACTCCAGTATTCAAAATATCTTTTGAAGTATACAATTTGTAATTACCATGATCATTTGGACAATAAAGGATCTGGATATTACGTTTATCATATAAATACAAAGAACAGTTCTTAATATTAATATGATAACCTACTGTATCTAATACAAAAAGAGATATAATATTAGTTACACATCCTGGTACAAGGTAGTAGTCATACAACAAAAGTATCCCATTCGGCAAAGGAATCTTGCATACTCCCACTACAACTGCATCTAGAGAGTCTCCACTCCCAAAGCGCAAATGCATATCTCCAGGCTTCAGTTTCTTACTTTCCTTCAACACCTGCAACGATTTGCAAATGTGAACAAGACAAACAGAATCTAAAATCCAGCTGGATGTTACACTTCACAAGCTACTGAGATATCAATAAATGGACAAATAAATGTATATGATGTAGATGCTCTCTCTCTCCTTATCTGGGCGTTGTAGTTAGGATAGTTCCTTTTCCAGTGCCCGACTTTGCTGCAGTGATGACATTTGTCTTCGGAAGCCCTCTTGGGCTTTGCTATCTTTCCATTCAGTTGAGAACCGAAACCCTTCTTCTTCTTCACTTTCATCTTCTTTCCCTTTGACCAGGTCTGGGATGAATCAGAAAGTGAAGTAGGTTTCGGAGGGTGAGTCGGTACTCCCTTCCTTAGGTCATCTTCTGCCGTGATCAGCATCCTATGCAGCTCAGAGTAGGTACAGATAATCCCATTCATGTTGAAGTACATCACGAATTGGTGATATGAAGCTGTGAGCGAAACAAGAATGACACTCCTACCGAGAATGTCATTCAGAGGGAGATTATGTTGCCTCAGTTGATCGATCAAATCGATCATGTGAAGAACATGCGAGCTCACAGCTTGCCACTCGTCCAGTCGCACATGGAACAGTTCCATCGCAACTTTGTGAACAACGATTTGTTCTTGGTTCATAAACGATTCTCTTAATCCCATCATCATAATATACGCATCTGACATGCCATAGTATTGTTTCTTGAGTCCCGGTGTCAGCGAACTTAAGATGTATGATTTAACTTTTAAATCATCATCTTTCTAAGCTTGGAAAACTTGGCGTTCCTCCGGTGTTGCGTCCTCAGACACAGCAAGGGGCAGCGGACCCTCAAGAACATATCCCAACTTCTCGGAATCAAGGACAATCCTTAAATCCAAGTCCCAATCGGCGAAGTTCGCAGCGCCTTTAAGTTTGTTCGTATCTAACATATGCTCAAACTAATTAGAAGATGGTGCCGCCATCGCAAATCTATCATATAGATCACGAAAAATGGTTAGCAGATATAAACAGTTTCATATAATATCTAAAGCATTAACTAGATCATGGATTTTTAATTAAAAATTCCAATCCCACTAAATCATACAAAACTGTAATCCCCAAACAGAATACAAAGATTTAATAATTAAATTAAATACAAATAGTGAAAGGTGGATCCCATGAATATATTTCAGCTCACAACAGTGGCACGGTCTCGCCTACGTATATTCATCAGGTAGACAACTCATTGTCAATCACTCAATAGTGAATCCTGGGTTTTCGGTCTTGGTCGTTTCTCATTGTGACAGCTTTGGCACGTTCACAAGGAGACGTACCACGGTTAAACTCGTCAATGATAAACTTAAGCTACTTGCGTAACCCTGACAGCTTGGCCACGTTCAGGATTCCGCTTTCGCTTGAATTTATCTAGTATTTAATATACATCCGGCATAAATAAATTTCTATCGGCTACACCCTCACAGCAGTGGCACGGTCTCGGATGTAGTCATGGAAAAATATTCATAAACCGCATTGACAAGATGGACCATGTAATATGCATCAAATACATAATTCAATAAAACCTTATTAATTAGGGATTTTCCGCAAAATATGCTTTTAACTTTATTTAATCAAATTAATTAAACACATGCATGCATCAAGTAAAGATTAAATTAAACATTGAATTTAAAAGGCATAATCATATTAGGGTGTCCAGAATCAGACTCGCTCTGATACCATAGTGTAGGGGTTTTATAACGAAAATCCCGTAACGCAGCGGAATAGTGGAAAATCAAAATTTTCCGATTTCACAATTTTTCTAGGATCAATTAAATAAAATGCCCCACAACTTTGCAAATTGATCATTTTAGTCCTAAAATTGTCAAATACAATTTTGGATGATTTTAAATCATTTCTAAAATATTTTTCAACATATCCAATACATCAAAATTAGATTGCAACCAAATCCCCATGTTTTTGCTAATTGCCGTGAGCACCCCTATTTTTCGATTATTTGCAATTTAGTCCTTTTATGTTCTAAACATGCCAAGATCAAATCCAATCAACTCAAAAATTTACATGCATCATATAAACTCCATAATACATCACATATATGAAAATCCCCATATTTGGAAAGGGTTAAGAACCCTAATTTTATAATTTCACCAAATTGACCAATTTTGCCAAATCTTTAAAATCCAACACTTTAATTCATTCTTTGCAACACAAAACAAGTCTCACCATTTCGAAATAAATCTAGAACAATTCTAGCTCACCAAGGAGTGGCTCAACAACTCTAGAATGGCAACTTGATTATCAAATAATCAAAAGTAAGTCATTGAAACCATTTCAAGCGTACTTACATGCATACATCTTTCATACAAGTTCACAACCAATTAAACACAAACTATAAGTGTAGAGACAACATCAAAGCATCACAAGATGAAGCTAAGCATGTTAGAAACATTTTTCATGTTGGAAGATTTGAAAGAAAACTTACAAATGCTAAAGATTTCCAAGCTTTTCTTTTTTCTCCAAACTTTTCTCTCAACTACTTTTGTGTTATTTTTGTATCTAATGAACTTATGAAACCCTAAAATGAAACAAAATAATTTATACTTCACAAAATGGCCTTGGCCGAATTTGGTGAAGAAAATATCTAGATGTTTTTAATTTTTGTTTCATTTAATTTGTTTTATCAACTTGTAAACTTTATCATTACAACTTTAATGATTTTCAAACAAGTCAACAATTGCAAAACAAGTCATTTAATAAAATATCAAAACTTAAGATATTTATATTTTTAATTAATTTAATTATTTAACAATTAAATATTTAAATAATTATTTAAATACAAAAATATTAAATATATGTATTATATTTACATTAAATATAAAATACATATATATTTATGATATTAGTCAAATATCTCAATTTGACAATTAATTAATGTGTATTTGATAAAATCTATCATTAAATGCAAATACACAAAAATTAGGAAATGATTATTAGGTCGCTTTGCATGTATTTTTCGTTTAACCTTTAAACGACTTATAAATAATCAGTATTATTCATAAATATTGCCCTAGTGCTATACGAGTATATCTCAATAGTGAGACTCTCTAGATTCAGGCATATCCGTCACGAAATCCAATTTTGTGTCCATAATTTACCCACCCGTAAATTATGACGATCACAGATAAACTCACTGAATCATACAGGTCGAGGTCATGGCATATGTATAATTCCTCTGTCACAGGTATCTGGATATATCCCAGAGATATAGATGTAAACGTCATATCTCTCTAGGGACAATCCCGTCGACGTCTCTATTAGCAATCTAAAAAAGAACACTTAGAACTGGCTTCTAAAGTGTACCACGGGCCCCTGGTTTTTTATCTGATTGCTAAACATATATGGACTACCTATGCTCTGTACATATAATTGACGGATCATATCTCGACACACACATGACACCCTAATGATCTATCTACACCCAACGAACATGCGAAGGTCTGATCTAAATAGATCGGTGACGTGACTGCCATCTAAGTGTGGAAGATGTCTCATGTGCCCACAGTGGTATCTCAAGTCGAAGAATCACAAATGATACTCAACCCAAGAAGATTCTTATTGACGTTGGTGTACCACCCATTAAGAATCTTCGGTGAGTCGTTCAATGTCTATTCGCTATAAACACTAACACGTCTTTACGAGTCCCCAAGACTAATGGTTCATTGAGAAACCATTGAAATCATATATTCCAGTATATGACATGTACCGGTCTCAACGGGTTTACTTTACTGACCAAGTAGTGTAAACCTTGACCAGGAACTGTCTAAGAATGACAACGACATGATACAACTCAATATCAGTTGCGACGCTTTTGCAACAGTATCATGACTAATCATCCTAAGGTCTATTACGTCTTTAATATATTAAAAGATATATTATATTACAGAAACTGCTTATTTTATTCAAAATAAAATATTTTACAATAGTATTCTCAAAGAAATACAATCGGGAATTGGCGCTCTGGGCACCAACCCCAACAGAGATATGTACTCGAGGGTCCACTGCCCCTTGCTGTGTCTGAAGACGCAACATCGGAGGAACGCCAGGTTTTCCATGCTTGGAAAGATGATGATTTAAAAGTTAAATAATACATCTTAAGTTCACGGACTCAAGAAACAATATTATGGCATGAGTGATGCATATAGTATGATGATGCGATTAAGAGAATCGTATATGAACCAAGAATAAATAGTTGTTCATAAAGTTGTGATGGAACTGTTTCATGCGCGACTGGACGAGGGTAAGCTGTGAGCTCGCATGTTCTTCACATGATCGATTTGATTGATCAACTGAGGCAACATAATCTCCCTCTGGATGATATTCTCGGTAGGAGTGTCATTCTTGGTTCGCTCACAGCTTCTTATCGCCAATTTTTGATGTATTTCAACATGAATGGGATTATCTGTTCCTACCATAAACTGTATAGGATATTGATCATGGCAGAAGAGGACCTAAGGAAGGGAGTACCGACTCGCCCTCCGAAACCTACTTCACTATCTACTTCTTCCCATACCTGGTCAAATGGCAAGAAGACGAAAGCGAAGAAGAAGAAAGGTTTCGATTCTCAACCACAAGGAAAGATAGCAACACCCAAGAGGGCTTTCGAAGACAAATGCCATCATTGCAGCAAAGTCGGGCACTGGAAAAGGAATTGTGATGACTACATTGCCCAGATAAGGAAGGAGAGAGCATCTACATCAGGTACATTTATTTTTCCAGTTATTGATATCACATTGGCTTATGAAGATGTTACATCCAGTTGGATTTTAGATTCTGCTTGTCCTGTTCACATTTGCAATTGTTTGCAGGTGTTGAAGGAAAGTAAGAAACTGAAGCTTGGAGAGATGCATTTACGCTTTGGGAGTGGAGACTCTCTGGATGCAGTTGCAGTGGAAGTATGCGAGATCTATTTGCTGAATGGGAACCTTTTGCTGTATGATTGCTACGTTGTACTAGGATGTGTATCAAATATTATATATCGTTTTGTATTAGATACAAAAGGTTATCGTATTAATATTAAAGATTGTTCTTTGTATTTATATGATAAACGTAATATTCAAATCCTTTGTTTTCCAAATGAGCATGGTCATTACACATGCATACTTCTAAGGATATTTTGAATACTGGGATTAATAAACGTAGTTTGCCTATTGTTAATGTTGGGTTTCTACGGTCTAACCGGGATCGATTCAAGCAAGAAACATACATGTGAATACAAAAAGGAAGTTGCAGAATACTTACATTGAGCGGTTGAGCGATATGATGAATATAAAACTCTCCAAGATCCCTTGAAGCTCCCGGTAGTGAGCATTTTCTGTCCTCCAAGTTTTCGGCCATGGATGATCCATCAAGCTCCAAGCTTTGGTTGATGATTCCATGCTCATGGGTGCGGTTCCCTATCACCTTCGCAAGACTCCGTAAGTGTGCTAGCACCTTGAAAAATTTCCACAATCTTTCTATGCTTCTTCCTCAACTCTCGGCAGTGGCGGTGAAAGAAGAAGAAGAAAAACAGCCTTTTTGGGCGTGAGAGGAGAGAAGAGAATGAGAGAAGTGTGTTAGGTTGTTGGATGATTTATGTATCTAATACACTAAAAAATGAATTTCCAAATTCATTTACCAATTTATTTGCCTTCCAAAAGTCAAGCCAATTAAAGCCATAACCACTCCCATCAATCAATCAAGTGACAAGTTGTCACATCACTCAAAGTGACATGTGATTTTATGCTTGATGTGACTAATGATTTGACACTTGATGTGACTTGTGGGCCGTACTTTAATTCGTAATGTGAGTGCGCCTGCAAACACTCTCGGGCTCGGGTTTGCTAATTCCAAATTAACGAATTTTCCGTTGCGACGTAATTAAATAATTATGCCTAGCAAAATACTATTCACGTCGCTAACGAATTAATTCTAAATTAACTCGTTTGCCCGAATTAAAATCAAATTTCAATTCCGCGTCGAAATCAAATTTCGTATAATATATCGAATATATTATTTTATCGATTAATTCCAAATTAATCGTTCTATCTCTTTAATTAATATTTTATCCAAGATAAAATATCTCCGCAATTAATCCCAGATTAATTTTATCTCTCTCATTAATTAATCCCAGATTAATAAAGTGCGAGTCATACGTCATCGGTGAATCTTCAGGAAGCGACCCATGAGATCCTCGGATATGTTGGCAGTAAATCTGGTCGTCGGACTATCCGAACACGTACGTACCTAGTACTACGTTTTTACCGATTTACAAGACAAGGTTGGCTTCTAGCAAAGCGCCATGCCTACCCAATTCTCCAGAAATATCCTTACAGGAATATGTGATCTATATCAGGCGTAGTATACGTAATATTGCGTATTTAGATCCAGTATCGGATGTCACGTGCAAGGCCTGGGGCTGGAATTGTGTCTTCCCCGTACGAAGCACATATCGGATCTCTGGTAACTAGTCTCTATAATCGGATCAACATGACCTAGTCATAATATCCCGATAGCTGCAGCATATAAGAGAACCAGTTCCGTATCCTATGTGATCATCATCTCCACTATGACTGGAGTGATACTTCCATCTCGACATCACACCCAATACATTACAATTCTCAATATACCCAGAAGAGGCGTACACAGAACCTGTTAAAGCCCTGGACGACCAAAACCAAAGCATATTGATTGTCGCAAGTATTAGAGGTGCAAGTCTCAGGTTAAGACCAAATACACCTACCCTGATTCGGACTTCCATAGACACATAGTCATACTACCAATGGAATTCCGAGGGATCTATCCAGAGCGAAGCTGTTTTTCGTACCATCGGCAAAACACAACCTCCTACTACACTTGCATGAGTATCCTATACCCAAATATATGGAACTATGTCGTTATGCCCTCACAACGCGCACAAGTGTAATACTAGTCTTTTCCGCATCATCGATGTCCAATCTCGATAATACTCTGACTAGGGATATTTAATGATTAAACTTTCGTGGATTGATACTGTCTTATACCATCTCAATCCAGGAACTAATCATATGGACCTTTCATCATTTATACATCTCAGTGATCTAATCACAAATGATAAAAGAGCATTTTCCTTTGTCACATAGTTAATTTGTACAACAACACCATGATCCGTACAAATAGTAACGCTATGGGTCATAACTGTCCAACAATCTCCCACTTGGCCTATAGCCAGTCACTCGAGTGTCTTACACCCGAACTATTTACGGTTCGCTCAACTTACTGAGAAAAGACTTTCGTCAGCGGATTTGCATGATTATCATCTGATGCGATTTATACGATCATCACATCGCCACGATGTATGATCCGAACGGATCAGATGAATAATCGAAGTATATATCTGGATCGTTGATGAGACCATTAATTCTTTAGCCTGTGTTGTCGCCTAGCTTAGCCGCTAACGTAATTATATCTAATCTAATTAGATTTATTATCAATCCAGAAGGCTTCTATTGCTGCCTCAGCTGCAACAATAATCCACTTTTGTTGTTTATTCAGTAACAGTATCTTGCTTGGAAGATTTCCAGCTCACTGTTCCGTTATTCAAACTTTATAGTACCGTTTTGCGACTTATAGTCGTTTTTATCGGTTAGGAAACTTACAGCAGTGATCCCAGTCACTTCAATTTCTCCTTCTCCATAGTTTAAGACAGCATCGTTAGATCTCTAAGATACTTAAGGATGTTCTTAACATCAATCCAGTGACTATCACTTGGATTGGCCTGATTGTGACTCCATATGCTCAAAGCGTATGAGACACCAGGTCACGTACATTTCTTTCAATGTACGAGTTCTCAAAGAGTACTAACAACCTTTAGATTTATCCCAGTAGATCTTTATTCCTAGAATAAAGGTTGTCTCTCCCAAGAATTCTACGGAGAATTTTTCATGAAAGCCAAGCTTTCACCGATTGTATTATGGGAATGTCATTTCCAAGAAATTATATGTCATCATTATATACATGACATTCATTGTCAGTGCGCTCCCACTAACCTCCTTATATACACAAGAATCATTTTCGTTTTGAATTAAACCATATATCATTTTGATTACATCAAAACGATTGTTCCAAGAACCCAATGCTTGCTTCAATCCATACATGGATCGAATAACCTGCAAACCTTGTTTGCTTATTTTGGTACGACAAAACCGTCAGGATGTTGTAAACATCCTCCAAAAGGTTTCCGTTAAGGAAAGCGGTTTTGGCATTCAGCTGCCATATTTCATGAATGAAACATGCAGCATTAGCAAGCATTATCCAAATGGATTTACCGTGGCAACAGTTAAAATGTTTCGTCGTAATCGACACAATGTTGATAACGATAACTTTCCGCTAAAAGCCTAGCTTTGTACGCTGGTATGTTGCCTTCCATGTATGTCTTCCTTGAAGACTTATATAGTACCAATAGGCAAAATGCCTTTTGGTACATCAACTAGTATCCAAACTTAGTTTGTATATATGGAATCCATTTACGGACTTTATGGCACTTTGCCATAATATGGAGTCAATACCATGTATCACTTCGTCATACGTAGTCAGTTCGTGTTCCTCAATAAGATTGACATCTTTAAGAGGTGAGATCAGAAACCCATACCCCAGGTTGTTTTCTGACTCTCTCCGACTTATGCGGTTCTTGTGTATTTGAAGTTTGTGGTATAGTTTCATCCTTGATGGACTATTTGTGTTCCATTAAGGAATCAGTGTCTGGAATAGTATTACCCCGATTTTCATCGAGTTTTACTTTCCTCCCACTTACCACTGCATATAGGTATTCCTCTTAGGAAAACCGCATGGCGAGCAACAATTACATTGTTCTCTTGTGAGTTATTTAAGTAGTATACTTAGGTTTCCCTAGGATAACCCACAAATTAGGCACTTATCTGATTTGGGTTCTAGTTTGGTATCATCCAAACATATGCCTAGCATTCCCAAATCTTCAGGAATAAGAAAACTTAGTTTCTTTCCTGTTCATATCTAATATGAAGTCTGTCTAACAGATTTTTATGGAACCTTATTCTAAATAAGTTCTGCACTGTTTATTCCTATCTGTTGTGTTGGAGTTTCTACGGCCCCGATGATCGATTAAGCTTTCAAAAAGCTTTCCGTCAACTCACATCACTCATGAATAGTGACTGGTGTCAATCACTCAAAGTGAAAGACATCTATCATTTGATTGACGAATGATGTGATGCTAGATTTGACGCTTGATTTGACTTGCGTGCCGCACTCGAATTCAAAATGCGAATGCGCTCGCAAACAATCCCAGGCTCGAGTTCGCTAATTCCAAATTAACGAATTTTTCGTTGCGACGTAATTAAATGATTACGCCTTGCGAAATCACTATTCACGTCACTAACAAATTAATTCTAAATTAATTCGTTTGCCCGAATTAAAATCTAATTTTAATTCCGCGTCGAAATCCAATTTCATATAATATATCGAATATATTATTTTATCGATTAATTCCAAATTAATCGTTCTCTCTCTTTAATTAATATTTTATCCCAGATAAAATATCTCCGCAATTAATCCCAGATTAATTTTATCTCTCTCATTAATTAATCCCAGATTAATAAAGTGCGAGTCATACATCATCTGTGAATATTCAGGAAGCGACCCATGAGATCCTCGGATATGTTGGCAGTAAATTCGGTCGTCGGACTATCCGAACACGTACAGACCTAGTACTACGTTTTTACCGATTTACAAGACAATGTTGGCTTCTAGCAAAGCGCCATGCCTACCCAATTCTCCAGAAATATCCTTACAGGAATATGTGATCTATATCAGGCGTAGTATACGTAGTATTGCGTATTTCGATCCAGTATCGGATGATCACATGCAAGGCCTGGGGCTGGTACAGTGTCTGCCCCGTACGAAGCAGCGACTTTCGCCCCGTTTCCAATTCGCAGATAAATCTCATTTGAAGTCAGTAACCTGCTCATAGTAGATTCTGAACATCAATACATATTTATGTACCACACTAAGTATTTAAATCCAATTTTAATACTAATAGTGAACGTAATTATGACAAACATATTTAAAGTCGGAGCCTTGCCTGTTCTTCAATTCTTTCATGTCTACTTTGTCCAAACGGCAGTCACGCTTCCACGATCCTGTTTGCCACAATTTAGGCAGACATTTTGGGATATGTCCTTTATCTTCCCAGAAGATTATAATGATTTTTTCGTTGCCCTTTCAACACTCCAGAAGCCTTTGGCCAAGCCTTGGCCTTCTAGAATATCGAAGTAAGGTGCGCCTTGCGCTACTTCCCTTATTGCAAATTTTGACTTTGTCTCCTTGAGAATAGTCATTAACTCTCCAAGAGTTTACTATTGCAATATCTATTACTTCTAAGATCTAAGTATAGATTTATGAAGATCCTTCAATTTAATTATCATACTTTAAATATCTAACCCTTAGTTCTGACAAAGAAATTAATGAGTCTATTAGACAAGTTTAATGGATTAAGCACTAAAGTTATCATCACATAAATCTTCCAAAGATTATCCTCTACTATTTGCTTAACGCCGGGTTTAGGCCTAATATGTTATTTTATTAAATAAAGTAACTTATTATTTTCCAAGACCATCATGGAAATATAATTCCCAATTTGAAAATTAACCATTTAAATACATTTTCCCTAGGATTATGTTTTAAATGTCGGTCTTTCAATTTTATCTTGATTCTAATAGTCCAACTATTTAATCAACGATTTAGGTACTATTTATTATAATGATTTTTATAGTCCAACTATTTAATCAACTATACTTTAATTGTTTGAATACAGTCCAACTGTTTATTAAAAAACACGATTTAATATTAGTCCAACTAACATTAATTTATTTGATGAATGATATTTGATTGAGCGCGTATGGCAAGTAATTAAACGAATATGAAAATTTAATTCTTGCCCTCCCACTATTTTTTGGCGAGCCTCTAACCCTCTGTCGAGTACTCGGGAAACCGTGTTTCCTAGCAGGCTAGGATCCCGTTAAATATCACACAATCTTGACTTTTGCCAACAAATTGTATGATAATTAACTAGGTAGATCTCTAAGATCAATTGGATCCCATCCAATTCCTAGATCCAGTAGGGGGACATCCAAGTCCGAACTATATATCTTATATATGCCAATATATCCAATATATTACCTAACATTTTTCCTCTGAATCAACTAAGCCTTGGCTTTGGCACAACAAACTTAGTTATCCCAGTTAAGCGTGACCCATTGACCATGGAAAGCTTCGTAATCAATGTCGATGGACAAGAAGTGGTCTTGACTTTGGCCAACAAACCACAACTTGGACAAGACACCAATATGGAACAAAGCTCTCGTGATTCAAACACATCTTCAACGGACAAAGGCCTTGACTTTGGCCAACAAACCAATGCCACTCTCGGATCTTGAGTAAGAATCACTCAATGGAAGGAAAAACGCTTATATTTTGTGAGGGTTTTCGCGTGCAAATGGAAACCAATTTATTTTCTTTGTTAAGGTCTCATCATCATACACCCTTAAACAGCATTATAAACCATAATAAAGCGCGTATAAATAAAATAATAATGATATGCGGATGGATACTTTACACATTGATCCTAGATCAAATCTCTCCCTTTTTTCTCTCCCGCTAGTACATGTATTACTTCTACCCGTTACACTACACTTCTAAAGAAACCTCATTTACATTGAAGGGAATAAGTGAGAAGAGAATACAAAGAATAAGGAGGTAATAAGGTTGGACGCACAGGTCCAATTAATAAATTCCAAATTTATTACAACAATTTCTAAAATTGCCCCACCCATCTAATATCCATCCGATATACATTATTCATGCATCGCAACCATGTATTCACAAAAGCATGTTATCAATCAATCTAATCCAATTAATTAATCTTATATTAGTGACCATCCAATGTTCAAAACAACGATTTGATTTTGCGCGAGTCAAACTCATTTGTGAATAAGTACTCAAAGTACGAATTCTCGAATTAAATTAAACTATAAAATTTAATCCAATTTAATATGTATTTAATACTAAATCATTTATTTAATTCCAAATTAAATACTACACTTTATTAATAAACCTTTACGACTTAAATTCCAAATTTAATCGTTACGGGTCTCAAAGCCCGATTAACGTCCAACGTCAATTTAATTAAAGTCCAATGGGCTTTCAATTAATTTCTTTAGGTGTGGACTTTTGGTCAACTCGGGTCAAACCCAATAACCAAAGTCCAATCAAGGAGTAACCCCATAAGCCAAGAAATCAATTTAGGCCCATTAGGCCTAATTAAATAATTAAAGGTCCATTAGTCGCATTTGGGCTTTATGGAAGCGATTTTTTGGGCCCAATTGGATCCAACCAATTTTCCTAAACCTAACTTGGTACAACCAAGCCCAATAAGCCCATTTACAACATTACAAGCCCAAATCCAATTTTAAGCCTAATTAATTAAACACAAAAATTCCAAATTTCATATTTCATATTTCATATTTAAGTAAACTAAGTGTAATGCATAATTAATTACATAAATCAACATTTCCAAATCATCAATTTACACAACTAATCATGCTCTTTTACAACAAAACATGTCCAACATATTTTATCAAAAAATCAAACCCAATCATGCTTCTATAAGTCTCGGTTAAGTGAGAATTTTTATGTCCAATTTTAAATCCAATCCAATTGAATCCAATTAAACATTAAATCAACATTTCCAATTGATTCCAACTCATCCAATGAATCAAAAATCAAAAATCCAAGACAATTAGGGCATATATCCATTCCGCCAAGCTAAAGATTTTGGGGAAAAATGTTCCAAACAACATTTCATCAAATTGATCCAATCAATCCTCAATTAAAACACATTTAAGCATACTCAATCATCCAATTTCATAAAAACATGCTCAAATCCATTTTACCCAATTTTAAGCCTTGAATCAAATTTCATGCTTTTACTCCGCTCTAATACTATTGTTGGAGTTTCTACGGCCCCGAGGATCGATTAACAAGCAAAAAACACATGTGAATACAAACAAAGAATTTGCGGAATACTAATATCGAGCGGTTGAGTGACGCGGGAGACAACAAAAAACTTCATTTTCTGCCCTCTGTCAAGCTCGGCAGTGAGCTGTGTGGAGGTCCTCCATTTTCGGCTTTGTGTCTTCCTCCAAGCTCCAAGCTTTTGTTCCATGCTCATGGGTGGTTTCCCTATCACCTTCGCATGTATCTTTGAGTGCTAGCTCTTGATGTTTTTGCCACAAAAACATCACACTTTGCTTCCATTTTTCCTCCATTTTCACGGTCAAACCAGTGAGTTTTTGAGAAGAGAAATGGCTTGTTGGCCGAGAGAGAAGAAGAAGAATTTTGGCTCCAAATTCGTGAACCAAGAAGAGAGAGAGATGTATAATGTGTTGTAATGTGTTAAGTGTATCTAATACACTTCCTTTGATTTCAAAAATCAAAATAAAACATATACAAATAATTAAAATAACAATAAATGTCATTCAAGCTTTCAAAAACCTTTCCATCAACTCACATCACTCATGAATAGTGACTGGTGTCAATCACACAAAGTGAAAGACATCTATCAGTTGATTGACGAATGATGTGATGCTAGATTTGACACTTGATTTGACTTTCGTGCCGCACTCGAATTCGAAATGTGAATGCGCTCGCAAACAATCCCGGGCTCGGGTTCGCTAATTCCAAATTAACGAATTTTCCGTTGCGATGTAATTAAATGATTACGCCTAGCGAAATCACTATTCACGTCACTAACAGATTAATTCTAAATTAATTCGTTCGCCCGAATTAAAATCTAATTTTAATTCCGCGTCAAAATCCAATTTCGTATAATATATCGACTATATTATTTATCGATTAAATCCAAATTAATCGTTATCTCTCTTTTAATGATATTTTATCCCAGATAAAATATCTCAGGAATTAATCCCAGATTAATTTTCTCTCTCATCATTAATTAATCCCAGATTAATAAAGTGCGAGTCATACGTCATCGGTGAATCTTCGGGAAGCGACCCATGAGATCCCCGGATATGTTGGCAGTAAATTCGGTCGTCGGACTATCCGAACACGTAAGTACCTAGTACTACGTTTATACCGATTTACAAGGCAAGGTTGGCTTCTAGCAAAGCGCCATGCTTACCCAATTCTCCAGAAATTTCCTTACAGGAATATAAGATCTGTATCAGGCGTAGTATACGTAGTATTGCGTATTTCGATCCAGTATCGGATGATCACATGCAAGGCCTGGGGCTGGTACAGTGTCTGCCCCGTACGAAGCATATATCAGATTACGAGCAACTGGTCTCTTTATTATCGGATAATCATGACCAAGTCATATTATCCCGTTGGTTACAACCCTTTAGAGAACCAGTTCTGTATCCCTACGCGATCATCATCTCCATATGACTGGAGTGATACTTCCGTCTTGACATCACACCCATCACACTACGATTCTCAATATACCCAGCAGAGGCGTACACAGAACCTGTTAAAGCCCTGGATGACCAAAACCAAAGTATATTGATTGTTGCAAGTATTAGCGGTGCAAGTCTCAGGTTAAGACCAAATACACCTACCCTGATTTCGGACTTCCATAGACACATAGTCATACTACCAATGGAATTCCGAGGGGGTCTATCCAGAGCGAAGTTGATTCTCGTACCATCGGTAAAACACAACCTTCTATTACACTTACATAAGTATCCTATACCTAAATATATGAGAACTATGCCGTTATGCCCTCACAACGCGCACAAGTGTAATACTAGTCTTTTACGCATTTATCGATGTCCAATCTCGATAATACTCTGACTAGGGATATTTAATGATTTATCCTTCGTGGATTGATACTGTCTCATATAATTCTCAATCCAGGAACAAATCATAAGGACCTCATATCATTTATACATCTTGGTGATCTAATCACAAATGATAAGAGAGTAATCTCCTTTGTCACACAGTTAGTTTGTACAAAAACACCATGATCTGTACAAATAGTGACGCTATGGGTCATAATTGTCCAATAATCTCCCACTTGGCTTATAGCCAGTCACTCGAGTGTCCTAGACCCGAACTATGTACGGTTGGTTCAAATTACTGAGAAAATGTTTTCGTCAGCGGATTTTCATGATTATCATCTGATGTGATTTATTCGATCATCACATCGCCACGATGTATGATCCGAACGAATCAGATGAATATCGAAGTATATATTTGGATCGTTGATGAGACCATTAATTCTTTAGCTTGTGTTGTAGCCTAGCTCAGCTGCTAACAGAACTATTCCTAATCTAATTAGGATTATTATCAACCCAAATGGCTTCTATTGCTACCTCAGCTGCAGAAATAACCCGCTGTTCTTGTTTATTCGGTAACAGTATCTTGCTTGGAAGATTTCCATCTCATTGTTCTGTTATTCAAACTTTATAGTACATTTTCTGACTTATAGTCATTTTTTCGGTTTAGGAAACTTGTAACAGTGATCCAGTCTCTTCAAGTTATCCATCTCCATAGTATAAGACAACATCCTTAGTTCTCTAAGATACTAACGGATGTTCTTAATTTCAATCCAGTGACTATCACTTGGATTGGCCTATTTTTGACTGCATATGCTCAAAGCGTATGAGACACCAGGGCGCGTACATTTTTCAATGTACGATTTCTCAGAGAGTATCAACAACTTTTAGATCTATCCCAGTAGATCTTTTATTCCTAGAATAAAGGTTGTTTCTCCTAGAATTCTACGGAGAATTTTCTCGAAAGCCAAGCTTTCACCGATTGTATTTGGGAATATCATTTCCAAGAAATGATATATATTATCATTATTTATAGGACAGCCACTGTCAATGCGCTCCCGCTAACCTCCTTATATATACAAGAATCATTTTCATTTTGAATTAAATTACAAACTATTACGATTACATCAAAACGACAATTCCAAGAACCTAATGTTTGCTTCAATCCAAACATGGATCGAATAACCTGCAAACCTTGTTTGCTAGTTTTGGTATGACAAAACCGACAGGATGTTGTAAACATCCTCCAAAAGGTTTCCTTTTCAGGAAAGCGATTTTCCCGTTTAGCTGTCATATTTCATAAATGAAACTTGCAGCATTAGCAAGCATTATCCAAATGGATTTACCGTGGCAACAGTTAAAAGATTTCGTTGTAATCAACACAATGTTGATTACGATACCTTTTCGCTATAAACCTAGCTTAGTACGTTGGTATGTTGCCTTCCACGTATGTCTTCCTTGAAGACTTATATTGTACCAATAGACACAATGTCTTGCGGTACAACAACTAGTGTCTAAACATAGTTGATATACATGGAATCCATTTCGGATGTCATGGCACTTTGCCATAATTAGGGAGCCGATACCTTGTATCACTTCCTCATACGTAGTCAGTTGGTATTCCTCAATAAGATTGACTTCTTTATGAGGTGAGATCAGAAACCCATACCCCAGGTTGTTTTCTGACTCTCTCCGACATACGCGGTTCTTGTGTATTTGAAGATTAGTGGTTTAGTTTCATCCTTGATAAACTATTTATGTTCCATTAGGAATCGGTGCTTGGAACAGTATTACTCTGATTTTCAACGAGTTTTACTATCCTCCCACTTACCACTACATATAGGTATTCCTTTTAGGAAAACCGCATGGTGAGCAACAATTAAATTGTTCTCTAGTGAGTTGTATAAGTACTATACTTCGGTATCCCTAGGATAACCTACAATTGGCACTTATCCGATTTGGGTTTTAGTTTGGTATCATCCAAACATATGCCTAGCATTCCCAAATCTATAGGAATGAGAAACCCGGTTTCTTTCCTGTTCATATCTAATGTGAAATCTGTCAAACAGATTTTTATGGAACCTTATTCAAAATAAGTTCTGCACTGTTTAATGCTTATCCGTTGAAGGAAATGGTAGCTAAGAGCGACTCAGGATTAACCTAATTATGTCCAACAAAATTTGGTTTCTCGGTTCGGACACACTGTCAGATTGACGTGTTCCGGGAGGAGTTCTCATTGAAAGAATACTATACTCTTTCAAGTATTTTAGAAACTTATTGCTTAAGTATTTTCCATTACGGTTTTACCGTGACAGTTTAATACTTTAGCCGATCTGTTTGTCTATTTTGTGTCGAAAACTTTATAATTTTCCGATTTGTGTTCTTCAAATGAAACACATAACCATAACGCGATGCCACATCCGTAAAGTTTACGAAATATTCATATCCACCTCTAGCCTAGCTAGACATGGGCCCACTTGCTTCACTATGAACTAAGGCTTACAGATCAGTGGCATTTGCACTTTTACCAAGTAAATGTGTTATAGGCACTTTGCCCAATAAACTAGATTCATAGATTTCATTTAAATAGAATCAAATCAGTCCTAGTACCCACTTTTCAAAAGTATGGATATACGAGTCTTGTTTAATTGTGTCCTAGACAACAATGCCACAATTAGTTTCTTTTGATCAAATCAGTTTGAGCTATTTGTTTGTCATGTTATATATTTGAGATTCATTTATATTTAAAATATAAATACTGTTATTCAAATCTAATGTGTTTATCTCAATATCATTTTTATATAACAAAACACTTTAGTGTTCTAGAATATAAAGGTTCACCCGCAGCGGGTTAAACACTGATATAGAGATAACGTCTCTAGTCAAACTAGTTACATTATAACAATTATTTAAATTTAAGTACACACCCGAAGGTAGTTCCTAAAATTAGGTATCTACGGTTAAAACAGCGACTTTCTTCCCGTTTCCAATTCGCAGATAAATCTCATTTGAAGTCAGTAACCTGCTCATAGTAGATTCTGAACATCAATACATATTTATGTACCACACTAAGTATTTAAATCCAATTTTAATACTAGTAGTGAACATAATTATGACAAACATATTTAAAGTCGGAGCCTTGCCTGTTCTTCAATTCTTTCATGTCTACTTTGTCCAAACGGAAGTCACGCTTCCGCGATCCCGTTTGCCATAATTTAGGCAAACATTTTGGGATATATCCTTTATCTTCCCAGAAGATTATAATGATTTTGCCGTTGCCGTTTCAACACTCCAGAAGCCTTTGGCCAAGCCTTGGCCTTCTAGAATATCGAAGTAAGGTGCGTGTAGGCATTGTTTTTTTTCGCAAGTGAAACCCGATGATGAGTCTCAGTTGGAGGCACTACTTTTTTAGCTAAGGATATTGCAGGAAACGGAGGTCGGAAGGGGAAATTCAGAATAAGTGCGTCATCAAGTTCATTCCACAAGTTCACTGTCTTCGTTGGTGCTGCGTTCGTTACTTCGTTCGAACGTCAGGCAGATTGCGGACGTTCGTTCCGCGTTCGAATTGGCGTTCGAACGGAGTCGGTATTTCTAGTTTTGCTGCTAGCCTCGCACCTCAGCCCAATTAGCCCCCCAAAGCCCATAAAACACATCCCAATTTAAATAAATAAATATTAATTAAAACATTAACTAAATAAGATAATAATTAAATTAATTAAATAATTAAATAAAACATATACCAAACATAAAATAAACAATTACCAACTTAAACTAAAATCATGCCTAATTTAAATAATTCATATACTAAAATTAAAATAAGATATGCCTAATTAAAATCAATCCTAACCAATCAAAGCTAATCAAATATTTGACTTCCTAATCTAATAAGACATCTACCAATTTAAATTAGTTGACTTCCTAATTCAATAAGATATCCACCAATTTAGATTAGTTGACTTCCTAATTTAAAATATTTTGTCCCCCCTCAATCTTGTATATACCATTCCTATCACTCATAATTTGGAAACAAATCTCTTCCTTGTGAGACAAGGGCAAACCTTAGCTCTCTTCTATATAAACATGCACTAACCTAGCCACCTCATCTCCCCACTCTCTCTAGTTCACGCCCATCACAAACAAAAAAGAAGAAAAGAATTTCCAACCCCTAGCTCATACACATAATAACAAACAACTCTCTTCACCCCCACTCTCACATTACCGAAAACAACAAGCCCTCAAACACTCTCATATTACCGAAAATACGATAGCCCAAACACGCCCCAAACAGCCACTAAAGTACCCCCGAACAGCAGCCCCCCTTCCCACCAAAACTGACCCAAACCAGTCCCTAAATCACGCCCAAACAGCAGTAATTTAACCCCTAAAATAGCAGCAAAATACACTTAAAACATTGCCTAAAAATCTTAAAAACAGTAACATAAAGAGACTGCATTCATAATCCTTAAAATAATCACACACAACTGCACTAAGAACCCACACAAACTTGGAAAAGTTCATTGAAACGTCAAAACAGGTGGCCTGAGCAGTGAGCAGCAAAACAGAGGCCGAACAGGATCAGAACGGAGTTCGAACCGCAAGCAAAACAGCAAAGCAGTGAGCTAGGACGCTAAACCAGTGAACCAGAGAAGTTGAGGAGTTGTACCCTTCCGACGTCCGTGAAACGCAAGCCTGAAATTTGGCAAAAAGGTTAGACCTGAGGGTACTTTTCACACGTGTTTATGTAACTTTCGTTATTTATTTTGACTGTATTTTACTTATTTGTCGAATCTTGTTTGTGTATGATGTGTGTTGTGGGTATTGGGTGAATGGAAGAGTGTCGTCTCTTGTGGTATATAGGATGGAAACCCAGACGTAAATTCCGTAGCCGAATCCGAATGAACGGTAGTGCGGTCTGTACTTGGGATACAACTCCACGTACCACTTGAGTAAACGGCACCCTCTTTTGTTTTGTGTTGCTTTGGTTTATTTATTTTTCGTCACTTAAATTCTGCATGTTGCTTATTTGTGCATGACTCAATCGAGCGCATGGGCTTAGTAAGTGGAATGAAAGATCCCTTACGGGGAGGGGTTAAAGCCCTTTACCACGATGTTTTGCCGCGCCGGTTGACGTGTGTTCGGTTGGATGTAAGATGTGTTCAATCGGGCATACTTAGTTTGATATAATTGTCTTTATGTTTGTATGCATGATGCGATCGAGCGCATGGGCTTAGTAAGTGGAATGAAAGATCCCATATGGGGAGGGGTTAAAGCCCTTTACCACGATGCTTTGCCGCGCCGGTTGACGTGTGTTCGGTTGGATGTAAGATGTGTTCAATCGGGCATACTTAGTTTGATATGATTGTCTTTATGTTTGTATGCATGATGTGATGTGACGCGCATGGGCTTAATATGTTGGTCTAAAGGTCCTCTATTTGAGAGATCAAGAGCCCCAAAAGGCCACCTTTACGGAAGTACTTCCGCCGCGCCCCTTTATTTTGTTGTTTATGTATTGCGTCCCATTTCATGCATCAGGTTTGTTCCCGTTCGAACGCGTTTATGAACGTAACTCGAACGCGCATGCATTTTGCCTTATCATGCATCAGGTCTCATTTCCGTTCGAACGCGTTCACGAACGCCATACGAACGTGAGCATTCTGTTTCATTTCTGTTCAAACGCGTTCACAAACGCACACGAACGTGAGTATTCTGTTTCATTTCCATTCGAACGCGTTCACAAATGCCATACGAACGTGTGCATTCTGTTTCATTCCCGTTTGAACGCGTTTACGAACGCTACTCGAACGAGAACCTTATGTTTACCGTTCGAACGCATATACGAACGCTGCACGAATGCATACGGTAAACAGATTCTCTCGCATCACATTACGACATGTCCATCTTAGCATATGGTTACCCCTTTTTTACGCTATGCATTTGTATTACCTCTCTAGTTGTCTATTTCTGTTATGCCCCTACAATATTATATGTCGTCATTTTAATTTCCTTTACATTACACGCAATGTTACCATGACTGTTTGTGTTTATATTTACATGAATGATTGAATTCTTATGACGTTATGTGTTTGTTGTTGCAAAGGCCTACCTTTGAGCATGTGAATTTGGCAATAAGATTTGGTTTCATGTATGTTAGATGTAAACTATACTTTTAAGCATGTGAATCTAGGATTGTGGTGCACTTGGAAATGTATGTCATAGGCTTTGTTGGATTATTGCATAAATCTTTACATTACAAGTTGCATAAGTATGGACCATTCCGAACCCAATGGTTTGAGGTCTTCCATTGCGAGGGGTGAGTGCGGCCTTAAATCTTTGTCCCGGTTCACACCGGGTGGCGACTCCCTTTTCTCCGGTTTAGTCCTCCGTTGGCTACTCCGTACTCCCAACTAGGCCCCTGAGCCTGGAACAGCATTGCGTCGTCCAGTTTCTGTGTCCCACAGTCTGGCGACTCCAATGGGGATAGAGAATCAGCCCCGAAATAATGCCTTGTAATGTATAGATTTATGCTTTAATTAACCGTGTCTACAAATGTGTGAAATGGGGGTTGTGATCAAAGGCATTTTGAGGCTAGGTAATGGTTTGGTGTCTTCCTTCACTCACTACCTTTCTAGAAGGAAAAGCTGTGAAGGCACCTAGATAGCCATCTACTCGTAGCCTATTGTGATGGACTAATTTAGAGGACTCGTTGTTTATTCCTACACCAAGCGATAAGAGCCTAAAAGGCTTGGGTATTTAAGTGAGCCTCGCTCCACCTTCCCTCTGGGGAATCTACAACGGGAATCCATTTGACAGTCTGTCACACCCATAGCTCATTGGCACGTACCTTAGTGTATAAAAAAAGGGTGTACTCACTTGGTTGCTCGAACCCTTGATTGGGGAGACCTAGTTGTGGGCCATCCTTC
>SKCR01030785.1:0-150802 GCA_019454045.1 Zanthoxylum bungeanum
GTAAAAGTTTGGAGTGAACCTATAGGACAAATTTTTTTGTTGTGGGTGAGCCACGGAAATCTCAGTGTAAGTTGTGGATTCAACTATGTGGAAATCTTCAAGCGCGGCTTGGGGGAGTGGACGTAGGCATTGTTGGCCGAACCACTATAAATCACCGGTGTCATTTTCTCTATCCCTTAACTTTTAATTATCGCAAGTTTATTTTCATATTTGCATATTAATTAGAAACCTGCTATTAGGGAATACCTTTTGATTGAGAAAATTGACCTAAACTAAATTGAACTAGCTTAGTAGCGTAAAATCAGCAAGAATTTTTATTTCCGCATATTCAGGCATTACTCAATTCACCCCCTCCCCCGGATATAGAGTTGTGTTTGTTGTGTACTTGTAGGTAATTTCAATCTTTTCTTAAAGTATCAGATTTTATATAAATAATATTGACATTTTTTCTTATTGTATGGTTGTAGGTAATTTCAATCTTTTATTTAAGTGTCAGATTTTACATTTTTCCTTTTAGTTAGATTTTGGGTTTTATCACCTACTTCTCACAAGTTTATAAGTGATTGTTTTGTGCCTGAGAGATGAAATATTTGATGAAAATTTTGACATCATATATAGGATGGGGTGAAGGCAACGAATTTTTATAATAATTATAAAGGGTAAGCCATATAAAACCCAAAATCAGTAGGATATAATTTATAATATAGTTTCTAATTGTTTATTTTTTTTTTGGGTTTAGGTTTACTTACTACAATACATTTTTTTTTTTTGAAATGTTGGAAATCTCATTGTCAAATCATCAGATCCGAGCTTAAACGAAATAAATAAAACCCCCGACTGTCTCAAATTTTTACAAAAAATGCACATTTTGAACTCAAACTCAGGATCTGAAAACTAATTAACAATCACGTCAAGTCATTTGCCATCAAACCAAATCCCTTGGATATTACACTTCACTTATTAATTGTAGACATGTATTTGTTTAGGTAACAGCTCAGATCAAGAGAAAATAAACCAATGGTCTAAATTATCTTAAAAGGTATCCCATATCAATTGTCATGTTCTATGAAATTTATTGAGTACATACACAATTTATTACTAATTAGGTTACTTTTTACCCGATGAATTTCAGGTTATTTAGGATAAATTTTTAGATGAATAACAATAATCAATGATTAATATCTAAGCACTCACAAACGAGACGATTTTTTTTTATATGCAATTAATTAGATAAATACAATAATTCACGCGCTTCACGCATTTGGGGACTACCCCTGTAGTGTATAGTTAATTAGTTTAATGTAATTATTAAAAGAGATAAATGATCCCGAGAAAAAAATTAATAATATTAATTACTGATATTTGATTGTTCGCAAAGCAAGAGCTTAGAAAAACAGCTACAACTTCTTGGGAATTTCACTTTTAATTGGACGGCCTCAATTTTATAACCTTATATCATTTTTATTATACCATTAAATCCATATTATTTTCATTAATATATGAAAATATTGAGTTGGGGTATTAATATAAATATAAATAAATAATAATAGTTGGAGCTGCAGTCGCCATTGCCAGAGTAATTTGCAGCCCGGCCCATGTGAGTACGACTTTGAGAATTTTCAGATTAGTTTTCTTGATTCAATTGCACGCTTTCTAATTCTTAATTAGTTATTAATGTTAATTAATTAGTTAAATTATCCTATAAGTATACTACAAGCATGCAATTTGGTTTGGTTTGATTAATTATAAGATTTTTTTTTTTTATAATATCTAGAATGTTAAAGCTGGAACTGAGTGTACGATAATTCATAGAAAAATCACCTTTGTTGGTATTTTGAGTCTCGGCGTTGTTAGAGTATCACCACAATACTGGGTGAAGCCATAATCGGTGAAATGCTACTGCAGCATTACCTCGACCTCTTTTGGGATTAGTTCAAATGTAAAGATACTGTTGCTGGAAATGTTGTTATATAAGTCCCAAGGGGCGTGGTTTGGTGATGTAGGGTTTAGTATCTCACCTTAAGATCATGAGATCGAATTCAGAAAGTCGTTTCTTGTAAGAGTCTGGGACAGTCGGGGTTTTACCTGCTCCACTTAGGTCCGGAAAGGATGATTTGGCGGCGGAGTTTCCAACGATTCCAAAAAAAAATGTTGTTATATAACAGTAATCAAAGCATACGTTTGGTAAATAAGCCAAACAATTCAAAGTACTCTACGTTTCAATTTATAATTCTGTCTTAGTATCAGAGCAAACGAAGGGAAACATAAAATACAAAAAAGATACATAGGTACAACATAAGAATCCTGGCAATTGAACAGTAGTACTAGAAAAGAAACTAGCATGTACAAGAAGAATTATGTTTATATATCACGAGCATTATATATATATCAGAAAATTATACACACAAAACATAAGGATTATGTGCGAAGATGTTTACTTCCAAATCTCAAATTGGAAATTTTGGAAATCCCGCCGTTGATCCGAACTTAAACAAAATAATTAAAACTTCTGACTATACCAGACTCTTGCATGGTTCTTCTTGACAGTCACTGGCCACTAGAAAATTAATCCATATGTGACTGTCTTGTTCTGATGTACATGATTTTTCTTGTACATGCTAGATTATTTTATGTTACTATTGTTTAATTTTAGCGTATCTCTACCAGGATTCTTATGGATGAAATGAAAACAACCCCGCAAGGATGCATATGGTTCATCATTAGAAATAAACAATTAGACCTATTTAATTATTCTTTTGCCATGCATGCTTCTTGGTAAAAACATAAAAAGAAATTCTCATATGCATATTCTAGTACCCAGCTTGAGATGTCATTCGCTAATCCTTTATCTTCTTCATTTTCTTTGAAAGATAATGGAAAACATCATATCCAATACATTATAGAAATTTTCCAATTCCACAAATTAAACCATAAAATGACGGAGTCTTCTTTATTGTATGTAATATATCAAATTCATCTTTTCAGTCACAACAATTCATTTAGTCTTCTATATAATCCCCTCAAAATCCTTGCATATGATTTAAGGTTGCACCACTATTAAGGATAGAAATGGACAAGGAGTGATGAAAAAAATCCCATATGGGTACGGGGGCCGTGGGGATTGGTCCCAATTGGGGTAGGTTCGTGGGCTCATAGGGATGGCCCTAATCGAGGCAGGTTAGGGTACTAAAATATATAAAAACCCTAATGGAGCCAAGATCAGAATCCTGATTCAACCTTAGTATTGGAGTCGGGTTCAGATCTCAGATTAAATTTTCAAATTTTTTAAAAAAATTAAATTAAATATATATATATATATATATATATATATATATATATATATATAATACAAACAAAAGCTCCATTATTTTTGTACGGGCTAAATTTGGGCTAAGGACCCAGATGTCATTACGTCTCAGGCCCACGTATCAAACTTGCCACCAAGGCCCAATCCACGCGAATTCTAGTTGTTAAAAATGAGTCTACATAGGACTCGTATATAGGGCCCACGAGCCCAAATACCCACAAGGGTATGAGTCCATACGACCTAGAAGGCCTCCAAGGAACCACATACCATATTTGTCATAATCATTTTCCAACAAGGGAACTAAATACTTGACCAATCCAAGTCTAATTGGGATTACAACTAATCACAGGACAATTGGTACTCCTAATTCAATCCCAACTCCACAACCTTCTCCTAAAAAGATTGGAATTCAACTATTCCAAGAAATCCTAAGCCGGCTATGAGGCTACTTCACAACCTATAAAAGGAGAGGGGGTCTAAGGGATTGAGGCACTCAAGATTCAGCATTCAGAACTCAAGTTCTGACTCAACAACTCGAGCTTAGGCTCCTGCACCCTCGAGTTCTCCCTAAACGCAGGCCTACCGTCCTCACGGCAATCAAACTACGAAGACCAAGGTAACCCTCAGCCTTGCTCTTCCCTCTTTTCGTTCATCACCATCGTTGACTTGAGCGTCGGAGTGTCTACGGTGTCCACCATACCGGTGAGTAGCTACTCTACGCTCATACTACCTTTGTTTTGCAGGATCGCTGGTGCCCCCAAAATATAAATTATCGATTGTAGACTGAAGGCGAAATTTTGAGTCTACAATTTGGCTCCCACCGTGGGGCCCCGGAGATTCATAGCAAGCAAAAATCTCACAGTCTATGATCCACACAGCACACCTGCACACATGGCTTCTGGCAGCGAAAACGCAGCATACTCCGTGGCTAGACAGTTGGTCGCTCTTTAAGAATGATTGTGAGCTTTAAAGGAGGAGAACATCACAATACGAAACACAAACACCAGCCTCTAGAAGCAATTGGAGCGATGGCTTCGAATTATTAACTACAAGGTATGTGAGATCACCCCGACAGACCTACCATTACAGCCAACCTCTTAGGGGCACTCAACGACGTGGCTAGCGACAACCAACCACTGGTAGATCACACTCATAGTTGATTAACGACCAACGACCCCTATTTCCTCCCATAGACTCAACACAACAAGTCGCATACACCATGCATAAAGAGATGAAGGAGCTCAAAGAGGCAATTCTCTCTAACCTATCTGGGTTGACACTGCCGGTGAGAAAGAGTAGAGCTGGGATAATTTTGGACACTCCTTTCCTGGAGACCATCACTTCCATAGAGTTTCCACAGAAGTTTAGCCCCCCTGACATAAGGCTCTATGATGGCTCCACCGACCCAGACGATTATGTCGTACACTACAAGTATAAGATGATATCCACGACCATGCACCACCCTTATGGGAGATCAAAATGTGCAGAAGATTTGAAAAAACATTAACAGGCTCAGTTCTCACTTGATTCATCAATCTCTCATACCGGTTTATTGGGTCATACCAAGAGTTGACATACAAGTTCGTGGAACACTTCGTAAGCTCTTACAAGTTTAAGAAAACCACGGATGACCTACACTACATCCAGCAGCGGAAAGGAGAATCTATGCGAAGCTATGTGAAACGCTTCAACAAAGAAAGAATTTTCATCCCAGATCTCCATCAACTTACCACCGTCGAAGCTTTCCCCAATGGCCTACTCGGCGACAGTGGACTCTATAAGAAGCTAGCAAATTTCAGGTGCTATACCATGGACTAAGCAATGGCCCGAGCACAAGTCAAGATCTGATGGGAAGAATACAAGAGGAACAACAAACGAGGCGGTCCCAATAACTGTCATGAAAAGAATACCTAAGACCCTTCCAAACGGCTGAAAGATTTTGATATGAGGATTCGCCAGCCAGCAAACAGAATGATCTTACAAGCAATAGACCACCATATATAAACATGGATTATAAGTGTAGGCCTTCAGCCTACACGGTACGATGCCAATCTTCAATCGATTTGTCTCATTCGACATTAAGTCTGTCACACCCGTCCCCTTAGGTAGAGTAGGGTGAGACGGAGACTAGAAACTGGCAGAGTTTCCCCTGTAATATGGACTAATCCTCCAAATACAAGGAAAAATCTAAACTGAAAATAAAATATCATCATAAAACTAGGATCTCCATGATCCAACTCAACATAATATCCATAAAGGAAACACAATAACCTCAGAATCAATTAAAGGCTCAATGTCTATAACCACATAACAAATTCTCCCAAGAAATACATATCTAGAAATACAGTCTCAAAACATAATAAAGACACTCTACTGTTGGCACAACCTTTCTCTACTGGCAGGAAATGATGACGAAATAGCAGATGGAAAGGATAATCTACTAAACTGCTGAACCTGAAATGTTAAGGAAAGGGGTAAGCTCACGCTTAGTGCAATGGATCACAACTTAGTGCCGTAGATAATCAAGTAACAAAGTGGATCGAACAAGTCTTTCATAATATAAATAAATACATAAGCTGTAAATCAATATCTCAAACATTTACTTGAAATCGTAAATCTCATTTCTCATAAAACTCAAATCATAAATCTCATTTCTCATAAAACTCAAATCATAAATCTCATTTCTCATAAAGCTCATACTGTTCAAAATACTCTGTAATGACAAATCTGTTTATTCATCTATATGCACAACCTCATGACAAATACGGCAAAGCTGGCAACATAGGGCTTCCCCACGGCAAAACTGGCATCCGGAGCAAAACTGGCAACGTGAGACCTCATCTCACGGCAATAACTGGCAACATGAGACCTTATCTCATGGCAAATAATCTGGCACATATAAGTACACGGGGTGCATCCTAACATAAAATTCATTTCTAAAATCCATGCTCATATATCTCAAATCATGCAAGATTCTCATATATCACAAATCATGCTTTCAACATAATCAATATCTGATCCATACTTAATACCAAAATATATTCTTTCTAAAAGCAAAATCATTTAATGCATTACCTTAAAATTCATTTAAGAAAACATAAATACTATATACTTTTGAAAACATCAATGTTACAGGCTTATCCACGCACCTGGTGAGCTGACTACTGAGAAATGAACTATGCAGCAGGACCGTCCCTGCTTATGGTATCACGATCACCTAAAGAGATAAAAGAATTTACTATAAGGAACATAATCTTAATCTAGAAAATGTGATAGAACATGAAAGAAACGTGATTCGGTCGCTCTCGTAAACTTAACGAAAATTAAGATTCGGAGGTCCGTTATTACTCGGAATGGTCTGAAATTCGCGGAGGAGACTCGGGAAATCGGCACGGAGACATTGTCCGGAGCGTGGTTGCCACGCGCCGTTCACCCAAGCCGCGCGTGGGCTTCACGCGCCGCCACATAAGGCGCGCGTGAGCGCCACGCTCCGGTCGGATAGGGAAAAATCCGACGGCCGTGCATTCCTCTCCCTCTCCCGGATCTATGCCGCTGACGGTTCGTCGATCGGAGTTCCGGATCAACGGAAATCAAGAAAAACCATAAAAAGTTTCTTACCGAGATTTCTACGAAAATTGGGAGTTTCCCGAGATGAAACCACCACCAAAATGATCCTCTCGACGAGATCTATACTTTTCCTTAAAGGCTCGGTCGGGTTTGAACTACGGATCGGGACCGAAA
This sequence comes from Zanthoxylum bungeanum, assembly GCA_019454045.1. Classification (NCBI taxonomy): domain Eukaryota; kingdom Viridiplantae; phylum Streptophyta; class Magnoliopsida; order Sapindales; family Rutaceae; genus Zanthoxylum; species Zanthoxylum bungeanum. The sequence goes on from SKCR01030785.1 coordinate 7,049, forward strand.
CTTCTCTTTTCTCTCTTTTCCTTTTCTTTCTCTTTCTTTCTCTCTCCATCACGTCTCTCTCTGACTCTTCTTATCTTTCTTTCTTTCTTATCTTTCTTTCTTTCTTATCTTTCTATCTTCTATTTTTTTTATTATTAAAGGAAGAGGTGGCTGCTGAGCGAAATTAGGGTGTGCGTGTGTGCGTACAAAATATATACTTATATGTCAAAATTCGTTTGCCACCATAAACTTGATCTGAACCGCATTTTAATTCCAACTTCCACAAACTTAATAATTTAATCCTTAAATTTATTTGGGGTGTTACAAAGTCCGAGCGACCAAGACTTGGTTTTTATATGAGCTTATGTCTTTAGCTGATGTAAAATGGAAGCAACCGAGACTTTGCCTTCATTTAAGCCAATGTCTCAAGACGACATTAAAGGGAAGCGATATAAATTCTACCTTCCTCAAATGTTTCGAGTCAATAACGAACCAAAAAAACTAAATTATTGATGCCAAACAAATATACACATCCATAATACATACGAATAAGAAGAAACAAAAAGGAATTCGCCCATTCACCAATATAAATGCTTAGTTTCAAACTACAAAAAGCCAAATACAAAACAAACCGAGAAAATAAGATACATGATCAATCATCTAAGGCTGGGGCATCATGAAATTCAATAGCTCAGTCACCGTCAACTGGAACATCCCCAATATCATCAAGCTTCAAGACATGAACACCCACTTCCATCCGACCGGACTCTTCTCCAATCTCAGCAGCTTTTTCACCTACCTCAAGAGCACCATCCACATCCTCACTCCCAACAGTCAGTGAGGAAAGATCAGCTTTCATTCTCTCATAATCCATGATCCTCCTCTAATTGGCCTCGGTAACCATCAATTGAAAAATACTATGCTTCAGGGCCTGTAAGGAAAAACAAAGTTCGAAAGGAATGAAGGGCCCAAGCTTCTAAAAGCTCATATTGAAAAGCCCATCTCACAAGGCCCACCTAGGTCTAGAAGAAAATGTCGAAGACAACCGTATTATCACCTAGGGACAGTCAGACCAATATAAACAGGTACACGTTGGTTACTTGAAATGAGTAAAATATTTGCATGCTCTAACCAACTTTTGAAGACCCTCATATACCTCAATCGATGTACATAGACCTTCACCTGGTTCAGTCGATGAGAACATTCCCTACGGACCTTCTTCGGGTCAAGCTGAAGACATGGACCTTCATCTTTATGTCAGGTTGATTCATGGACCTTCATCTGGTCCAATCGACTGGAGACTCCCCTGGACCTTCTTCAGGTCCACTCGGCTAGAGATTATCTTATACCTTCATCTGGTCTAGTCGACGAAAATATTCCTCATGACTCTCGACGAGTCAAGTTGAAGACCTTGACCTTCATCTGGTCTAGACGACACATAAAAGACTCCCCTAGACCTTCTTCAAGTCTAGTCGACTGGAGATTATCCCGGACCTTCATCTGGTCCAGTCGACGTGAATATTCCCCACAGACCCTCGTCGGGTCAAATTGAAGATCTGAACTTTTATCTAGTCTGGACGACATCGAAGACTCTCATGGACTATCATCAGGTCTGGTCGACTGAGGATTATTCCGGATATTTATTTGGTTCTTTCAAACATATGATCCTCGTCTAGTCCAAGCGACATCAACATCCGAGTACACTCACATGTTTTAGTCAAACCTTGGATGACATACTCATTGAATACTCTCCAAGCCAATTACTCATTGACTTAGATAGTACGGGACAAACTATACAGGTCAAATTTGGGCTAAGGACCCAAATATCATTACGTATTGAGCCCACGTATCAGACTTGCCACCAAGATCCAATCCACTCGAATTCTAGTTGCTAAAAATGAGTCTGCATAAGACTCGTATATAGGGCATACGAGCCCAAATACCCACAAGAGTAGGAGGCCATACGACCCAGAAGGCCTCCAATGAACCACAGACCATATTAGTCATAATCTTTTTCCAACAAGGGAACTAAGTACTTGACCAATTCAAGTATAATTAGGATTACACCTAATCCCAGGACATCTGGTACTCCTAATTAAATCTTAATTCCACAACCATCTCCTAAAAAGATTGGAATTCAACTATTTCATGAAATCCTAAGACGACTATGAGGCTACTTCACAGCCTATAAAATGAGTGGGGGTCTAAGGGATTGAGGCACTCAAGATTCAGCACTCGGAACTCAACTTCTGACTCAACAACTCGAGCTTTGGCTCTTGCACCCATGATTTCTCATTAAACGCTTGCCTATCACCCTCATGAAAATCAAACTACGAAGACCAAGGTAACCATTAGCCTTGCTATTCCCTCTTTTTGTTCATCACCATCGCTGACTTGAGCGTCAGAGTGCCTACGGTGTCCACCACACCGATGAATAGCTACTCTACACTCACGCTACTTTTGTTTTACAGGATCGCTGATGCCCCTAAAATACAAATTCTAGATAAGGCGAAATGCGACGTTTATAATTTTATACTAAGATTTTCACATAAAAGTTGAAAACTAAAGAATAAAATGAAGATCAGGTTCCCACTTATTTCTCATTTCAATTTCATTCGAGGATAATAGAAAATATCATCATTCATGGAATTTTAGATTTTGGGGCGGATTCAAGGATTTCATAATAACTGAGGTTTAGGTCGGACCCGCTCTATTACCATCCTTATGGACAAGTCTAATTTTCCTCTCATTCATTTTCTTGATCACTCTCCTCTACTATATTATTTGTAAGAAATACTAGAACAAAAAGTTAAGTTCATGGTGAAAAATTATATTTGGGTTTTGCCAATTCCTTCTACCTTTTTTCTAACATAAATCCTGAACTTTGCCTGAACCATAAACTCTGAATTTAACCCTAAATCTCTATACCCTAAACCATAATTTATTGATGATTTTTCGATCTTTAATCGCAAAGCGATTGAGTATCATATTGTAATTTTTATTATCTTTGAATCGGTATATCATGAGCTCAAAACGGAAGACTAAAGCTTATATTAAAGGTCTTTTAAGAACGTTTTATTGCATTTGTTTGTTAACTTCAATCAGTAAATCATCGGCCAAAAACGAAAGACTAAAAAAAATGTTATGGGTCTTTCAAGACAATAAAACTAGTAAATGAATTTATAACAATAATTTGAAGACCAAAATGAAGGACAATTTTTCAATCTTCCGCAACGGAGTGCCTGCACATCATATTGTGTTTTTGTTAGCTTTGAATTGACCAAACTAGTAAAGAAATTTATAAAGTAATTTGAGGACCAAATCGATGGAATTTACGGAAGATTTTTCACGTTTTTAATCAACTTTGAATCGATATATCATGGGCCCAAAGCGAAGACGAGATCTTACGTTATAGGATTTTTAGTATGACAAAAATAATCAAGAAAGCTTATAATGGCAATTTGAGTACCAAATTTAAGGAATTTGATATGATTTAATGATCTTCAGCATCTACAGAAGCTTATAATGACAATTTAAGGACCAAAACAAAGGAAATTATGGATGATTAATTGATCTTCAGTCACGGTATAACTAAACATGATATTGTATTTTTCATTTGTTTTGAATCGGTATATCATGAGCCCAAAATAGAAGACTAGAACTAATGTTATGGGTCTTTGGAGATGACAAAACTCTTAAAGGAACTTATAATGGCAAAATGAGAATCGAAATGAAGGAATATGAGGATGATTTACCAATGAATATCATATTGCGTTTTTAATTATCGACAAATTGGTATATCATCAGCCCAAAATAAAGAAATTTGTAGCCCTATGCTCTAAGTCATGATTTTTTATTTTTTATTTTTTATTTAAAAAAAAAAAAAAAAACTAAACTCTAGACCCGTAGTCTGACTATTTTTTCAAAATTGCAAATAGCATAGTGTTTTTTTCCTTTTTTTTTTTTTTGGATCCTTTTTTTTTTAACCTTAACATTTCAAAGAATAAAAATGGGGCGGTCTCAACTAAATTGGGCCAACTGAAATGTAAATGTCATCAAGAGCCCGAGCCCGAAGTAATGGGCCAAGCGAGAACTCACAAAAAAATCGATAGGGTTTACAGTTGATGGGAGGAGAGGAGACTCGTCGTAGCAAGTACAATAGTCGGAATGGCTGCCAGAAGAATAGGAGCAATGTCGTTGTTGTCTTGTAATTCTGTAACTCTATCTCTGTCAGTTAGATTAAAATCAGCCGTTCTTGGAGGTCCTCTTCCCGCTTCTCGGGTTGCTGTTTTTACAACATTTCGCGCCACGAACGACAAGAAGAAATCGAAGGCGAAAGCATCATCAGCAAAAGTGGGGCTGGTGAAGGAAAAGAGGAGAACTCGTTCTAACAAGGATTATGATTACGATTCCATTACTCAGCAGCAGCAATCTTCACACATTCCAGTGATGTTGGGTGAAGTATTGGACGTGTTCTCATCATCAAGGTCAATCACCTCTTTCGTCGATTGTACCCTCGGAGCTGCCGGTCACTCCTCTGCAGTCAGTATTTTCTTCTCTTTTCTTTTCCCCTGTTTATTTTTTTTTTAATTTTTATTTACTTGCTTTATACGACAGATCATCCAGGCCCACCCAGAATTGAATCTTCATATTGGAATGGATGTTGATCCTTTGGCATGCGAAAAGGCTCGAACTCGTCTCAATTCTTCATTGCAAGCTTATCCCGGCTTGAAAATACATACTTTTGTGAAAAATTTTAGACATATCCAAAATGTGCTTCGCCAAGTGGATGAGAATTTATTAAGCTCTGGAGTTGACGGCATCTTAATGGACCTAGGAATGTCATCAATGCAGGTTTGCTCGCATTCATATTTCATTCTTTTTTGTTAATATCCTTTCCATTCCGCAATTGTCTTATGCAGGTGAACAATCCTGAAAGAGGCTTTAGTGTGCTTGGCAATGGACCTCTTGATATGCGGATGGATCCTCAGGTATGTGCTTCAAATACATATCAGAATGATATTTATCTATCTATAGCAAAATAGATTATTATGTGGTTACGCAAACCTAGTGAACTCCTGTATTGAGTAGTAACCATACTGTTATATGACTGGGATAATGTCTTATTTACACCTTATATAGCTGTAAAACTTTGTTAGGGTTTGTTTCGGACTGTTGTGCTTCGGCTGAAAGCACAGCTGATAATGTGTTTGGAAAACAACCACTTTACTGATAATTTGTCTGGTAAACAACCACTTTTACTTGGTAGATAATGTTTACTCCCCATCAAAACACTTATACTTGAAAGTTAATGATCCCATCCCGCCAGCAGCTGTGTATTGAATTTCAATGCACCTCAATCTCAAACACTACCCTTAAGCTAGAATAATTAGTATTTACCTCATCCTGACCAAAAAAAAATTGCACCTCTTTCTTCCCTGACTTTTTGCTTTTCTCCTCTTGAGCATGTTTTCATTGAGGAGTCTTCTGGAAGAGGGTAGTTTTGTTAGAAAATCAATTGTGGATCATTTGAGGGTCAATATATTATTTTGATCAACTTAGATAGATGGTTATTGATAGGGCACCCTTAGTCTATGTTTGGATTGATGGAAGAGGATGGAAGGGAGTGAAATATAATTTAAAATATTTAAAATTCATTGTTTAGATTGATGGAAGGAGAAGGAAAGGGAGTGTAACAAAAAGGGGTAATGAGCCATTGAAAATTAGCCGCCCAAATCATGAGGTTGAGGATGGAACGTAACTTATAAAAATAACATTACCTGTGAAGACAAATTTGTCCCTTCTAAAAATAACATTAAAATATTTTTCTTTTTTACTTTTAGAATCTAAAGTGGCGCAATTATCTTTAAAACCTATCTAGTTACATTTCATTCCATTATTTTTTATTTACCAAATAATATTTTGGAACATTATATTATAAACCTCTTATTTTTTTCCCAAACAAGGTTATGGTACATTCCATTCCATTGGGTTACTTTCCATTATAAATCATTCTCTTCCATCAATCCAAACATAACCCAAACATTCAACTTCTTGAGTCTCTGTGAACTGACCCATTACAATCCCATACTCCATCATATGAAGTTCCAAGTCATTTTTTTTTATCAGAACTTGTGTCCTTATTAGTTATGTTACCCGATTACTAACTGTAAGTGTGGCATGAACGTGTACAAGTGATACTACTATTTGTGCACATCGATAGTTCATAGATGTGAATCAGTTTACGGGGATTGTCCGATCTAGTAGTTTACATGTATTTCTTGGAGAGGACCATTTTTTGTCCTCAATAAAAGAAAAAATACACCCTATGTTTTCCCCTGGCTGAATGGATTTGTTTGTTTGTTGGTCATCTCATATATTGTGCCAATTGTAGGTAGCTTTCTTGGGGAACAGTAAAATAAAGTTATTGTAACAGTGTAACTTGTTAGTTTCATGGACACTACTATGGTACCCAAGGGTAACCAAATACCCTTGGGTACAAATATACTATTTTGAGCATTGAATATGCAACTTAACTCATGTATTAAAAATTCTCTTGCATGTTCAATGATCAAAATTGCATGTTTGAACCCAAGGGTATTAGATACCCTTGGGTACCATAGATGTGCCCTAGTTTCATATGTTTCATCATGAGAGGAAACTTCCTTCTGAGATAAGAGGGACATCATATTGATGTACCTACTCTGACAGCAACTTTATGTCAATGTTCTACTAGGTTTTGAGGGATCTCTAATCTAATGACAGTGGTTCTGATGTTGTGCTTCTGGATCTTTCCACTAGTAGTTTTCTCTTATCGTAGCCTCTCATGTGGTACTTTGTGCTGAATGTTTAGTTTCTTGCCTCCACCAACAAACCAAACAACCAAACAAAGCCTTTTCCCGCTTGATGTGGTTGGCTACATGGATCTTTCAACACCATTGTGCTCTATCTGAAATCATTGAATTTTTGTTTCACTTAAACTGATTGTAATAGGCTTATTTCAGGCAAGCCTGAAAGCAGAAGACATATTGAATTCATGGCCAGCTGCTGAAGTAGGAAAAATCCTGCGGGAGTATGGAGAAGAAAGCAACTGGCGTTTGCTTCAAAATAAGATAGTTCAGGCTCGTCTTCGTGGTGGATTGCATTCCACTGGTGAACTGGTAGATCTTATTCGGAATGTGACTCCTGGGATGAGAGGTAGGAGTCGCTTCATTTTATCAATTGCCATTCTCTTAAGTACTTTAGATTACTTTTATGCAAGTAGGATACTCACATCCATGCCTACTGTGATGTTAGTATGTTACATACTCATGTGTCTTTCTAAGAAGTGGGTTTGAATCTTGTTCTCAGTGGGCGGTGTCATAGGCAATTAAATTATGAAAAAAATTGATGAATAGCATATCAACACTGGATGAATAAAAATTTATTGAATTGCTATAGGAGGTAGGCAAGGTTGGATAAAGACTGCCACACGCGTGTTTCAGGCTTTAAGAATAGCGGTGAATGATGAACTCAAGACTCTGGAGAACTCTCTCTATGCTTGTTTTGATTGTCTTTCTCCCGGGAGTAGGCTTGCAGTTATCTCATTCCACAGTTTGGAGGATAGAATTGTGAAACAAACATTTCTCAACATCATTGACCATAACAAAGAAGACTCGGAGGGGAGTGAAGAAGAGAGGGGTAAAAGAGATTTGAGAAATGACAACAATGTAAATGAAACGTGGATTAGACAGGCAATACAAGGCTGGAATGGAACAATTCTCACCAAGAGACCGATAACACCATCTGAAGAGGAGGAAAGGGTGAATTGCCGCAGTAGGAGTGCTAAGCTCAGGGTGATTCAGAAGATTGGAAGATAGTTGAAAACAGTTACTATCCAACTTACCCCATATTCTGTATCAAACTGTGTCTCCCATAAGTTATCACATACCTAAGAAGACTATAAAAGAGATCAAAGGAGGCAACGATTATTATGCATATCATTCCATGTCAATAAAACTTCCAAATACCATCTGACATATACGAGAAGCTGTTAAGATTAGAATATCTTTAAGATATTTAATTTTTGTATTTATTTGTTGTTTATATTTTTAGTAAGGTAGTTTTAGTTAGTCTCTTCTATATTAGGGCAGTGGAGTATTTATCTCCTATTCTTTATGTACATGATTTCCTCTCACCCTATGAAAATGAAATTGGCATTTCTGATTGGGATTTTTTAATTGGCATCAGTGATATTTTATTTACTCATTTGTAATCTTACTCCAACTGGGACATATCATATCAGAAGCCAAAATTTTAAACTGTACGTACGTACACTGACATAATGCCATATCCATAAAAGTTGCTTGGCAATTATAGCTGACAGCCAAGCATCTTCTTTGCCAAATTAAAATATAAATCTGAGACTACCATCCAATTATATGGTTCATCATACTGCCCTGTGAGCTGTGCACCCTTGCGGCTTGATTCTGATTCTTCAAAGTAATACTTCCGAGAACTGTCCGCTAGCACAAGGGCATAAGAGTGTGTTGGAGTTGGTACTCGAAGGTCAATACTTATCGAATTTTAATCCGGATTATAATTATAGACACCGATATTATCCATTATATTATTTATTATATGATACTATTTCTTGTCTTTTGCGTATATAACTAATATAAATTGTTTAGATTAATTCTAAATATGTTTTAGAGATATACGAGAAGAACAAACACCCTAGAATAAGTGGCATAGTTACAATTACATATATTTTTGGTCGATGATTTAATGACATGGGTCGGTTGTTAAATCTGTTAAAGACCAGTACATATCGTATATTGAGATACGATTTTGATGGTTTATCTCAATGAATTATGGGCTTTAAGAGCTCATATAGAAGTAGAAGTGAATCAGGATTTCTCGCTATGCCTATGACGTCGGCGACCACGACACTATTGAGATCGCAGTTCGTAGAGAGTACCATTAGCCCACAGGGGACTAATCGAAGAATTAAGGAGTCGCCTCCCAGTATAAGACACTAAGAATGATTTAAGACCGCACTACATCCCTCACAATGTCTACCTTAAACCCCGTTTAGGTTCGGAATGGTCACTTTCTTATGTCAATATAATATAGAGGTTTGAAGAGAAGTGTCACCATGCCTTATAATGCAAAACAATTTAAAAAGTTCAAGAATGCAAACACAACAATAAGAGGCAGTAAATAAGGATAAGTATACATCCATGAATTATTAATATAACAAATAATAGAATTAATTATGGATGGTCAGACATGGACATGGTTGGCCGAATATGTATTCTAAGGATGTATGTCCGGCGGGACTTACTGGAAGTCTGGCTAGAGGTGCAGTGTAATCCAAAATTATGAAACACATGCAACAATAATAAAAAGATGCAGAACATATGAAACAACAATCTAATAAATTTAATAAGAATAAGCAATCCAAGTTATACAAAATAACAGTAAATAACATATGTAAGGATGAACAAAATCGGCAGTCATCTTTTCCTTGGTACGTGGAGTTGTATCTCAAGTGCAGACCGTACTATCGTCCATTCAGATTCGGTTATGGAATTTACGTCTGTGTTTCCATCCTATATACCTCAAGAAAAAATATTGTTGATTGTAGCCTTATGTACAGCCGAAGTTAATTCATGACTTTTTTATGTTCGGTCGGACATATAATATATTCGGGCGGAGATACTGTGTCAAAACAATAAATGCGTAGTTAAAGTTTAAGGGCCCTCGGGTTTTACCTTAGGTGTAGCTTGGCTCCGAGAACACGACTGAAAGTCTTGATTGATTATTGGCTTTATCTACCGGAGAGAGAGTTAAAAGATTGTTTGGGTCTTTATTTTGTTGATCTGTGTGTGTGTGTTTCACTAATTTTTGGTAATAGATCAATTGCAAACTTCCAAAATTCGGATCAAGAAGGGTCTCCATTGGTTTGTGTAAAGCTTTTCTTTTATAGTGATGGTTTCTTAATTTAAGAAGGAAATAAACTCCTTTAAAGGGGAAATTGATAATTATGGAATGTGCTAATAAGGAAAAAGATAATTGGCGAAAATATTTAAGAAGATAAAAGAATCTGGTTTTATGAAAATTGGCTAAGAAGAATAAAATTGAGTTCTTCTGTAAAACTGAAAACACGACGCATATCCAGCAGAATGTGTAGGTTTATCCAGCATTTAAACCTTACAATCCCCATAAACTTCCAGAAAAATGCCCTTACATGAGACTCATCATCAGATCATAAAAATACAATGTCTACAGTTGCCCCCACTTTGGTAGGCTTGTGTAGTGTGTGACAGTGACATTCATATCAAAGTCAAGCATGCAATTTCACTTACCTGGTTCGTCGAGTATTTCTAGAATTACATGTGGTAGTTGTTGGTTTTGTTGATAAGTAGGCCATCGAGCCTTTCGATGCCTCATATGGTGTTGAGATGCTTCGATATCAAACTTCATTCCCAGCTCCAGTAGTTGATTGACCCGTATGGAGCCGATGCCTCGATTGGTGTTGAGATGTTTCGATCTCGCCAGGCTTCATTCCCAGCTCTAGTAGTTTATAGACCCGCAGACAACCGATACTTCGATTGGTGTTAAGACGCTTTGATCTCTCCAGGCTTCATTCTTAGCTCATGTAGTTGATAGACCCGCAGGCCGTTGATGCTTCGATCGGTGTCGAGATGCTTCAATCTCGCCAGGATTCAATCCCAGCTCCAGTAATTGATAGACCAGCAGACCGCCGATACATCAATCAATGTTGAGAATCTTCAATCTTGTTAGGCTTCATTCCCAGCTCTAGTAGTTGATAGACTCACAGGACTCCGATACTTCTATTGGTGTTTAGATGTTTCGATCTTGCTAGGCTTCATTCCTAGCTCCAATAGTTGATAAACTTGTAGGCCGTCGTTGCCTCGATCGGTGTTAAGATGTTTCCATCTCGTCATGCTTCATTCATAGATCAAATAGCTGATAGACCTGCAGACCTCTGATGCCTCAATTGGTTGTTGAGATGTTCGAGAGGCATTTTGATCATCTCGAGAATTCTTTTTTCAATTTGATTTATTTGATGGCGTTTTGATCCACTTGGAGTATTGTCGACTTGAGCGACATTTTGGTCAAATTCTTTTGATGTTGATGACATTTTGATCAATCTTCTGACATTGGTTGATCCATTTTCCATGGCATTTTGATCCATTTGAGATATTTTGGATTAACTTGAGTAGTGTTTTTGACCTATTCGGGAATTTTTCTTTCGAATGGTGGCATTTTGATCCCACTGGGATATTCTAGGTTGACTTGTTGACTTGAGCGGTATTTTGATCTACTCGATATTTCTTCTTTCTAATGATGGTGTTTTAATCCAACTGGGATGCTCTCGAGGGCGTTTTGTCCTATCTGCTTCCTTCTTTGGTGGCGTTTTGATCCATTTGATGGCCTTTTGTTCCATCTGCTATATGCTTTGGTGGCGTTTTGATCCGTTTGATGGCCTTTTGTTCCATTTGCTTCCTTATTTGGTGGCGTTTTGATCTAATTGATAGCCTTTTGTTCCATCTGCTTCTTGTCTTTAGTGGCGTTTTGATCCAACTAATGGCCTTTTGTTCCAACGGCTTCTGACATTTTAATCCGTGTGATTGGCCTTTCCTCCATCTGCTTCTGTGTGATGGGATTTTCTTCCATCTACTTTCTTCTTTGGTGGCATTTTGATCCATCTGATGGCATTTTATTCCATATGTTTTATGACTTTTTGATCCATGTGATGGGTTTTTCCTCCATATGCTTCCGTGTGATGGGCTTTTCTTCCTTCTACTTCTGATCTGATGACCTTTTGATTCATTCATTCCTGATCCGATGTCCTTTTTAATTCATCTGCTTTTAATATAAAGACCTTTTGATTCATCTGTTCCTGATCCAACGACTTTTTTTATTCATCTGCTTCTAATCTAATGACTTTTTGATTCCCCTGTATCTAATGACCTTTTGATTCATCCATTTATGATCTTATGACCTTTTAATTTGTCTGCTTATAATTTGATGACCTTACGATTCATCCCTATCTGATTATCGTTTGATTTATCTATTTTGATCTGATGACCTTTTGATTCACCTACTTCTAATCTGATGAACTTTTGATTCATATGCTTCTAATCTGATGACTTTTAATTCATCTCCTTAAAATCGGTTGAGGTGCCTCCCCTTGTCTGGTGTTGGACCCCCAGATACACTATCTTTTCTCTTAAGGTGGGCCTCGCCCTCCATGTCTCGTCCTTCTGACTATTGGGTGCTCCGTGTCTTAAAGGCTTTAACTCTTGGCTGCAATTGAGCTTTCTGCATCTTGCTTTGTTCAAATTTCTTGCAAAATAAATATTATCTATATGTATGCGTGTATGCATGTATGAATGTATGCAAATGATATTTAGTACGATGCCCGTTTTTTGGCTTGTATGAGGTCGTGATGCTTTTCCGCGGAGGTTTCGTCTGGTTCTATCTTACTTTCTACCCAGGTTGTCCTTAAGGGTTTTCCAAATCATTTTTGCTTTCTAAATTCCTTTTATCATACAATGACTCTTCACATGTTCTCAAAAGTTTTCTCTTCTGAAATCCTCTCTCTTTCCAAGGTATGGGCATTGTCTAAATTCAAAATTCCATGTCAATGAAGGTTTCATCTTTCGAATGCTTCTCCATATGTGTGCGTGATTCTTCCACAAAGAATTATGTGTAACCTAGATTGGTTTATTAGAACTAAGTGTATATTAGTGCTGACTTTTTAGTTCATTCCATCATTTATTTAGCTAAGGTAATGTAACACATAGTTAATGATCAACAAGATTTTAAAGTTTTTGAAGAGTTCCTTATGTATGACTTATCATGGCTTTCTTGAGTCGTCAAATTGCATTCTAATGCAAATACTGCAGATTTGTGATGTGAGCCCCTGATTACTCAACAACTTCACCAAATCAAGTTGTTTTGCATACTTGTTATCTGATTTATCTTTTGACGTAAAAATAGTCATGAGATTCACGATACTACTGGTTACTTAACAATCCAAACAGCGGAGTAGATTATTTTGTGGGATTCGTCTTTCTTTTCTTTTTCTTTTTCTTTTCTTTTCACATTTTTCTCTTCTCTTTTTTTTCAAAATTTTTTTATTTGCATCATCTCCTTAACCTATTATCATCTCAGTCTTAATCTTGGAAAATAGTCAAATGAATGTCAAGTGTTTTGACCATCTCTACAAGTTGTGACAACATAAATTCTTTCTAAGTGGTTTACGATTCTAAGTGCATGTTTTAGTGCACATTTTTGAGATGGCATTCTTCTAGTGATTCCAAAGTTAAAACTTCTCTCCAAATTCGGATGTGCTCTTTTCGAGAGACAGAAAATTTTACAAAATCAAATTTATTCAAAAAAATGAGTCATTACATGATAAAAAGTTAAGATACAAATGCGATGACTTAAAATATGATTACTGCATGGCCGCGACTTCTTCGGGGTTAGGTTATCTCGCCTGTGTCGATCAAATATTGGATCTCATGTTTAATGCGAACATAGCTATCAGTGTTATGGCCATTGTGCTAGTGGTAATGGAAATATTAGTTTAGGTCACAGTGGCATGGTACGTGATTTGGCAATGGCTTAGGCTCCAAGGGTTTCATAAGCTTTGTTTCTCAAGCTTATCCAAAATCTCGGATATCGATTTTCCAAGGTTGGAGAAGTGTCGCTTTTGAATAGTGTTTTCTCTCGTTATTTTTCGTTTTTTTAGCCTCTTCCACTATTTTTTCTTATATCGCTCTTGGCTGTAAGACTTCTTATACTCGTGCCTCTCATTACTTGCTTCGACCCTTACCGTCTGAGGTGTAGTCCAATTGATCATAGCGGTAGTCAAAGTTAGTAATTGTTCAGTCATTTTGTTCAACTTATCCTTCCTGCGGTCTATGCGAGAATTATTACTGCTGGCCATTCTTAACTTTTTTTTTGATCAACCTCTGACTAATCCGCCTCTTTCTCTAACCCAAGGGACTGCTATGATGGCTGCATCATAAAGTGTTAGTATGATGCACATATGCATAAGATTCATGAAATGTAAGGTTAGTTCAAGCAGCATACATCATTCCAACCTTATCTCTCTCATACATGTGGTAAGTCCATATCTGCCCTAAGTACGACTTAGCTCATGCACCAACATGAGATATATAACTCATTCTCTCCTATGCTAAAGTTAAATCTTGGCTACCTTGGTTTTGTTCCATCACTGAAAAATAAAGGCCGCTCATTTATGAATGACTAAGCCTAATAAGGGGATCGCGCCATTGTTTAAAACGATGAATTAGACCCTTAGTAATCACAGTTATGAGGGATGAGCCAGGAAATATTTAGGAATGTCTAAATAGGCTAAGACATGTCATACATTTTCTGAATAAAAGTCAGTGTGAGCTTCAGACTCATGTCTTAGCTCATTTGGATTGTAACTAAACACTCTAGGCCCAACGAGGTTGTCATACATGGTAGCCCGTTATCATTTCGAAGCATTCAGCCCAATTATCATGAGAATACAAACTTGTCCCAGTTGTAAAGGCCCAACAAATTTTACATCTCATGGCAAAAGGTTCAAGTTACTTTAAATGATTGGGGCCCAAACACAAGCATAATGAGGTTTTTTCATATGGGAAAATAACTATTGGTTTGCATGTGGGCTTACTCTTAGGTCAAGCTTAGGATCTAGTCGGTGAAGGTTTGTCCACAATTAGGTCTTCTCACCCAAGGGTTAAAACGACCAGTGGAAGCATTTTTTTTATTCTTTGAGGGTATGTGCCAAGGAGTGATGGTATCATCACATAGCGATCCACCACATTGAGTGAAAGCAATTTCACGATATGTAATGTCATCGGGGTTTAAAGGGTATGCAAAAATAATAAAGGCATAGTTCACCTCAGTCTCACCATGGATACTACAAGATATTTTTTCAAGGTTGATTCTCTATCCCTCGTATAGTCGCCATCTGTAGGAACGAATCAGGATTTCTCGCTATGTCTATGACGTCGGTGACCACGAAACTGTTAAGCTCGTAGCTCATAGAGAGTACAATTAGCCCACAAGGGACTTATCGGAGAATTAAGGAGTCGCCACCTAGTATAAGACACTAAGAATGATTTACGGTCGCATTACTGTTGGGGATTTGGCGCCGTCGCAGCGGAAGATCGCGGTTTGGGCGAAATCGTAACTTTAAAATTTTTAAAATTACCAAATAAATTATTCAATATCCAATATGAATAATTCATTCATATTTCACCTAAACATATTTATTCGATATCAAATAACAACATAAATAGGTTAGAAACATCGCGAAATGTTTACGAAAATATTTTTCCGCAAAATGGCATAAAACGCGTTTTTGTCCGAACCGACCAACCAATACACATGAGGGATGCCCGGGTCAGCCCCAATAGTACTTGGGCAGTTCATGGGCTGCCCAAACAGTGACCAATTCACTGTTTGGACAGCAGACACCCGGTAAGCCCAAAACTCACCCGGTAAACGCCGTTTTTCGTTGTTTTCGCATATTTCAACTCCGAAACAATTTCCAGCAATTGTTCCAATGCCCAAAACACATCCAATACATTTATACAACATACATTTCATCACCAAAATCACAGAAATTCTAGATCTGATTTGGTAACCAAAATATCATTTTTCATGCTTTAAATCTAATTTTCTCAACATTAATTATATCAACATTAACACTACCAAAGCCACCACCTATGAAGAACTCAAGAACAATTCTAGGAGTTACAAGAGTGGTTATAACACTCTAGAATGGCAACAAGTCATCAAATGAAAAATTGAACTAATATTACAATAATATTATCCAATCCAACTTCACACATGCATCTAGCCTCCAAATTCATCTTCCAAATCAAAAAGCTCCAAAATATAAGAAAGGAAGAAACCCTAGAACTTGTCTAGATACTCAAGAACAAGAAACAAACTTTCTAAGTTTAAGAGTTATGAAGATTACATCCAAATCTCCTAAATTCCTTAAACTTTTTCTTGATTTTCTTCACTTTCTTCCTTTATTCTTCAAGAAAATTTTGGATGCTTTCTTCTTTAAAGGATTCAGCCATGGCTCTCTTATTATTGAGAAAAAAAATTTCTAACTTAAATAGGAAGCAAAACCGACTTAGGGTGTTTAAAGAAGGGTATTTTGGTCATTTGGTCAATTAATTTAATTAATTAATAATAATAACCTTTAAGTTAACAAATCCAATTTGTAAACTTTAAGCTTAATAAAATCATGTCATACGTAACCAATAATAATCAAACATATTGCATAAAAAATGTAATATTGGAATAATTTAATTATCTAGATATTTAACATTTAAACATCTAAATAATTAATTAATGCGATTATTATTATATATGTATTTTTATTTACATTAAATAACAAATACATACATTACTGGTATGTGTCAAAATCTCATTTGACAAATAATTAATATGTATCAAATCAAATTTTGTATCAAATACAAATACATATTAATTATCAAATGACTGAAATGCCCCTAATGCATGTATTTTTGTTTAATAGTTTAAACGACTCGAATTAACTGATTTAATTCGTTGAAATATTATGAATAATCTATATTATTCATAACGTGTTGCCCAAGTGCTCAACGAGTACACTTCATATTGTGGGACTCTCTAAGTTTAGGTTTATCTGTCACGAAATCCAATTTCGTGTCTATAATTCACCCACTCGTAAATTACGACGACCACAGATAACCTCGCTAAACTATGCAAGTCAAGTCATTGCATACGTATAATCCCTCTGTCACAAGTTATCCATATTATACCTGGGGTATAAATAAGAACGTCAAATCCTTATGGTATAATATAGTCGACTTTCAGATTTACGATCTCTAAATAACACTTGGAACTTGCTTGCGAAGTTATACCACGGCCATGGATTTACTAGATCACAAACATATGTAGGATACTTATGCCCTGTACACAGGACTGACGGATTCTATCTTAATACGCACTGGATATCATGAGCATCAGTCTACACCCAACGAACAGGCGGAGGTCTGATCTAAATAGATCGGTGACGTGATTGCTATCAAAGTGTGGATGATAACTCATATATCCACTGTGGTATCTCAAGTCGAATGACCACTATGCTCGCTCAACTCAAGAAGATTCTTATTGACGTTGGTGTACCATCTATTAGGAAATCTTCAGTGAGTCGTTCAGTGTTTATCAAATAAACACCTACATGTCTATACGAGTCTCCCAAGACTCATGGTTCATTGGGATAAACCATCGGACCAAGTCATGATATACGACATGTACTGGTCTTAGCGGATTTTACTAACCGACCCATGTTAGTAAATCTTGACCAGGAACTTTATTTAAGAATATAAAACTTATAGTGACGCTTCCTAATATCAATTACAACTACGTTGTAACTGCGCACTACATTGTAAATCCTATGGTCTTTGTCTAATATACCGTATCATTAAATCATATTTAGTTTCAATCTATAATAATTAGATATCTAATCGTAATTAGATTGAATATGTATATAAGAGACAAGATGTGCTACCATTAAATAAGTAATATTATGGAAAAAGGAATTGTTCGTATTCATGAATCAATCATAAATACGATCCAGATTGGCACTCCGAGCATCAACCCTAACAATTTCTCCCCCTTGCTCTAGTGCCAATCCACGGTATCATATACACATCTAAATATGTATCACATACTCATGGCCCTCAAGAGCTCACCTAGCACTCAAATGGTAGGCAACAACAAGTAAGTCCGCTATAACAAATTGAGTTTGTCCAACAAACCCAATCGTTTCCTTAAACCATCATCATTCATATTTTGTAGAACCCAAGTTCTACATCATTATGACTCAGATGCGATATCAATATTGTGCCATAACTATTAAGTTGTCTATGTATTTAGAGATCAAATCAAAAATACTATGAGACAACCACAAACACAACACTAATATGAAAACTTCTAATCTATAAGGTCACTTTATAATTCCATAAGTCAATACTTCATAAATTACAACTAATTCCACTAATACAGTAGAATCAACCGTGACACTCCCACTGCATCATTTCTGACTTTATATGACGTGGACCATCTAACGTCATAATTAGACTCAAAACTAATCTGACCCTAATGATTGCAAACTATATTCTCCATGAATAATAAACTTGTTCTTAATATCTCCAAGATAACGAAGAACATGTTTCAAGACACATCCTATGGTCTACAGCATATCAAAATAATTCCTAACAATTATAATTAAATTGATATCTTTAATCGTACATAATATAATATTTATTATGCCATTATCCTATGATGCATAAGATTGACTAGACATTCCAATCAATTTCTTTTTCGAAAAAGAAATCATCCATTACGAAAGATAAATATTATATACAAGTGACACACTAACTGTCAAACAGTTATACTAACTGTCATACAGATAGTCTTACTGTGTCCTTTATTAGATCATATCTAATGCACGACTAATGGGAGTATCTCACAAGTCTCTTAGTTTTATATCATTTATAAAAATTTATATCGAATATAACAGAGACTACTCTCACTGCTTTCACGGAGAAAAAAGACTTAGGTAAACCCTTTACCTTACAAACATCTCATTATTACATTAATAATGATAATGTCGTTAGGATATATAATACTAGAAAGAAATTTGTATGCTCCCACTGACCATATTATCATATGTGAATTCTTTATGCTTTGATAAAATCAGACAATCTGACTGTTATCAAAATTAGAAAACACAGATTTCCGGAAAGCTTATATAAGTCTACAATAGGCTATATAAGCTAGTATATCAAACTATGATCTTAGCAGAATACAAACTCTAGGGCCGTTCTAGAATGAATTCTTCAAACAAAGAAACCACAACGGATCTCTCATTCGAAGAAACCATTCAGGAACGCCACTTTGCATTCTTTAGCCCAAATACATAGTTTAATATCAACATTAACCAACACATCTTTAATTGTTCAATTAGTGTAACTAGAGACAAGTTTCCTCAAAATCTACAATAGATTGCTGAGTATAACTTTTCTTACTGTCATACTATAAAGGTCAAACCTTTAACAAGCCCACTTTGCTTTTGCTGCGCAAATAATTTACACATTTTATGAACAATTCATAACGAAAGCTCAATCAAGTTCTAAACTTGATCGTAGTAAGCTATAAACAATCTTAGATCTATGGTTTAATGCTAACTTCCGAAATCGATATCAAATATCGCTTCTAATATAAGTTATAGGATAATTTTCTTTGATAAGAAAACAACAGAATCATTAAGTATCAAATATTACGCTAATGATTCTGACATCCTATTGGACTTATATGGAAGCTTTATAATGGTTTTTTTTTCATCTTATTAATTACATAGTTCCATTTATAGTTTATCACTCTCACATTTGACTTCAATAAGTCAAGGCTTTTCTTCAATTATTAACATATGATGTTACACACCAAGTAATAAAATAATTTTATTACTCGGGATCATAGAAAATATATTCTATCAAATAGAATATAATATTCTATTAAATAGAATAAATGATAAAATTTGACTTGTACCTCCAAGGCGCAAGTACTTTCAATTATATAACCATTATACAAAAGAAAGATTCAAATCTCAAACCTTTTAAGATTCGAATTTTCTACTTATACATATCATATACGTAACTGTAGAAACTAATGAACCCTTAATTAAAAAGATGAATTTGTGTAACTGGAGCATAACCCCAAGAGTATTGAAACTAATTTGGTAACACTCAATATCAAACGAATCAAATCATATAAGATTCGATTTCTCCCACTAACCAATTTCATCACGATGGAATCGTAGAAGAATCATATTGAGTAAGAATCACAACCATTAAATAACTTTAGAACTAATTACCATAAATTCATATGTTTGATCATATCAAACATCCGTGATCAATTCAAAGACTTACGATGAATTTTAAAAAATATAGTTTTCAACACTTCAAATAGAATATCTTTGAACCATTCAAAATATTCTATCCACGTTTCATCAGAAACATATTGAAGTTCTCGAACCATTCAAGATGTTTAATATATATACTTTTAGAAACACGCAACTAAGTCATTACAACTCATTAACTAAGTTACGAAGTAATGAAAACTATCCAAGGCAATTTATAATTCATTAAACTACATACATCCAATGTATTAGTTTAATAAATTTGTGGTCCAATGACGATCATTGGTTAAACGAGATTTAATCACATCCTGAATACAATATTCATTAAATGGATAAGGATATTGTTAGGGTTGGTGCTCAGAGTGTCAATCCGGATCGTATTTATGTCTGATTCATAAATACGAGCAATTCCATTTTCCATAATATTACTAATTTAATGGTAGCACCATTGTCTTTTATACACTTATTCTATCTAATTACGGTTAGATACCTGATTATGATTAGATCGAAACTAAATCTGGTTTAGTGATACGTGTATATTAGACAAAGACCCTAGGATTTACAATATAGTGCGCAGTTATAACGTAGTTTGTAATTGACATTGGGAAGCACACTATAAGATGTATATCCTTAAAAAAAGTTCCTGGTCAAGATTTACTAACATGGGTCGGTTAGTAAAATTCGTTGAGACCAGTACATGTCGTATATCGTGACTTGATCCGATGGTTTATCCCAGCGAACCATGAGTCTCGGGAGACTCGTTTAGACATATAGGTGTTTATTTGATAAACATTATACGACTCACTGAATATTTCCTAATAGATGGTACACCAACGTCAATAGGAATCTTCTCGAGTTGAGCGAGCATAGTGATAGCACCTCTTGTCTTTTATAAACATATTCCATCTAATTGTGATTAGATATCTAATTATGATTAGATTGAAACTAAATCTGATTTAGTGATACGTGTATATTAGACAAAGACCCTAGGATTTACAATGTAGTGCACATTTACAATGTAGTTTGTAATTGACATTGGAAAGCGTCACTATAAGTTGTATATCCTTAAATAAAGTTTCTGGTCAATATTTGCTAACACGGGTCGGTTAGTAAATTTCGTTGAGACCATTATATGTCGTATATCGTAACTTGGTCTGATGGTTTATCCCAATGAACCATGAGTCTCAGGAGACTCGTATAGACATGTAGGTGTTTATTTGATAAACATTGAACGACTCACTGAAGATTTCCTAATAGATGGTACACCAACGTCAATATGAATCTTCTCGAGTTGAGCGAGCATAGTGGTCATTCGACTTGAGATACCACAATGGGATATATGAGTTATCCTCCACACTTTGATGGCAGTCACGTCACCAATCTATTCATGATCAGACCTCCGCCTGTTCGTTGGGTGTGGACTGATGCTCATAATATCCAGTGCGTATCAAGATAGGATCCTTCAGTCCTGTGTACAGGGCATATGCATCCTCACGTGTTTGCGATCTAGTAAATCCATGGTCGTGGTATAACTTCGGAAATCAGTTCCGAGTGTTATTTAGAGATCGTAAATTGAAAATCGACTATATTATACCGAACGAATTTGACGTTCTCATCTATATCCCAGGTATAATATGGATAGTCTTTGACGAATGGATTATACGTATGCAATGACCTCGGCTTGCATAGTTTAGCGAGATTATCCGTGGTCGTCATAATCCATGAGTGGGTGGATTATGGACACGAAATTGGATTTCGTGACGGATAAACCTAAACTTAGAGAGTCCCACAATATGAAGTGCACTCGTTGAGAACTTGGGCAACACAATATGAATATATATGGATTATTCATAATACGTCACCGGATTAAATGAGTTAATTCGGATTATTTAATCGGTTAAAAGATAACACATGCATTAGAGGATTTTAGACAATCGTAATTATTGTGTATTTGTATTTGATACATAATACGATTAGATACACATTAATTATTTATCAAATGAGATTTTGACGCATGTCATAAATATATGTATTTGTTATTTATTGTAAATACAAATACATATATAATAATAATTATATTAATTGATTATTTGGATATTTAATTGTTAAATATTTGGATAATTAATTAATTAAACTTTTTCCATCAATGTTATGAAATTTGTTTAATTATTATTTGAACATATGGCATGATTTAATTATACTTTATGTGTGCTAATTTGATTGGTTATCATTAAGTTAATTATTATTTAATTTGATTAAATTTTCAAAAATCCCCAAAATACCCTTGCTTATGTCGCTCATGTATATTTAAAGAAGGAAAATGTTTTCTTCTTCCATAACTCATCTCCATGGCCGAATACTCTCTAAAAATAAGCCATATGATTTGCTTGTTCAAATCCATGAAGAAATGAAGGAAAAAAAATTCAAGAATAAGCTTGGAAATCAAGAGATTAAAAGGTAATCTTCTATAACCCAATCTTGGAAATTTGTTTCATATTTTCTTCAATTCTTGGAATAGTTCTAGGGTTCTTTTAATTCTGAAAAAATTGGGGCTTTTGGTTGTGGTGGATGAAATGGAAGCTTGTGTGCACGTGTGAAGTATATTTGGATGAAATTATTATAATTTTGGTCCAATTTGTTCATTTGATGAGATGTTGCCATTCTAGAGTGTTATGACCACTCTTGTAATGCCTAGAATTGTTCTTGGGTGGTTCATGTGTGGTGACTTTGATTGGTGTTGAAATTAATTTGATTAATGTTGAAAAATTGGATTTAAAGCATGAAATTTGGCATATTTCTGTTATGGATCAGACCTGGAGTTTTTTCTATTTTGGTGATGAAAATTATGTCTTGTGAATGTATTGGATTTGTTTTGGGAGTTGAAACAATTTCCAGAAAATGTTTCGGAGTGGAAATAAGCGAAAATGGTGAAAAATGGCGTTACCGGGTGACTTTTGAGCCAACCGGGTGACAGCTGTCCAAACAGTGAGTTCGTCACTGTTCGGGCAGCCCATGAACTGCCCTAACACTATTGGGGCTGACCTGGGTAGTCTCCATAAGTGTCGGGTGGTCGGTTCGGTCAAAAACGCATTTTGCGTCATTTTACGGAAAAACATATTTATGTCGTTATTTGATATCGAATAAATAGGTTTAGGTGAAATATGAATAAATTATTCATATTAGATATTGAATAATTTATTCAGTAATTTGAAAAAGTTTTAAATTACGATTTCGCCCGAACCGCGCTTCCGCTGCGCTCTTCGCCCGAAACCCCAACAGATATATGGTGTGATCTCATATCAGACAATCCTTTACCATAAGGAATAGGCATCTAATGCTTATGTGATAAAATCTCATAAAGCATTGTTCTAAGTTATTTAGTTAACCGAATATTTTCTTAATGTTTATCTCTTCATCAATGACACTACTAGTCATATTAAAATATGTAACAATTATTTATAAAGAACAAGTAACTATCCAATAGTCGCAAGTTCTGATATCAAATATAAAAAATAATCATTAAACACTATTTTAAATAACTAGACGGGAGATCTGGTATCCAATACCTATAGTTGTCGTATTGTGAGAATCGATATTCCCAACACACAACTATACACAAATTGTTCCAATGCCCAAAACACATCCAACATATTTATACAACATATGTTTTAACACCAAAATCACAGAAATTCTAGATATGATTTGGTAACAAAAAAATATCATTTTTCATGCTTTAAATCTAATTTTCTCAACATTAATCATATCAACATTAACACCAACCAAAGCCACCACCTATGAAGAAATAAAGAATAATTCTAGGAGTTACAAGAGTGGTCATAACACTCTAGAATGGCAACAAGTCATCAAATGAAAAAATTGAACTAATATTACAATAATATTATCCAATCCAACTTCACACATGCATCTAGCCTCCAAATCCATCCTCCAAATAAAAAAGCCCTAAAATCTAAGAAAGGAATAAACCCTAGAACTTGTCTAGATACTCAAGAACAAGAAACAAACTCTCTAAGTTTAAGAGTTATGAAGATTACCTCCAAATCTCCTAAATTCCTTAAACTTTTTCTTGATTTTCTTCACTTTCTTCCTTGATTCTTCAAGAAAATTTTGGATGATTTCTTCTTCAAAGGATTCGGCCATGGCTCTCTTATTATTGAGAAAATAAAATTTTCTAACTTTAAATAGGAAGCAAAACCAACTTAGGGTATTTAAAGAAGGGTATTTTGGTCATTTGGTCAATTAATCTAATTAATTAATAATAATAACTTTTAAGTTAACAAATCCAATTGTAAACTTTAAGCTTAATAAAATCATGTCATACGTAACCAATAATAATCAAACATATTGCATAACAATTATGTAATATTGGAATAAATTAATTATCTAGATATTTAACATTTAAACATCTAAATAATTAATTAATTCGATTATTATTATATATGTATTTTTATTTACATTAAATAACAAATACATATATTAATGGCATGTGTCAAAATCTCATTTGACAAATAATAATATGTATCAAATCAAATTTTGTATCAAATACAAATACACATTAATTATCAAATGATCGAAATACCTCTAATGCATGTATTTTCGTTTAACAGTTTAAACAACTCGAATTAACTCATTTAATTTGGTGAGGTATTATGAATAATCTATATTATTCATAACGTGTTGCCCAAGTGCTCAACGAGTACACTTCATATTGCGGGACTCTCTAAGTTTAGGTTTATCCGTCACGAAATCTAATTTTGTATCCATAATTCACAAACTCATAAATTATGACGACCACAGATAACCTCACTAAACTATGCAAGTCGATGTCATTGCATACGTATAATCCCCCTGTCACAGGCTATCCATATTATACCTGGGATATAGATAAGAACGTCAAATCTTTATGGTATAATATAGTCAACTTTCAAATTTATGATCTCTAAATAACACTCGAAACTTGCTTCCGAAGTTATACCACGACCATGGATTTACTAGATCACAAACACATATAGGATACATATGCCCTGTACACAAGACTGGCGGATTCTATCTTGATACGCATTGGATGTCATGAGCATCAGTTCACACCTAACGAACAGGCACAGGTCTAATCTAAATAGATCGGTTACGTGACTGTCATCAAAGTGTGGAGGATAACTCATATATCCATTGTGGTATCTCAAGTCGAAGGACCACTATGCTCGCTCAACTCGAGAAGATTCCTATTGACGTTGGTGTATCATCTATTAGGAAATCTTCAGTGAGTCGTTCAATGTTTATCAAATAAACACCTACATGTCTATACGAGTCTCCCAAGACTCATAGTTCATTGAGATAAACCATCAAACCAAGTCACGATATACAACATGTACTGGTCTCAACGGATTTTACTAACCGACCCATGTTAGTAAATCTTGACCATGAACTTTATTTAAGGATATACAACTTATAGTGACGCTTCCTAATATCAATTACAAACTACATTGTAACAACTACGTTGTAACTGCGCACTACATTGTAAATCCTAGGGTCTTTGTCTAATATACACGTATCATTAAATCAGATTTAGTTTCAATCTAATCATAATTAGATATCTAATCGTAATTAGATTGAATATGTATATAAAAGACAAGATGTGTTACCATTAAATAAGTAATATTATGGAAAAAGAAATTGTTCGTATTCATGAATCAGTCGTAAATACGATCCGGATTGGCACTCCGAGCACCAACCCTAATAATTACACCCCTTGTAAGGTCGACCTTAAACTCATTTGGGTTCGGAATGGTCCCTTACTTATGCTAGTATAATATCGAGGTTTGAAGAAAAGTGTCATTATTTCCTATAATGTAAAATATCATGCAAATCAATTTGAAACGTTCAATAATGCAAACACAACAATTAGAGGCAGTAAATAAGGATTAGTAGGCATCCATGAATTATTATATATAACAAATAACATAATTAATTACGACTGGCCGGATATGTATTCTAAGGATTTATGTCTGGTCGGATTTATTGGAATTCTGGCTGGAGGTGCAGTGTAATCCAGAATTACGAAATAAATGCAATAATAATAATAATAAGATGCAGAACAGATGAAATAACAATCTAATAACATGAATAAGAATAAGTAATTCAAGTTATACCAAATAACAGTAAATAACATATGTAAGGACGAACAAAGTCGGCAATCATCAATTTCTTGGTGCGTGGAGTTGTATCTCAAGTGCAGACCGTACTATCATCCATTCGAATTTGGCTATGAAATTTACGGCTGAGTTTTCATTCTATATACCTTAAGAAAATATGTTGTCAGATTTAGCCTTATGTACGGCCGGAGTTAATTTATGACTTGTGTATGTCCGGCCAGACATATAATATGTCAGGCCATATATACTGTGTCAAAACAGTAAATGCGGAATTAAGGTTTAAGGGCCCTCAAGTCTTACATTAGGTGTAACTTGGCTCCGAGAACACGCCTGAGAGTCTTGGATGATTGTTGACATTATCTACTGGAGAGAAATTTAAAAGATTTTTTAGGTATTTGTTTTGCTGATGTGTGTGCGTGTTTCACTGATTTTTGGCAAATGATCAGTTGCAAGCTTCCAAAATTCGGATCAAGAAGGGTTTCTCTTGGTCTGTGTAAACTTTTCTTTTATAGTGATGGTTTCTTAGTTTAGAAGGAAACAATCTTTTTTAAAAAGGAAATTGATAATTATGGAAGGTGATAATAAGGAAAAAGATAATTGGGGAAAATATTTAAGAATGAAAGAATCAGGTTTTATGGAAATTGGCTAAGAATGAAAGAGGGTGAGTTCTTTTGTAAAACTGAAAACACGACGCATATCGAGCCATATGTGTAGGTGTGTCCGGCCGAATGTGATGATTATGTCCTATCTGATGTAGATGGTTTCTCTCCAGCATTTAAATCTTACAATCCCCCTAAACTTCTAAACAAATACCCCTACATGAGACTCATCATCGGGCCATGAAATACAATGTCTACAATAGACATATAGATATTTATTGTGGATGAATACTGAATGACTCACGAAATACTCCAAATAGATGACTCACACAACCGTCAATATGAGGTCATCTCAAGTCTAATAGTATATGAGGTCTTTTGACTTGAGATGCCGCTGTGATTTTATGTGTGATCTTCCACACTTTGATCCCATGCATGTCAGAAAACATTTTATGGCATGGTGTAGGCATTGCATTTTTGCATGTGAAACCCGATGAGGAGTCTTATTTGGAGACAACTACCTTTTAAGTTACGGAAACCGCGGGAAACGGACATCGGAAGGGAAGAGTCAAGAATTGACTCATTGACGGATTAAGTTCACTAGTTTGGCTTCAAGTAACTCGTTTATTTTCTGTTTTAAATTTATGCTCGCCCCGAGACACCTAAACCCGGCCCACACACACCTAGTCCACATGAACTTAGCCTACACACCCACCTAGCCCACACAAACTTAGCCCAAACACTTAACTAAATTAACATGCACCTAGCCAAGCCCACTCCCACCCACCAAGGCCCACACGCCCATCACCCTTAAAATACCCCCAAATTAAATAAATAATATTAATTAAAACATTAACTAAATAAAATAATAATTAAATTTATTAAATAATTGAATTAAAATATTTACCAAACATAAAATAAACATATACCTAAATTAAACAAATTAAATATGTTATATACCTAAATTAAAAAGATGATATACCTAATTAAAATCAATCATAACAAATTAAAAATATTGACTTCCTAATCTAACAAATTAAATGCATAATCCTAACCAATCAAATATATTGTATTCCTAATCTAGCCAAGACATGTCCCCCAATCAAATCCATTGCTTTCCTTACCTAGCACTAAATCATATCCTTATTGAATGCACCAAATCCCTTCATTGTGAGACAAGGTGAAGCCCTAACCCTTCTCTATATAAACAACCCCTAACCAAAGCCATTCTCTCCCTTCACACAACCTAAGTCACGCCCAAGCCCTAGAAACACACCAAGACTCACGGCCAAAGCAAGAAATCAAGACAGAAAATTTTCTCTCCATCTCATCCTCCTTAGCCGTGAACACCATCTCCCTTGCACCCCTCCATAGCCGAATTTCTGTAGCCAATACAACCACCAATACAGCCCCTAACCACCACTGAAAACCACCTCCGTAAACCCCCCACACATCACCGAAACCAGCCCTATACAGCAGCCCTCCATCACTGAAAATTACAACAAAAAACGCACTGCAGTGAACACAAAAAAAACTGCATTGTTTTACACGCCCAAACAGCAGCAAAATCACCCTAAAACACCCCCTAAAACACTAAAAAACTGCATAAAAAAACTGCACTTTTAATCCTTAAGATATCACAAAAAAATCTGCACTTAAAGCCTTTAAAAACATCAAAAACAGTAGCCTAAAACACCAAAACAGTGAGCTGAAACAGTGAGCAGAAATACAGCGAAAACATCAGCAAATCGGAGACCAAACAGCAAGCAAAACAGCAAAACAGTAAGTTAAGACGCTAGACCAGTGAACCAGAAAAGTTGAGGAGCTTTACCCTTCCGATCTCCGCGAAACGCAAGCCCGAAAGTCGGCAAAAAAGGTTAGACCTGAGGGTATTTTTTCACACTTGTTTTCAGTTTCGTTTTTACTATTCATTGAGCGTTATTCGCATGATTATGATGTTTAAATGTATGTTGCGGCCCTTGAGTAGATAAATATGTATGTGTTATAAATATGATGTGTGTTGTGGGCATTGGATAAAATGAAAGGCGTGTCGCCTCTTGAGGTATATCGGATGGAAACCCGGACGTACATTTCATAGCCGATTCCGAATGGACGGTAGTATGATCTGTACTCGGGCCACAACTCCACGTACCACTTGAGTAAACGGCATGTTCTTTTGTTTAATTTTGAGTTGTTTAATTATTCCGCCATTTAATTTTCTGCACGTTATTTATTTATGTTATGATGAGAAAAGCGCATGGGCTTAGTAAGTGCGATGAAAGGTCCTCTAATTGAAGAGGTTAAAATCCTTTACCACGATGCTTCGCCGCGCCGAGTATTTTTGTGTTTACTTTTGTCTTTATTTATGCATAATATGTGTTTATTGCGCATGGGCTTAGTAAGTCGGATTAAAGGCCCTCCCTTTCACGGGGATAAGATCCTTACCACGATGCTTCACCGCGCCGAATGACGTATATTCGATTGGACATGAGATGTGTTCAATCGGATATACAAAGTCCGATATCTTGTCTTTGTTATTATGCCTTTATTTTATGCATATTATATGTTCATTGCGAATGGGTTAGTAAGTCGGATTAAAGGCCCTCCGTTTCACGGGGATAAGATCCTTACCACGATGCTTCGCCGCGCCGAGTATTTTTGTGTTTACTTTTGTCTTTATTTATGCATATTATGTGTTTATTGCGCATGGGCTTAGTAAGTCGGATTAAAGGCCCTCCGTTTCACGGGGATAAGATCCTTACCACGATGCTTCGCCGCGCCGGATGACGTATATTCGATTGGACGTGAGATGTGTTCAATCGGATATACAAAGTCCGATATCTTGTCTTTGTTATTATGCCTTTATTTTATGCATATTATGTGTTCATTGCGCATGGGCTTAGTAAGTCGGATTAAAGGCCCTCCGTTTCATGGGGATAAGATCCTTACCACGATGCTTCGCCGCGTTTCTTGTCATGTCACTGATTCTTTTGTACATCATTGCCTTATTCATGCATGTATTATGAAATTCCATATAATTGCATCATCTACCTTAGTCTTGGCTTAATGTATTACAATTTATGCATCCATGTTGTGACATTATTTCTTGTGGTATATCGGATGGAAACCCAGACGTAAATTCCGTAGCCGATTCCGAATGGACGGTAGTGCGGTCTGTACTTGGGATACAATTCCACGTACCACTTGGAAAAGTATTCACGTGCATGTTTGTGCTCATGTTAGTTGCATCCTTTAGCATCACATTATGACATGTTCATCTTTAATGTGAAATTGCATCTTTGATTGGCATATTTAAATTCGTGTCTTTCTTCATCTTTTCAAGTTATGTGTTTGTATTAATTTCATTTATCATGCGGTTATTTTGACCATATTTTATATGCTTCTTTGCATAATGCGCCTATTACATTATTTGTTGTCATTTTGATTTCCTTTATATTACATGCAAATGTTACCATGACTGTTTGTGTTTATGTTTACATGAATGATTGAATTCTTATGACGTTATGTGCTTGTTGTTGCAAAGGCCTACCTTTAAGCATGTGAATTTGGCAATAAGATTTGATTCCATGTATGTTAGATGTAAACTTTACTTTTAAGCATGTGAATTTAGGATTGTGGTGCACTTGGAAATATATGTCATAGGCTTGGTTGGATTATTGCATAAATCTTTACATTACAAGTGGCATAAGTAAGGGACCATTCCGAACCCAATAGTTTGAGGTCTTCCCTTGCGAGGGGTGAGTGCGGCCTTAAATCTTTGTCCCGGTTCACACCGGGTGGTGACTCCCTTATTCTCCGGTTTAGTCCTCTGTTGGCTACTCCGTACTCCTAACTAGGCCGCGAGCCTGGAACAGCATGCGTCGTCCAGTTTTCTGTGTTCCCACACATGGCCTCTGAATATTCGCTTAGTATGTATCTGTAAGTGTTCCTAGAACATGCCAAGATCGTCTAAGAGTGATTCGTGTGTGAAATAATCAAAGGGAGTTGCGGAAAATACTCACATTGATCGGATGAGTTCAAAACTTTTTATGCATTTCGGTGGAAGCTCCAAGTCCTTCTTGAGTGTTTCCAACACTTGGGGTGAGTTTTCCTATCACATTGATTCACTCATTTAAGTGCTAGCTTGAACAAAATTTGAAAGAAATTTTCTCCTCCAAGAGAAGCAAGGTTCGGCCATGGCTAGGGAGAGAAGAGAGAGTTTTTGATTTTGTGTATTTGCTTTCTAAAAACAATTACAAATTTCTTTTTCCAAAAAAAAATGTATATACTTTTCAAAAAGCAAAAGTCAAAAGTGTGTTGTGTAAGATTCATTAAATGCTTTCAACTACCACCATCAATCTTGTGAAGACATTTGATGTAAGTTGGTGGGCCCCACTTTAAATTCAAAATTCAAGTGGGCTTGCTCAACACACTTCGGTGTCGGGTTCGTTTAATCCGATTAAACGAATTTTTCGTTGCGACGTAATTAAATCCAATTTAATTAAATAATAATGCCTCGCAAAATTATTACGGAAGTCGCTAACGAATTAATTCTAAATTAATTCGTTCGCTAGAATTAAAATCTAATTTTAATTCCGAATTGAAATCCAATTTCAATTAATATATCCAATATATTATTTTAGCCCAAATAGATAAATTAAATAGAAAAATCCAATTTAACTATTAAATTTATTTTATCGATTAATTCCAAATTAATCGCGTTCTCTCTTCTTCATGAATTAATCCCAGATTAATTATTTCTCTGTTAATTAATCCCAGATTAATTTTCTCTCTCATAATTAATCACAGATTAATTTTCTGTTCGAGTCAAATCTCAATGGTGAATCTTCGGGAAGCCACCCAAGAGATCCCTGGATATGTTGGCAGTAAATACGATTATCGGACTATCTGAATACGTGCGTACCCGGTCCCACGTTCTTACCGATTTACAAGACATGGTTGGCTTCTAGCAAAGCACAGTGCCTACCCAATTCTCCAGAAATATTCTTTAAAGGAATATGTAATCTTTTTCAGGCTTAGTATACGTAGTATTGCGTATTACGATCCAATATCGAATGTCACATGCTAGGCCTAAGGCTGGAATTGTGTCTGCCCTGTACGAAGCATATATCGGATCTATGGTAACTAGTCTATTTAATCGGATAATCATGACCTAGTCATATTATCCCGATGACTGCAGTACTAAAGAGTACTAGTTCCGTATCCTGCGTGATCATCATCTCCATATGACTGAAGTGATACTTCCATCCTGACATCACATCTAATACACTATGATTCTCAGTATACCCAGAAGAGGCGTACACAGAACCTGTTAAAGCCCCTGACGACCAAAACCAAAGTATACTGATTATCGCAAGTATTAGCGATGCAAGTCTCAGGTTAAGAACAAATACACCTACCCTGATTTGGATTCCCATAGACACATAGTCATACTACCAATGAGATTCTGAGGGGTCTATCCAGAGCGAAGCTGTTTCCGTACCATCGGTAAACAGAACCTCCTATTACACTTGCATGAGTTTCCAATACCCAAATATATGAGAACTATGCCGTTACGCTTCCAAAACACGCACAAGTGTAATACTAGTCTATTCCGTATTATCGATGTCAAGTCTCGATAATACTACGACTAGGGATATTTAATGATTAAACCTTACGTGGATTAATACTGTCTCATATCTTATTTATCCGGTACTAATCATATGGACTTTTATCATTTATATATTCCGGTAATCCAATTACAAATGATAAAAGAGCAACTTCCTTTGTCACATAGTTTATTTGTACAACAACACCATGTTCTGTACAAATAGTGATGTTATGGGTCATAATTGTCCAATAATCTCTCACTTGGCCTATAGCCAATCACTCAAGTGTCATACACCTGAACTATGTACGGGTCGCTCAAACTTCTGCAGAGAAACAACTTTTGTCAGCGGATTTTCAAGGTTATCATCTGATGCGTTTTATTCGATCATCACATCGCCACGATGTATGATCCGACGAATCAGATGAAATAGTCAAAGTATATACTTGGATCATTGATGAGACCGTGGTTCCTTAGCCTGTGCTGTAGCCTAGCTCAGCTGCTAACAGAACTACTCCTAATCCAATTAGGATTATATAGATCCAAAATGCTTCTATTGCTGCCTCAGCTGCATCAATGTTCCGCTTTTGTTATTTATTCGGCAACAGTATCTTGCTTGGAAGTTTTCCAGCTCACTGTTCCGTTATTCAAACTAAATATGTACCCTTATTGCGACTTAAAGTCATCTTTATCGGTTTGGAAACTTGCAGCGGTGAACCTAGTCACCTCAAGTTCTCATTTCTCCATATTTTAAGAACGCATCCTTAGTTCGTCTAAGATACTTAAGGATGTTCTTAACATCAATCCAGTGACCATCACCTGGATTGGCCTGATTGTGACTCCATAAGCTCAAAGCATATGAGACATCAGGTCACATACATAACAAGACGTACGAACACTAAGAGAGTGTCAACAACTTTCTAGATCTATCCCAGTAGATCTTTATTCCTAGAATAAAGCCTATTCTCCCAGGTATTCCATGAAGAATTTAATGAAAACCAAGCTTTCACCGATTATATTATGGGAATGTTATTGCTAAGAAGCAATACATCATCAACTTATAGGACATTTATTGTCAGTGCGCTCCCACTAACCTTATTATATACACAAGAATCATATTCGTTTTGAATTAAATCATATACCATTATGATTACATCAAAACTCTAGTTCCAAGAACACAATGCTTGCTTCAATCCATAAATGGATCGATTTGACTTGCAAACCTTCTTTGCTTGTTTTGGCACGACAAAACCATAAGGATGTTTATAAACATCTTCCAAAAGGTTTCCGTTAAGAAAAGCGGTTTTGGCGTCCTTCTTTCATATTTCATAAACGAAATATGCAGCAATAGCAAGCATCATCCAAATGGATTTAATCATGGCAACATGTGGAAAAATTTCGTCGTAGTCGACACTATATCGTTGATGATATCCTTTCTGTACAAGTCTAGCTATGTACATCTATATGTTGTCATTCATGTATGTCTTCCTTAAAGACTCATATAGTACCAATAGGCACAATGCCTTCTGGTACATCAACCAGTGTCCAAACTTAGTTGTATACATGGAATCCATTTCGGACTTCATGACACTTTGCCATAAAAGGATTTGATACCTTGTATCACATCCTCATACGTAGCCGGTTCATCTCCTCAATAAGATTGATATCTACATGAGGTGAGATCAGAAAACCATACCTTTCCAGGTTGTTTTCTGACTCTCTCCGACCTACGAGGTTCTTGTGTATTCGAATATTATTGGTACAGTTTCATCCTTGATGAACTGTTGGTGTTCCGTGAGGACTCGGTGCCTAGAACAGTATTACTCCGATTTTCATCGAGTTTTACTTTCCTCCCACTTACCACTGCATATAGGAATTCCTCTTAGGAAAACCGCATGGAGAGCAACAATTACATTGTTCTCTTGTGAGTTGTATAAGTATTATACTTTGGTTTTCCTAGGACAACCTACAAATAGGCACTTATCCGATTTGGGTTCTAGTTTGGTATCATTCAAACATTCAATTATATGCCCAACATCCCAAATCTTCAGGAATGAGAAAACCGGTTTCTTTCCTGTTCATATCTAATATGAAATCTGTCTAACAGATTTTTATAGAACCTTATTCAAAATAAGTATTGTACTGTATAGTGTGTATCCTCAGAAGGAAATTGGTAGCTCAGAGCGACTCATCATTAACCTTACCATGTCCAACAAAGTTCGGTTTCTCTTATCGGACACACCGTCAATTTGAGGTGTCCCGGGAGGAGTCCACTATGAAAGAATACTATACTCTTGCAAGTAATCTTGAAACTCATATGTTTAAGCATTTTACACTATGGTCCGACCGTAATGTTTTTAATACTTTTACCGGTCTGTTTTCTTACTTCGTGTCGAAACTCTAAAAGTCTCTGACTTGTGTTTCATAAGATACACATAACCGTAACGCGATGCCACATCTGTAAAGGTTACGAAGTATTCATAACCACCTCTAGCCTAGCTAGACATGGGCCCACATACGTCACCATGAATGAGGGCTAACAGCACTTGCACTTTTACCTAGTAAAAGGTGTTCTAGGAACTTTACCTAATAAACTAGATTCATAGACATCATTTGAATTAAAATCAAATCTGTCCTAGTATCCACTCTTCGAAAGTGAGGATATACGAATCTTGTTAATGTGTCCCAGACAACAATGCCACTTTTAAGTCTCAACAGATTTATTCAGTTTGAGCTTTTGTTTGTCATATTATATGTTTGAGATTCATTTATATTCTAAATATAAATTCAGTTATTCATATCTAATGTGTTTATCTCAATATCATCTTTATAAACAAAACACTTAGTGTTCTAGAATATAAAGGTATACCCGCAACGGGTTAAACTAGTTATAGAGATAATGTTCCTAGTCAAACTAGATACATTATAGCAGTCACATAATTTAAGTACATGCCCAAAAGGCAGTTCCAAAACTTAGGTTTCTACGGCCAAAATAGTGACTCTCGTCCCGTTTCCGACTCATAGGTCGATCTCATCTGAAGCCAGTCTCCTGCTAATCAGCAGATCCCGCACATCAGTACATATATTTATGTACCACATCCAGTATCTAAAATCCAATTTTAAAACTAGCAGTGGAGATGTTTATTGACCGGTACTTACACACGCGTATAACATAAGCGCACGTATCGTTCAAGTAGTATAAAAAGTATCGATCCCACGAGGAATTAATACCTAAGCTATTAATTTTATGAGGTCAAATGATTACTAGTATCTAACAGGTTGTTTGATTGATTTGAAATGGTGAGGATTCTAAATTTAAAAACAAGTAAAAAAAATTGTTCGAAAGTAGGTTTTAAGAAAATTCAATATTAAAAACTATTTAGGGTTGTGATTTCTTCCAATATCATTTTAAATATGAAGTGGTTATTTTATGTTTGTGTAATAAATCGGTTTACTAACCTGGAACACTAAATTATGCGAAAACCTATGTCGATGGTCAGACCCAAATACCCAGTTTAACCCAATTGAACCATATGTCTATGTCAACCAAATTATCTGGATTCATTAAGTTTAAGTTCCAATTATGGCTACCCCCACCGACATGTATATGTCTATCCTGTAAGGAAATCTATTAAAGAGTTATCTATCCTCAAGGAAGATCGTGGGCTATTAAGTCTAAGGCTGAAACCTAAAATCCATATGTCTAGTTCATTTTAGATTTACCAGATCAATCTTATTAGTGGCCAATTAACAAGACGCATTAGGCTTAAGACTTAATAAGTAAACCTTTAAATTACCCAAACTATAAAATAACCCCTTATAAACCGGTGATATTAAAAGTCATCACAACCCCAGATAACTAACTTAGTTACGACATATAACTAGGGCTTTAAAAGACATAAAGTAAAAATACTGAAAAGTAATTGCGGTAAAGTAAAAGTTGAAAAGTAAATTGCAATAAAATAAAATAAAATGCTAAGGTAAAAGGATCAACTTTTACTACTACTAATTTAGATATCTCCCTTAATATAATATATTAACTTGTGATTATTTTACCAACCAGCCATATAGGCGGTAACCTAATTAAGTCAAATTAAGTCCAACCAGCCATAAATCGGAACCGAAATAAACCTGCCATATAGGCGGTAAGAAAATTTACCAACCGACCAATCTGGCGATATCCTTGATTAGTCAGGTTTAAACCAGATTAAAATGAATTACCAACCGACCAATCTGGCGATATCATTTTTAAGTCAAATTTTAAATAGTGAATATATTATATTTAAGGGAGATTAATCTAAATAGCAGTAGTAAAAGAATTACCTTTCACCCTAGCATGGGGAAGTTACCTCCTCATGGTGAATACTAAAAACTGTAAAAAGTAAAGAAAATAAATTACTATTATTACAGAACGTAATTAAAATTAATTACAAAACTAAATTTTAAAGAAACTAAGAAGAGAACTCCCTATTTACATCAGAGAATTTAGAGAGAATGGTACATCTAAAACTGAAATCTCGAGCTCAATTTATAGACCCCGATAGGCCTCTAGCGTTGCGACGCCAGCACTTTTTGGCGTGGCATGCTGAGGTGATGACACGTGGCGATTCTGGATAAGGAGATAAGGCGACACGTGACAAGGCGGCTGAGATCTCAATTATTGCGACACGTGGCAGCTTCTGATTGGTCGGCTCAGATTCTTATCCACCACGTGTCGATTTCGGATAAGTGAGCCAATAATAGATGTTGACTTGGTTCTGATGTGGCGACACGTGGCGAAAGGGAGTGTCGGCACCGTAGGATTGCGATACGTGGCACGTTGTGATTGCTTGATGATGACGTGTCGATGATGTGACATTTTGACTCGGTCAACCGGTGATGTGGATGATGACGTGGCTGACAGGTGGAGTGACACGTGGTGAAAGGGAGTGTCGGCACCATAGGATTATGACATGTGGCACGGCTCACATTAGCAGATCGACTGTGATGGTGACACGTGGCACGGCACACGTTAGCAAAGTCAAAATTTTCTCAGATTCTGACTTGTGGACCCGGCGCATGTTAGCACTGTTTGGCGTACGTTAGGCGTCGCGACGCCAAAGGCTTGCGCGTCGCGACGTGAGAAATGACCAAAATGCCATTTTCGTCCGTTTTCACTGTTTTGGCCCCAAATCACCTCCAGAAAGTCCTGAAACTTTATTTATCTACAAAATAACACAAAACACATCAAAATATTCACAAGAACTCAAGAAACTATACAAAATATTAGGTTAAATGAGTGAGAAATAGTGATATAATTACCACTCATCATTTATAACAAATATACCTGAAGTCAGAGTCTTGCCCGTCTTCACTTCCTTCATGTCTGCCTTATCCATACGGCAGTCACGCTTCCAGTGACCCTGTTTGCCACAGTTGAGGCAGACATCTTGGGATATGTCCTTTGTCTTCCCAGAAGACAGTGACGATTTAGCCTTGCCTTTTTCTTTACAGCCCCAGAAGCCTTCGGCCAAGCCGTGGCCTTCTGGGATGTCGAAGTAAGATGCGCCTTGCGCTTCTTGCCCATTTTCAAGCTCTGGCTCTGTCTCCTTGAGCATAGCCATTAACTCTCCAAGAGTTTTCTTTTGCAATTATTACTTCTAAGATCTAAGAAGAGATCTATGAAGATCATTCAATTTCAATATCATACTATAAGGATCTAATCCTTAGTTCTGACGAAGAAAATAATGAGTCTATGCGGTAAACCTAAAGGATTGAGCACTAAAGTTATCATCACCATGAGTCTTCCAAAGCTCATGCTTCACTATTTGCTCAACTCCGGGCTCAGGCCCGAGATGTCACTCTATCAAATAAAGTAACTTCTTGGCTCCCAGGACTATCCTGAGGTTCTATTCCCAATTTGAAAATTGAAGCCGCTTAAAGATATTTTCACCCAGGATTATGTCCTTTGACGCTAATCTTTCAAGTCATCTTGATTGCTATAGTCCAACTATCCAATCAACGATTTCGGGTACAATCTAATGTAATGATTACTATAGTCTAACTATATAATTAACTACAAATTTGATTGGTTAAATTCAAATATATTGATTACTATAATCCAATTATATAATCAACTATAAATGAAATAGTTTGAATACAGTCCAACTGTTAAATTAAAACAACAATTGAATATTAGTCCAACTAATATATATAAATATTTTAATGACGAAAAATGAAATGAGCGCGTGTTGGCAAGTAGTTAAACGAAATTGTAAATTTAATACTTACTTCCCACTATTTTTCGGCAAGCTTCTAACCCTCTGTGGAGTACTCGGGAAACCTAGTTTCCTAGTGGGCTAGAATCCCGTTAAATAACAAACAACCTTGACTTTGGCCAACAAATTGTATGAAACTTAACTAGGTAGATCTCTAAGATCAATTGGATCTCATCCAATTCCTAGAACTAGTAGGTGGACCTCCAAGTCTGAAATATATATCCAATATATGCTAATATATCCAATATATTCCCTAACATTTTCCTCTGAATCAACTAAGCCTTGGCTTTGACTCAACAAGCTTAATGAAACCAGTTAAGCGTGACCCATTGACAGTGGGAAAGCTTCGTAATCGAGGCCGATGAACAAGAAGTGACTTTAACTTTGGCCAAAAAATCACAACTTGTCCAAGACGTACGATATGGAACAAAGCTTTCGTGATTCAAACACATCCGCGATGGACAAAGGTCTTGACTTTGGCCAACAAACCAATGCCAATCTTGGATCTTGAGAGATAATCACTCAATGGAAGGAAAAACGCTTAATATTAAATTGACGGTTTTTGTCGCGATTTGGCAACCAATTTATTATCTTTAATTAGGTCTCATCATACACCCTTAAGCATGCATTCTAAAAGCATAATAAGGCGCGATAAAATTGAATAATGATATGCGGATGGATATACAACAAACTTGTTCCTAGAACAAATCTCTCAATTCCTCTCTCCCGCTAGCACTATTCATACTTCTACCCAATTACATAATACTTCTAAAGAAACCTAATTTATATTTAGGGGAATAGGTGAGAAGAGAAATACAATGAGAAAAGGGGTAATAGGCTGGACACGCAGGTCCAATTTAATAAATTCTAAATTTATTACAATAATTTCCAAAATTGCCCTCACCCTTCTAATATCCATCCGATATACATTATTCATACATACATCCAAGTATTCACACAAAGCATGTTATCAATCAATCTAAACCAATTAATTAATCTTTGATTAGTGACCATCCAATGTTCAAAAAACGATTTGATTTGCGCGAGTCCAACTCGTTTAAGAATAAATACTCAAAGTAAGTATTCTTGAACTATATCGAACTACAATTTTAAATCCAATTTAAATTGTATCCAATACTAATTAATATTTAATTCCAAATTAAATAATTACACTTTCAATAGTGCCTTTTAGAGTTGGATTCCAAATCCAATCTTTATGGGTCTCAAAGGCCCAATTAATATCCAATACTATTCAATTAAAGTCCAATGGGCTTTCAATTAATTCTTAAGGCATGGGCTTTGGCAATTATGGGTCAAACCCAAGATGCCAAGGCCCAATTAGGAATCACCCTATGTCAAAAATCAATTTAGGCCCATTGGGCCCAATATCATATTTGGACTTTATTGAAATGGTTTTAGGCCCAATTGGATCCAACCAATTATCCTAAAGCAAACTTGGCCCAACCAAGCCCATTAAGCCCAATTACAACAAATTAAATTAACTCAGTATTCCAAATTACAAATTAATTCAATTCAAGTGTAATTACCATAATTAATTAATTAAACTAATGCTTCCAAAACACTTAATTAATTCAATTAATCATGCTCTACATTTTCAATTCATGTCCAACACAAATTGAAGCAAAATCAATTCTATAACATGCTTACATCCCACGACAATTACATGAAATAACATCCAATTTTTGATTTCAATCTAATTAAAACAACAATCAATATTCATTTCATGCTTTTAACATATCTAATTTGTCAAAATTCAAAAAACACCATGAGCATTTTCAAGGGTTACATTCGGCCATGACTCAAGAATTGGGGATTTTTGATCCAATCAATTTTTCTCAATTCTATTGATGCACAAATCCAATTCATCATCATCCAACCACAACCAAACATCCAATTTAGGAAAATCAAGTTCCAAACACAAAAATCCCAAATTAAAGTCATGAACCCTAGAATTCCAAATCAAACTTAGATCGCTCTGATACCATTGTAAGTGTTCCTAGAACATGCCAAGATCGTCTAAGAGTGATTTGTGTGTGAATTAATCAAAGGGAGTTGCGGAAAATACTCACATTGATCGGATGAGTTCAAAACTTTTTATGCATTTCGGTGGAAGCTCCAAGTCCTTCTTGAGTGTTTCCAACACTTGGGTGAGTTTCCCTATCACCTTGATTCACTCCTTTAAGTGCTAGCTTGAACAAAATTTGAAAGAAAATTTCTCCTCCAAGAGAAGCAAGGTTCGGCCATGGCTAGGGAGAGGAGAGAGTTTTTGATTTTGTGTATTTGCTTTCTAAAAACAATTACAAATTTCTTTTTCCAAAAAAAAAAAAGTGTATATACTTTTCAAAAAGCAAAAGTCAAAAGTGTGTTGTCTAAGATTCATTAAATGCTTTCAACTACCACCATCAATCTTGTGAAGACATTTGATGTAAGTTGGTGGGCCCCACTTTAAATTCAAAATTCAAGTGGGCTTGCTCAACACACTTCAGGCTCGGATTCGTTTAATACGATTAAACAAATTTTCCGTTGCGACGTAATTAAATCCAATTTAATTAAATAATAATGTCTCGCAAAATTATTACGGACGTCGCTAATGAATTAATTCTAAATTAATTCGTTCGCTAGAATTAAAATTTAATTTTAATTCCGAATTGAAATCCAATTTCAATTAATATATCCAATATATTATTTTAGCCCAAATAGATGAATTAAATAGAAAAATCCTATTTAACTATTAAATTTATTTTACTTATTAATTCCAAATTAATCGTGTTCTCTCTTCTTCACGAATTAATCCCAGATTAATTTTTTCTCTGTTAATTAATCCCAGATTAATTCTTGCCGTAATTAATCACGGATTAATTTTCTCTCTCATAATTAATCCTAGATTAATTTTTTGTTCGGGTCAAATCTCAACGGTGAATCTTCGGGAAGCGACCCAAGAGATCCCTGGATATGTTGGCAGTAAATACGATTATCGGACTATCCGAATATGTGCGTACCCAGTACCACTTTCTTACCGATTTACGAGACATGGTTGGCTTCTAGCAAAGCACCGTGCCTACCCAATTCTCCAGAAATATTCTTTAAAGGAATATGTAATCTTTGTCAAGCGTAGTATACATAGTATTACGTATTACGATCCAGTATCGAATGTCACATGCTAGGCCTAGGGCTGAAATTGTGTCTGCCCTGTACGAAACATATATCAGATCTCTGATAACTAGTCTCTTTAATCGGATAATCATGACCTAGTCATATTATCCCGAGAGTACTAGTTTCGTATCCTGCGTGATCATCATCTCCATATGACTGAAGTGATACTTCCATCTTGACATCACATCCAATACACTACGATTCTCAGTATGCCCAGAAGATGCGTACACAGAACCTGTTAAAGCCTCGGACGACCAAAACCAAAGTATACTAATTGTCGCAAGTATTAGCGATGCAAGTCTCAGGTTAAGACCAAATACATCTACGCTGATTCGGATTCCCATAGACACATAGTCATACTACCAATGGGATTCCGATGGGTCTATCCAGAGCCAAGCTGTTTCCGTACCATCGGTAAACAGAACCTCATATTACACTTGCATGAGTATCCAATACCCAAATATATGAGAACTATGTCATTACGCTTTCATAACACACACAAGTGTAATACTAGTCTATTTCGCATTATCGATGTCCAGTCTCGATAATACTACGACTATGGATATTTAGTGATTAAACCTTATGTGGATTAATATTGTCTCATATCTTATTAATCCGGTACTAATCATATGGACTTTTATCATTTATATATTCCGGTAATCCAATTACAAATGATAAAAGAGCAATTTCCTTTGTCACATAGTTTATTTATACAACAACACCATGTTCTGTACAAATAGTCATGCTATGGGTCATAATTGTCCAACAGTATCGATGCACATGTTAACCAATAATATCATATAGGATTTGTCATCCCTTATGAGAGAGATATATATTCGGATTTTCGAGATTGTATTCCTAATCTTTGGTCAAAGCTAACCTTGGATTTATATTTCCGTAGGTTGTGATAATATTAGAGAATGATTATCGAGGAGTACAAATCTATTGATATGGATAACTTAGGCTTTAGAGACTTGACGATCTTATTTATGTCTCGTTACTCGATTCAAATATCTGATGATGGAAGGGTTATATGGTATAAGGTGACATCGACTTGTATGGTTCAGCAAAGTCGCTTGTGGTCATCTCGTTTTATAGGTGGACGATCTGCATATATATATATGTATATAATTATTTTATATGACAAAAACACTCAAACTTATAAGTCACACAATATGAAGTGTACTCGTTGAGTATTTGTGTAGTGAATAATCAATTATTGATTATTGGATTGAATAATTAATTTTTATATAATAATATTAATTATTTGGGAAGCCGTTTCGGAATAATAATTTAATCTGATTTATTTAATTGTTAGCACGTGTGAAAATAGTTGCATGATTAGAGGTATCGCCAAGGTAACCAAATGGTTTGGTTTTAATTGTATTCGATGGAATAGTCGAGGAAACATAATTCCTTAATTTAAGGATATTTGGTGGGTAATAAAACAATGATTTTTGGCTTATTAAAGCCATCCTTTTCACCAAATTCTACACTTGTCATCAAAACAAAGCAAGCACACATTTTCCAAGGAAAAGTTTCGGCCACGATGATCAAATTGACAGGAAAATTGTTTTAAAGTTTGAAATCTTAAAGATTAAGTTCTAAACACTCTTGAAATTTTTGTTAATTAATATGGTTCTGATTCATGATTAGGACCAAATTATGCATATTGATGCATTAAGCATGAGATGCTAATCACCTTGTGTTGGAAATTAATTGTTGTTAATTATTTGGTGTTGTTAAATAACAACAATTAGTAATAATTTCATTTGGAAATTATTAAGTTAATTATTTGGTGTTGTTAAAT
Organism: Zanthoxylum bungeanum; assembly: GCA_019454045.1. NCBI lineage: Eukaryota > Viridiplantae > Streptophyta > Magnoliopsida > Sapindales > Rutaceae > Zanthoxylum > Zanthoxylum bungeanum. The sequence continues at coordinate 50,666 of SKCR01030785.1, forward strand.
AACAACAATTAGTAATAATTTCATGTTGGAAATTATTAAGTTAATTATGTGGTGTTGTTAAATAACAACAATTAGTAATGATTTCATTACTAAGTAAACAACAAGAATTGTTAATCAAATAATTAAGTAACAACAGAGTTGTTAAGTGACAACAATTAGTAAAATGTTAAATGGGGAACATATGGTACACCCATGATGGTAACATTTTTGGAAGGGTTAGAAAAGGTCATTATGCATCCTAATAATGTGATTAATAGTAATCAATGCATGTGATTACATAGTGACTTGATTTCCCTCCTATAAATAAGACCATTTGCTTATTGAGTTAAGCAATCAATTAAGTTTGATTAAGAGGTCTCTACAAGCATAAAATGTATGCAATTGTGTTGTGGTTAGTATAGATTTATTTCAATTAGCATGTAAATAAATCTAGGACTAGTAATACATGTATGGTTAGATCCTAAGAGGACAAACATGTAAATATATTAGGGATTATGTTTCCTAACATTGGTATCAGTAGCTTAAATGCATGTATTCTAGTTGGATTACACAAAAATTGCATGAACATGCATGAAATATGTTGAAAATGCTTCTGGTTTTTGTTTTTCAAAAATGATTTTCTTCCAACTTTGGGCCCTAATAACTCTCTGCAGAAAATTGATAATCGCATGTTAAAATATGTTTTGAAATCTACGTCAAGAGATCTTCAATTTGGTATATAATTTGCTTAATTTGGATTAAAATTGAGAAAGATATGGACCCTAGAAGTTGGCTAGTTAAATCTGTTTTTACCCAGAAAAACACTCCCAGAATAGCCGTACTACATGTCATCCGGTATTTAGGAAATAGGACGACAAGTCGTCCGAATAAGTGTACGACAAGTCGTACGTGAATAATGAGCTCAACCGACATGTCATCCGAATAGAAGATAGACGACAAGTCGTCTGCTTCTTAACATAGAAACGACTTGTCATACGGCCACCGAACAAGCGGACGACATGTCGTCTGCGCGTGTGACTTGGCCGAGGCTGGACGGCGCGTGAGGGCGGGTGAGGGCGAGTGGGAGCCCTTGGCCGGCGCGTGGAGGTGCGTGTAGGCGCGTGTAACACTCCTGTGGCGCGTGGATGGCGCGTGGACATCTTCGTTGGCCCGTGTTGGTCATGTCTGTATCGGTTTGCTTCGGTAATTCCGATCCGTCATGGTTAAATGTCTAATCCTTTTTTGTATATTGTATTAATCGACCATGATAAATATGTTTTATCATATAAACTTTGTGTTTATGATAAATATCTTTGTGATGTTTATTTTAGTCAATGTAACTTTGTGTTTCATTGTATTGATTTTTTCTTGTATTTGTTGCAGGAAAATCATGGCGATTATTCGAAGAATTGCAAAAATGATTACGACACCCACAGACCAGGAGATGATATTAGACATGTTGATGGAAATTGATAAATATCGAATGAGTGAAAGCGATGATATGATTTCGCATATCATCACTTTCAATAACATGTTACAGGAGTCTATCTGGGCAGGTAATTGGATAGGGCAGCCGAATAGATTCAGATTACTGAGAAACACTCTCCCCAAGATATGGCAAAAACAACTTACTCGTATTGGATATTAGTAAAACGTGAGGAAAAACATGTTCCTATAATAAAGCCATTGAGAGGTTAGCGGTTCAGTATATACGACATAAGACAAATAATACTATTTTTCCTTCGATGTCCCTGAAACGTTGTAAGGATCCTAAATTTGCTATAGGTTTTCCATGGCTGTCCAAGATCAATTACGAGTTACCCAAAGAGTTTGAGGATTCGTATCCAAAAACATATATGAGTTGGGACTCTACAACTGGGAAAATTTTTATCGTAAAATATTAATTTCTTTCATGTTATTTCTGTGTGTAATGATGTGTTATTTTACGGCATGTAAATATTGTATTTATATATATGAATGTTTCATGTTGAATTAATTTATGTAATTAAATCAATGATTGTCATGTGCAATGGTCGCATGATTAAGATGTTCTAAGAATTTATGTAATTTTTGAGAAAATGATTTTACATGATTGATTATGTTGATAATATTCTTACATTGGGTAATTGGATGATGATTGGACACATAGTGGCCTTTTGACTCCAACCTCATTGAAGAATTTTATTAAACATAATTCGTTTCATGATAAAATAAATGAAAGTATTAACAATTGTGCATGAATGTCTGTAGAAACTTGTGTTTTTAATATGGCTTCCGCAACAAAGAACATTATTGCTGAACTCAACAAGGGTGAGAAACTGAATGGCGATAATTATGAAATTTGGAGCATGAAAATCCAATATGTGCTAGAAGAACAAGAGGTTCTTGAAACTTTGAAAATGAGCATGGATGAACCTGAACAGGGCACTACGGCCCAACACAGGCGAGACCGAGAGGCTTATGAGGCCTGGAAGAAAAAGAATTCCAATGCCCGCATTACGTTGCTGAGCAGTATGGATAATGACCTAATGAAAGAGTTCAGGAAATATGACATGGCTAAGGACATGTGGTCCACACTAGCTGAAAAGTTTGGTAGTACCTCATAACCAAACTCAGGTCACTGACAATCAAGTTTGACACATACAAGAAACGTCCTGAGTTCACTATGTCAAAACACTTGAGGCAAATGTCAAACATGATTACTGAACTGGCAGATGCTGGACATGTTCTTACAGATGAACAGAAAGTCCAAGCGGTCATTCGTTCTCTTCCAAATAGCTGGGAGCATATGAAAATGCATTTGACCCACAATGAGAGCATCAAAACCTTTGATGATGCCAAACGTCACCTTGAATTAGAAAGCGACCGCCTTGCGGCTGCTAAGTCAAATGCTGAAGTGTATATGACAGAAACTAGCAAACCAGGGGTTTCAAAAAGAAAAGAAATTTTCATGGTGGTGGGTTCCAGTTCGGAAAAGAACAAAATTCTTCTAAGCCAGAAAAGAAACAGAACAGAAAACCAACCAACATGGGAAAGGAAAACGTCCTACCAAAAAGAAAAACATGGCAAAGGTTAAATGTTTTAACTGTGGTAAGAAATGTCATTTTGCTCGTGACTGCACTGAGCCTAAAAAGGTGAATACCTTTCGTGCATATTTAACTGAAATATGTGTTTCAAGTTCAATCTTTCTAACTGAATCTAATCCTTTGTGGACTGTAGACTCAGGAGCCACAAACCATGTAGCGAATGATAGAGATGCCTTCGTGGAATTACGGCGAATTTCACCTGGGGTGAAGTGGATATATGTTGGCAACAACTCACGGGTTGAAGTCAAAGGCATAGGAACATGCAAGTTAGTCATGCATGGTGGAAAAACTTTACTACTACATGATGTATGTTTGCTCCACAAATTCGTCGAAATTTAGTATCTGTGTTGGTTTTGGTTAATTTAAGTTTCAATTTGAACTTCCATAAATTTGGTGTTGATTTGTACTTAGGTACAATACATTATGGTTCTGGTTATTTTCTGGATGGTTTTATTGTATTAAATGTTGAATGTTTTAATCACAATTTCGGTTTTTCGTTTGTTACTTCATCTGTCGGTGATGATAGTGATGTAACTGTGTGGCATGCTAGACTTTGCCACATTGGCCAACAAAAGATGAACAGATTAGCCAAAGAAGGCTTTCTGGGAAATATTGAGAAGGTAGAATTGTCAACCTGTGAATATTGTTTGGCAGGAAAAAACTGGAGAAAACCATTTGGAAAAGGGACTAGAGTAGAATTTCCATTACAATTAATTCATTCAGATATCTGTGGTCCAATGAATGTCAGGGCAAGGCATGGAGCATCTTATTCATCACATTTATAGATGATTTTACTCGCTTTGGTTATGTCTATTTGATTGCTCATAAATCCGAAGCATTAGAATGTTTCAAGAAATTATGATTTGACAGAAAATCAATTGGACAAGAAAATTAAAGCACTACGCACTGACCGTGGTCGTGAGTACTTATCTGATCAGTTCAGAGAATTATGTGATGAAAAAGGAATTAGTCGTCAGTTGACTACTCCTGCTACTCCTCAACAAAATGGTGTTGCGGAAAGAAGAAATAGAACTCTTCTTGAGATGGTTAGGTCTATGATGGCACAAGCAAATTTGCCTATAACCTATTGGGGTGATGCTTATTAACTGCCACATATGTACTTAACCGAGTGCCATCTAAATCTGTGTCTACCACACCATATGAGTATGGACAGGTCGTAAACCAGATATTCACTTTCTAAAAACTTGGGGTTGTGCGGCTATGTTCATGTGCGTTCTCACGAACATGGAAAGTTAGGCCCAAGAGGAAAAAGAGTATCTTCATAAGATATTCTGAACAATCAAAAGGATATTTTGCATAGGTGAACATGAAAGTGGAGGCGTGACAGAATTGAATCACGAGATATCACATTTTAGAAAATGATTTTCCTAAGCAGGGAGAGATAGGTCAAGATTTATCTCTATATGAAACTCAAGATCACATGGATCACATGATTGGTGAACACTCGGGTTTACCTAATTCAAGTGGGAGTGATGAGAGAAATTTGAGAAAACATGATGAATCTGTTTCACATGAATCTCAAAATGATGAATTAGTTTCACACGAGTCTCATTTACGTGATCCGAGTGGGAGTGATGTACATAATCCTAGTGGGAGCAATGTGCACGATCCAAATGGGAATAATATCGAAAGTGAGGAATCAGTTCCACCACTAGAATCCCAATTGCGACGTAGTAATCGTATAGGCATTCCTCGACGTCGTTTCGATATCGAAGGAGAAACCTTTATGATTCTACCGCAAGATGATGAAGAACCTAGAAACATAAGAGAGGCTCTTCAGTGTCCTGCTAAGGAAAAATGGATGAAAGCAATGGAAGAAGAGATGGAGTCAATGAGGTCCAACCAAGTTTGGGAATTGGTTGATCTACTCAAAGGACGTAAAGCTGTAAGAACAAATGGGTTCTTAAAATAAAGCGTAATGCCGATGGCAATATCGAAAGATATTAAAGCACGACTTGTGGCAAAATGGTATACGCAACATGAAGGAATTGACTACGAAGAGACTTTTTCACCTGTTGTAGGTTTACCTTAATTCGCTTGATTCTGGCTATAGTAGCAAGTATGGATCTAGACTTACATCAAATGGATGTAAAGACTGCTTTTCTCAATGGAGAACTTGATGAAGAAATCTACATGGAACAACCCGTAGGTTTCATAAAAGAAAATGAAAATGAGAAAGTATGTAGACTTTGAAAGTCTATATATGGTCTCAAGCAATCGTCTAGACAATGGTATATACGCTCCACAAATACAATCATTTCGAATGATTTCACAATGATAGATGAGGATCATTGTGTGTACACCAAGAGAGATAAAGATAAGTTCATTATCTTATCTTTGTACGTGGATGATATACTTATAGCCGGAAATGATAAGGAGTTTGTAAAACACATTAAAGAATGGTTATCATCTAACTTCGAGGTGAAAGATATGGGTGAAGCTGCATATATTCTTGGGGTTAAGATCTCAAGAAATCGTTCAAAGAATTTATTATCTCTTCACAGGAGTCATATATAAAGAAAATTCTTGAACGCTTCCAATGCAGGCTTGCAAACCCATTGATACTCCTATCACGAAAACTGAAGCTTTAAGTCGTAGATTGTGTCCTGAAACTCCACAGGAAAGGAAACAAATGAAGAAAGTTCCTTATGCAAATGCAGTTGGAAGTTTAATGTACGCAATGTTGTGTACTAGATCTGATATCTGTTTCGCTGTTGGAATGGTAAGTAGATACCAATCCAATCCAGGACTAGCACATTGGAAAGCAGTTAAAAGAATATTTAGGTATCTGAGAGGGACAGCTGATTACTCATTGTGTTATCAAGGAAATGATCTGCAATTGAGAGGCTATACTGATGCTGACTGGGGAGGAGATTTAGATGAAAGAAAATCTACCTCCGGATTTGTTTTCTTGCTAAACAATGGTGCCATTTCATGGAGCAGTAAGAAACAATCTGTATAGCCTTATCCACAATGGAGGCTGAATTTGTGGCCTTTTCATCAGCAGTACAAGAGGCTGTGTGGTTGAAAAGGTTCTTGGATCATTTGGGTATGTCAAATGAAGCTTCTGGTCCAGTATTATTAACTGTGATAGTGAAGCAGCGATAGCCTACACAAAAGACCCAAAATTCCATTGTAAAACGAAACATATAGATACCAAATATAACTTTGTGAAAGACATAGTTGCACGAGAAGAGGTAAACATGAAGTACATTTCTACGCAAGAAATGGTAGCAGATCCATTGACCAGCATTTCCTAGAGATGTCTTTGTTAGACATATGGGGTCACTTCTCTGTGATATGACCTAAGGTGAATAAGTTCGTTTCACCTTACTTGTCTTAATGTCAGTTATGAGTTAGACATTGTGTTTGTCTGAACTATAATCTGTACGGTATTTTATGAGACATGCGCTCCATGGGAAAGGAGAGAATACCGTAGCACATGTTTTCATACCATGTGTACATTTGTGACTATTGAGGGTAATACAAGTAGAGATCTCAGTCTTGATATTGTGTGAGACCCTTGAGATTATTTCAATCTCACATTGTACCCTTTAGACTCTTGTCTGCTTCTTAAAACTTAGATTTGATGATCGCTATCTTGGAGTGTTGCTGAAAGATCATGAGAGATTCGATCTGAAAGAACATCTCTGGAAAAGCGAATTGAATCAAAGTTGAGAGATTCGAGAAATGAGAAAGATCATTATATGAGTAATATCACATTAGCTTGTATTCACTGGTCGACCAATTATGTTATTCTATGTGATCAAACATGATTGTGAATACAAAATAAATATTACATTCGAAAAGAGATCGAGAGAGATTTAATGTGAAAAATGATCGAGGATACTGCATACATAATCCACTATGGTTCTATCCATTTTTCGAGCGGCTATATATTCCTAACAGATGTATAGCAAGTGAGCTCTCGAAGTAGTTGGTCGCACGGCACAATTGCAAAGTATGAATTATTCTTGTAGAGATAATAAAAATTGTTGATCCCATCATGTGTGAGTGGGAGATGTTGGAAATTAATTGTTGTTAATTATTTGGTGTTGTTATAACAACAATTAGTAATAATTTCATTTGGAAATTATTAAGTTAATTATTTAGTATTGTTAAATAACAACAATTAGTAATAATTTCATGTTGGAAATTATTAAGTTAATTATGTGGTGTTGTTAAATAACAACAATTAGTAATGATTTCATTACTAAGTAAACAACAAGAATTGTTAATCAAATAATTAAGTAACAACAAGAGTTGTTAAGTGACAACAATTAGTAAAATGTTAAATGGGGAACATATGGTACACCCATGATGGTAACATTTTTGGAAGGGTTAGAAAAGGTCATTATGCATCCTAATAATGTGATTAATAGTAATCAATGCATGTGATTACATAGTGACTTGATTTCCCTCCTATAAATAAGACCATTTGCTTATTGAGTTAAGCAATCAATTAAGTTTGATTAAGAGGTCTCTACAAGCATAAAAGGTATGCAATTGTGTTGTGGTTAGTATAGATTTATTTCAATTAGCATGTAAAAAATCTAGGACTAGTAATACATGTATGATTAGATCCTAAGAGGACAAACATGTAAATATATTAGGGATTATGTTTCCTAACACCTTGGTTGTTAGATTAATTTATCTCATGTGATTAGATTTATAATATCGGTGAATAAAAAAATAAATGAAACCGAAGAATAGAATCGAATTAAAATATTTTTTTTTATTTTAAAAAATAACGGTTCGATTTTTTAATTAAAAAGTCAAATCAAACCGAATTATAATAAATTTTAACTAAAAAAATAGAATCGAATCAAATTACCTAAATAAATTAATTAAGATTTATTGAATTTTTTAAAGTCTAATGATTAACTTTTAGGTACCATTTTAAAAATCAATTAATCACCTTTGAGTGATTTAAAATTATTCTTGAATAATTCATGTGTGAGATTCTTTAATTTATGGCTAGGAATTAAAGTGAAGTATAAATTATGTAAATAGTTAATTAAGTTAAAATGTGGAATTAATTATTGATTAAATTATTTAATCTTATTAATTGATGGATTGTAATTGTTATAGGATCCTATTGGAGTGTTGAAATATATGAGAAATGTTAGTTTTGGTTTGGAAAGCAAATGGCAAATCACTTGTGTAGTGTAGGTATTTTTCCGCACAAATTTTCTCGGAAAAGTCTTAAAGACTCAGGAGCGAACTTGAAATTTTTTTCTACTTCTCTTATACAGTACTGCATTGTTTTTTTATTTCAGAACAATGAAATAAAACCGAAACTGTACATTGTAGTTGCCACACTGAAACTGCTCATTGCTATTGCTGAAACTGCTGCTGTCGTGAACAGCACAACTGAAACTGCTTATTGCCGTGAACTGCACACTATCACGAACTATGTGTTTGGTTGTTCTTACATCACTCGATCTTTTATGATATGATTTGTCACCGAAAATCCGTGAGTGTGAGTTTTAACAATTTAAATGTTTAAATGATTATCTAATAATCATTAATATGAAAACCAAATATTAAACACATTAATATAGTTTCAAAATATTTTACTATGTAATTATTAATTAAATTAATAAGTACTATATTAATCAAATAATTCATAACTATTTAATTATACAAGTGAGTTATAATAATACCATGATATTGATTAAAACTCTTTAATCAAATATTTCGTATTATTAATTTTTGATTATTCCACTAAAAATCGAGAATTGTACTCTCATAACTGTAGATATTTTACATAAACAATGATATAATTATTTCATACAGGTCGACCTTCCACGAATATCTCACAATGTCTGATATATCATTCTAATTATTTCTTATGCCTTAATTACTATTGATTCTCTAATGAACGATTTATTCATAAGTATTACGAATTTAATCTTTTATTCATAATAGAATGACTTAAGCGCTGTAACCGTTCAATTACCTAACCAACTCTTAAGGAAAATACTCTTTTACTTCTCGCAAGAAGTGGATTCCTTATCTATGTCAAAGTTCTCAGCTATACATCAAATCATTTCCCCAAAATACGAAGTTATTGATCAAAAATTCTACACTGATTTCACCCATGTAAATCAAATGGCATAGCCTGTCATGTAGGAGTTCATAGTACACTTAGGATTTAAATTAACCTATATATGATCATCTAGTAGATAGATATGAATTTCTTTACCTAACGAATATTAAAAGAAATTCATTTCTATTTGGGTCATGTCTTATATGATCACATTATATAAAATGCTTCCATTCTCATGTTTTCACATGAACAATCCTGGATCAAGGTCGTCGCATATTTATATAATGGATTGCAGTTATAGATAAACCGTAAATAAATTATCAATCATTATTTACTCTCTACGGACTATTTTAGATTACTGATCTTAAACTTAAATTTTCTTATGTATGATACCCATACACTGAGTTTGAAACTATATGAGTAATCAATGGCATTATAGATAATTTATAACATGCGAATAATTTAAATGAATAATGAATGAACAATATGTTAGGGTTGGTGCTCAGAGCGCCAATTCCCTATTGTATTTCCTTGTAAATACTCTTGTAAACATTTTATTATGAATAAAAATAAGCAATTTCTATAATATAATATATCTCTTCATATGGTAAAGACGTAATTGATCTTAGAATGATTTGTCATGATGCAGTTGCAAAAGCGTCGCAACTAACATTGAGTTGTATCATGACATTATCATTCTTAGACAGTTCCTGGTCGAAGTTACACTACTTGGTCAGTAAAGTAAACCCGTTGAGATTGGTACATGTCGTATACTGGAATATATGATTCTAATGGTTTCTCAATGAACCATGAGTCTTGGATACTCGTATAGATGTGTAGGTATTTATAGCGGATAAACATTGAACGACTCACCGAAGATTCTTAATGGATGGTACACCAACGTCAATAAGAATCTTCTCAGGTTGAGTAGCATAAGTGATTCTTCGACTTGAGATACCACTGTGGGCACATGAGACATCTTCCACACTTAGATGGCAGTCACGTCACCGATATATTAAGATCAGCCATCCGCCTATTCGTTGGGTGTGGACAAATCATCAGGATGTCCTGTGTGTGTCAAGATAGGATCCGTCAGTTCTGTGTACAGAGCATATGTAGTCCATATATGATTAGCAATCAGATAAAAATCATGGGCCCGTGGTACAGTTTAGAAGTAAGTTCTACGTGTTCTTTTAGAGATTGCTAATAGAGACGTTGACGGGATTGTCACTATAGAGATTTGAAGTTTATATCCATATCTCTGGGATATATCCGGATACCTGTGACGGAGGAATTAAACATATGTCATGACCTCGACCTGTATGATTCAACGAGTTTATCTGTGGTCGTCATAATTTACGGGTGGGTAAATTATGGACACGAATTTAGATTTCGTAACAGACATGTCTGAATCTAGAAAGTCTCATTATTGAAATATACTCGTAGAGCACTAGGGCAATTATTATGAATAATACTGATTATTTATAAGTCGTTTAACGGTTAAACGAAAAATACATGCAAATGGACCTAATGGTCATTTCCTAATTGATGTGTATTTGTATTTAATATTTGATTTTATTAAATACATATTAATTAAATATCAAATTATGATTTTTGACATATATGATTGATATATGTATTTTGATTATTTAATTTAAATATAATACATATATTTAAGATATTTGGATTTAATTATTTGATTATATAAATGTTATATGATTAAATTAATTAAAGTTACAAAATATCTTAAGTCATGATTTACTTTATTAAAGTAAGCTATTGGCCATTAATAATTGGTAACACTTGGTTTTGCATTGAATGGTTTAATGATGAAATACCAAAAGTTTGTATTTCATTTTGATTTAATTAATTGAAACAAAATTGAAAAAATATCATGATATTTTTCTTACCAAGTTTCGGCCAAGGTAGGGTTTAACAAAAGTGTTTTGTTTCATTTGTCTTTTATATAATAACAAGTTACCAAAAACATAACAAAAGAAAGTTGAGAGCAAAGTTGAAGATGTTGGACAATTATGACCCATAGCATCACTATTTGTAAAAGACATGGTCTTCTTTGTACAAATTAACTATGTGACAAAAGAAATTGCTCTTTTATCATTTGTAATTGGATTACTTGGATATATAAATGATAAAAGTCCCTATGATTAGTACCAGATTAATAAGATATGAGACAATATTAATCAATGAAAGGTTTAATCATTAAATATCCCTAGTCGTAGTATTATCGAGACTGGACATCGATAATGAGGAATATGCTAGTATTACACTTATGCGCGTTATGGAAGCTTAACGACATAGTTCTCATATATTTAAGTATTGGATACTTATGCAAGTGTGATAGGAGGTTCTGTTAGCCGTTGGATCGAGAACAGCTTCGCTCTGGATAGACCCCTCGGAATCCCATTGGTAGTATAACTATGTGTCTATGGGAATCCGAATCAGGGTAGGTGTATATGGGTTTAACCTGAGACTTGCATCGCTAATACTTGTGACAATCAGTACGCTATAGCTTTGGTCGTCCGGGGTTTTAACACGTTCTGTGTACACCTCTTTTGGGTATACTGAGAATCGTAGTGTATTGGGTGTGATGTCAAGATGAAAGTATCACTTCAGTCATATGGAGATGATGATCACACAGGGATACAGAACTGGTACTCTTAAATGCTGCAGCTATCAGGATAGTATGACTAGGTCATGATTATCCGATTACAGAGACTAGTTGCTAGTGATCCGATATGTGCTTCGTACGGGGCAGACACAATTCCAGCCTAGGCCTAGCATGTGACATCCGATACTGGATCATAATACGCAATACGCTGTATACTACGCCTGATAAAGATTATATATTCCTCGTTGAATATTTCTGGAGAATTGGGTAGGCACAGTGCTTTGCTAGAAGCCAACCATGTCTTGTAAATCGGTAAGAACGTGGTACCAGATACGCACGTGTTCGGATAGTCCGATGACCGTATTTACTGCCAACATATCCAAGGATCTCTTGGGTCGCTTCCCAAAAATTCACCGATGACATTTGACTTGAATAGAATTAATCTGGGATTAATTATGAGAGAGAAAATTAATCTGGGATTAATTACGGTAAGAATTAATCTGAGATTAATCAATAGAGAGAAAATTAATCTAGGATTAATTGCGTCATGAATTAATCTGGGATTAATTCGTGTAGAAGAGAGAACGCGATTAATTTGGAATTAATCGGCAAAGTAAATTTAATAGTTAAATTTGATTTTACTATTTAATTTATTTATTTGGGCTAAAATAATATATTAGATATATTAATTGAAATTGGATTTCAATGCGGAATTAAATTGGATTTTAATTCTAGCGAACGAATTAATTTGGAATTAATTCCCAAGCGACTTCCGTAATAATTTTGTTGGGCATTATTATTTAATTAAATTGGATTTAATTACGTTGCGACGGAAAATTCATTTAATCGGATTAAATGAACCCGGGCACAAAGTGTGTTGTACAAGCCAACTTAAATTTGGAATTTAAAGTGGTGGGACCCACTCAAACTTACATCAACTTGTCAAAAGATGATGGAAGTGGTTGGCAATGTTTATTGCACTTTGGAAGTCAAAAACACACACTTTTTACATGTTTTGTAACAAGTTGAAAATACTATTCATTCTCTCCTTCTTCCTTCCTAATGGCCGAACTCTCTCCCCTTTTGTTCTTGAATTTTGTTACAAAATTCATTATTGCTAGCACATTGAGAGTTGAATAAAGGTGATAGGGAAACTCACCCTTGAGTTTGGAATGCTAAAGAAAGCTTGGAGCTTCCACACATCCATGAAAAAGTTTTGAATCTCATCCTATCATTGTAAGTTTTTTCCGCAAACTTCTTGATGTATTCCCACACAAATCATCTTAGTGATTTTGTGGCATGTGTAGGACACTAACAATGGTATCTAGAGCCATCTTAAGCTTGATTTGAAATTTAGGGTTTATGGACTTTAATTTGGGATTTTTTTACTTGGAGCATGATTTGTCTAAATTGATTGTTGGATTATGTTTATATGATGTTGAATTGGATTTGTACATCTTTGGAATTGAGAAAAATTGATTAGATAAAAAATCCCCAATTTCTTGACATGGCCGAAACTACCCTAGAGTTTGTTCATGGTGATTTTTTTTAATTAGACCATTGGATGTGTTTAAAGCATGAAATAAAATATTAATTGTTGATTTAATTTGATTGAAATCAAAATTGGATATTATTTCCCCATATTGCCGTGAACCCTAAGCATGTTGGAATGAATTGTTTTGCTTCAATTTGTGTTGGACATGAGTTGGATTATTAAAGCATGATTAATTAGTTTAATTGATGTTTTAGAAATATTAGTTTAATTAATTAATTATGGCTATTACACTTTAATTAAAATTAATATGATATTTGGAATGTTATATTAATTAAATTAGTCTTTAAAATTGGATTGGGCTAATTTGTTGAAATTGGGCTTAATGGGCTTGGTTGGGACAAGTTTGGTGTTGGGCAAATGGGTGATTCCTTATTGGGCCTAAAACCATTTCCATAAAGTCCAAATATAACTTATGGGCCTTTTTGTTGGTTTCTATAAAGGTCCAGGATCGATTATAAGCATGAAATAATGTGCGAATACAAATCAACGAAGTTGCGGAATACTTACATCGATTGGTTGAGCGACGCGGCAAGCAACGAAACTCAAAAATCTTCTCACTGGTTGGCGTGAACTGCAGTTTTTGTGCTCACTGTTTTGGCTTCGTTTTTGGTCCTTCGTCAAGCTCCAAGCATCATCGAATGGTTCCCGCCTCATGGGTGAGCTTCCCTATCACCTTCGCATATCTCGTAAGTGTGCAAGCACTTATGATTTTGCCACAAAATCACACTCCAAGCTCCCCTACCGCTCACGGTTTCAAAACCAGAAAAATAGAAAACTTAGCCCATTTGGGCGTGAAGAGAGAAAGAGATGAAGTGAGAGAGATTGGTTTGGTTTGTGAAATTTGTGTATCTTATACACTAATTTGAATTTCAAATTCATTTCACTTGAATTTGGCTTTCAAAAAGCAAATCATTTAAAGCCATAAATGGCACCAACCACTTCCATCACTCAATCCATCAAGTTGTCAAGTCACATCACTCAAAGTGACTTGTGATTTGACGCTTGATGTGACTAGCGATTTGAAGCTTAATTTGACATGCCACACTCGAATTGGAAATGCGAATGCGCTCGTAAATAATCTCGGGCTCGGGTTCACTAATTCTAAATTAACGAATTTTCCGTTGCGTCGTAATTAAATGATTACGCCTAGCGAAATCACTATTTACGTCGCTAACGAATTAATTCTAAATTAATTCGCTCGCCCGAATTAAAATCTAATTTTAATTCCGCGTTGAAATCCAATTTCGTTTAATATATCAAATATATTAATTTCTCGATTAATTCCAAATTAATCGTTATCTCTCTTTAATAATATTTTATCCCAGATAAAATATCTCCGTAATTAATCCCAGATTAATTTTCTCTCTCTTCTAATTAATCCCAGATTAATTTAGAGTGCGAGTTATACGTCATCGGTGAATCTTTGGGAAGCGACCCATGAGATCCCCGGATATGTTGGCAGTAAATTCGGTCGTCGGACTATCCGAACACGTAAGTACCTCGTACTACGTTTATACCGAATTACAAGACAAGGTTGGCCTCTAGCAAAGCGCCATGTCTTCCCAATTCTCCGGAAACATCCTTACAGAATAAGGATCTATATCAAGCGTAGTATACCGTAGTATTGCGTATTTTTATCCAGTATCGGATGATCACGTGCTAGGCCTGGGGCTGGAAATGTGTCTGCCCCGTACGAAGCACATATCGGATCTCTGGCGACTAGTCTCTATAATCGAATAAACATGACCTTGTCATTTTATCTGATAGCTGCAGCATTTAAGAGAACCAGTCCCGTATCCTACGTGACCATCATCTCCATATGACTGGAGTGACACTTCCGTCTTGACATCACACCCAACACACTACGATTCTCGATATACCCAGAATTGGCGTACACATAACATGTTAAAGCCTTGGACGACCTCAACCAAAGTATATAGATTGTCGTATGCATTAGCGGTGCAAGTCTCAGGTTAAGACCAAATACACATACCCTGATTTCGGACTTCCATAGACACATAGTCATACTACCAATGGAATTCCGAGGGGGTCTATCCAGAGCGAAGCTGTTTCCCGTACCATCGGTAAAACACAACCTCCTATTACACTTGCATGAGTATCATATACCCAAATATATGAGAATTATACCGGTGTGCCCTCACAACGCGCACAAGTGTAATACTAGTCTTTTACGTATTTATCGATGTCCAATCTCGATAATACTCTGACTAGGGATATTTAATGATTCTGCCTTCATGGATTGATACTGTCTCATATCATTCTCAATCCAGGCATTAATCATAGGGAACTCTCTCATCATTTATACATCTAGGTGATCTAATCACAAATGATAAGAGTGCAATCTCCTTTGTCACATAGTTAATTTGTACAACAACACCGTGATCTGTACAAAGAGTGACGCTATGGGTCATAATTGTCCAACAATCTCCCACTTGGCCTATAGCCAGTCACTCGAGTGTCTGACACCCGAACTATGTACGGTTTGCTCAAATTGCTGAGAAAAGGTTTTCGTCAGTGGATTTTCATGATTATCGTCTGATGCGATTTATTCGATCTTCACATCGCCACGATGTATGATCCGAACGAATCAGATGAATATCGAAGTATTTATCTAGATCGTTGATGAGACCATTAATTCTTTAGCATGTGTTGTAGCCTAGCTCAGCTGCTAAAAGAACTATATCTAATCTAATTAGATATTTACCGACACCAGAAGGCTTCTATTGCTGCTTCAGCTGCAGCAATAACCCGCATTTGTTGTTTATTCGGTAACAGAATCTTGCTTGGAAGATTTCCAGCTCACTGTACCGTTATTCAAATTGTACAGTACCATTTGTATCGATTTAGGAAACTTACAGCAGTGATCCTAGTCATTTCAAGTTCTCATTCTCCATAGATTAAGACAACATCCTTAGTTCTCTAAGATACTAATGGATGTTCTTAACTTCAATCCAATAACTATCACTTGGATTGGCCTGTGTGTGAATCATATGCTCAAGGAGTATAAGACACCAGGTCGCGTACATTTTTCAATGTATAGTTTCTCGGAGAGTTTCATGAAAGCCAAGCTTTCACCGATTGTTATTTATGGGAATATCATTTCCAAGAAATGATGTATTATCATTATTTATTTAGGACAGCCACTGTCAGTGCACTCCCACTGACCCTCTTATATACACAAGAATCATTTTCATTTTGAATTAAATCATACACCATTATGATTACATCAAAATGATAATTCCAAGAACCTAATGCTTGCTTCAATCCAAACATGGATCGAATAACCTGCAAACCTTGTTTGCTAGTTATAGTACGACAAAACCGCCAGGATGTTTTAAACATCCTCCAAAAGGTTTCCTTTTCAGGAAAGTAATTTTCCCGCAAAGCTGTCATATTTCATAAATGAAATACACAGCTTTAGCAAGCATTATCCATTTCGGACTCATGGCACTTTGTCATGATAGGGAGTCGATACCTTGTATCACTTCCTCATACGTAGTCAGTTGGTATACCTCAAAAGATAGACATCTTTACGAGGTGAGATCAGAAACCCATACCCCAGGTTGTTTCTGATTCTCTCCGACATACGCGGTTCTTGTGTATACGAAGATTAATGGTAATAGTTTCATCCTTGATGAACTATTTGTGTTCCATTAGGAATCGGTGCCTGGAATAGTATTACTCTGATTCTCATCGAGTTTTACTATCCTCCCACTTACCACTGCATATCGGTATTCCTCTTAGGAAAACCACATGGTGAGCAACAATCTAATTGTTCTCTTGTGAGTTGTATAAGTACAATACTTATGGTATCCCTAGGATAACCTACAATTCGACACTTATCCAATTTGGGTTCTAGTTTGGTATCATCCAAACATATGCCTAGCATACCCAAATTATCAGGAATGTGAAACCCAGTTTCTTTCCTGTTCATATCTAATATGAAATCTTTCAAACAGATTATTATGGAACCTTATTCAAAATAAGTTCTGCACTGTTAATGCTTATCCGTTGAAGGAAATGATAGCTCAGAGCGACTCATGATTAACCTTAATTATGTCTAACATAATTCGGTTACTCAGTTTGGACACACCGTCACTTTGACGTGTTCGGGAGGAGTCCTCGTTTGAAAAAATACTTTACTCTTTAAGTATTTTAGAAAGTTATTGCTTAAGTATTTCCATTACGGTCTTACCGTGACGGTCTAATACTTTAGCCGATCTGTTTGTCTATTTCGTGTCGAAACTGTAAAAGTTTCCGATTTGTGTTCTTCAAAAGAAACACATAACCATAACGCAATGCCACATCCGTACAGGTCACGAAATATTCATATCCACATCTAGCCTAGCTAGACATGGGCCCACTTGCTTCACTATGAATTAGGGCTAACAGATCAGTGGCATTTGCACTTTTACCAAGTAAATAGTGTTTTAGGCACATTGCCCAATAAACTAGATTCGTAGACTTTATTTGATTGGATCAAATCAGTCATAGTACCCGCTCTTCAAAAGTGCGGATATACGATTCTTGTTTAATTGTGTCCCAAACAACAATGCCACAATTAATTTCTTCCTGATCAAATCAGTTTAAGCTATTTATTTGTCATATATATTTGAGATCTATTTATATTCAAAATATAAATGATGTTATTCACATCTAATGTATTTATCTCAATATCATCTTTATATAATGAAACACTTTAGTGTTCTAGAATATAAAGGTTAATCGCAGCGGGTTAAACACTGATATAGAGATAATGAATCTAGTCAAACTAGTTACATTATAACAATTTCCTAATTTAGGTACACACCCGAAGGTAGTTCCTAAACTAAGGTATCTACGGTTAAAACAACGACTTTTGTCCCATTTTCAATTCGCAGATTAATCTCAATTGAAGTCAGTATACTGTTCAAAACAGATTCTGAACATCAATATATATTTATGTACCACACTAAGTATTTAAATCTAATTTTAATACTAGTAGTGAACACAAATATGACAATCATATTTGAAGTTAGAGCCTTGCTCGTTCTTCAATTCCTTCATGTCTGCTTTGTCCAAACGGCAGTCACGTTTCCTCAATCCCGTTTGCCACATTTAGCAGACATTTTGGGATATGTCTTTTATCTTCCCAGAAGATTATAATGATTATGCCTTTGCCAGTTTCAACACTCTAGAAGCCTTTGGCCAAGGCCTCGGGTTTCTAGAATATCGAATTAAAGTGCGCCTTGCGCTACTTGCCTAATTGCAAAGTTTGACTTTATCTCCTTGAGAATAATCATTAATTCTCCAAGAATTAACTTTCGCAATTTAGTACTTCTAAAATCTAAGTTAATAGATTCATGAAGATCCTTCAATTTCATTATCATACTTTAAGGATCTAATCCTTAGTTCTGATTCAGAAATTAACGAGTCTTATATGGTAAGTATTATGGATTAAGCAATTTAGTTATCATTACATAATCTTCCAAGGATTTATGCTATACTATTTGCTTAACTCCAAGCTTAGGCCTAATATTTTATTTTATCAAATAAAATAACTTATCAGTTTTTCCAGGACCATCCTGAAATTATTCCCAATATTGAAAATTAAACCATTTAAAACATTTCCCTAAGATTATGAATTAAACATCAATCTTTCAATTTAATCTTGATTTTAATAGTCCAACTATTTAATCAATAATTAGGGTACTATTAAATATAATGATTATTATATCCAACTATTTTAATCAACTATACTTTAATTAAATCATATATATTGATTATCATAATCCAATTATATAATCACTTATAAATGAATTGTTTGAATATAGTCCAACTATTTATTAAAACAACAATTTAAATATTAGTCCAACTAACATTTAATCGATATGACGAAAGATATTGTTTGAGCGCTTATGGCGAGTAATTTAACGAATATTGCAAATTCAATTCTTGCCTCCCACTATTTATCGGCGAGCCTCTAACCCTCTGTCGAGTACTCGGGAAACCGCGTTTCCTAGTGGGCTAGGATCCCGTTAAAATCACACAATCTTGACTTTGGCCAACAAATTGTATGATAATTAACTAGGTAGATCTCTAAGATCAATTGGATCCAATCCAATTCCTAGATCCGGTAGGGGGACATCCAAGTCTGAAACATATATCTTATATATGCCAATACATCCAATGATTACCTAACCTTTTTCCTCTGAATCAACTAAGCCTTGGCTTTGGCAACAAAACTTAGCGATCCCAGTCAAGCGCGACCCATTGACCATGGAAAGCTTCGTAATCAATGTCGATGGACAAGAAGTGGTCTTGACTTTGGCCAACAAACCACAACTTGGACAAGACACTGATATGGAACAAAGCTCTCGTGATTCAAACACATCTTCGACAGACAAAGGCCTTGACGTTGGCCAACAAACCAATGCCGTCTCGGATCTTGAGTGAGAATCACTCAATGGAAGGAAAGACGCTTAATATTATTTGAGGGTTTTTCGCGTGCAAATTGGCAACCAATTTATTATCTTTGTTAAGGTCTCATCATCATACACCCTTAAACATGCATTCTAAACACATAATAAAGCGCATATGAAAAATAATAATGATATGCGGATGGATACTTTACATTGATCCTAGATCAAATCTCTCACTTTCTCTCTCCCGCTAGCACAAGTATTACTTCTACCCGTTACACTACACTTCTAAAGAAACCTCATTTACATTGAGGGGAATAGGTGAGAAGAGAATACAAAGAATGAGAGGTAATAAGGCTGGACACGCAGGTCCAATTAATAAATCAAATTTATTACATAATTTCTAAAATTGTCACACCCATCTAATATCCATCCGATATACATTATTCATGCATCGCAACCATGTATTCACACAAGCATGTTATCAATCAATCTAATCAAATTAATTAATCTGATAATTAGTGATCATCCAATGTTCAAACAACGATTTGATTTTGCTCGAGTCAAACTCGTTTTGCGAATAAGTACTTAAAGTACGAATTCTCGAATTAAATTAAACTACATCATTAAATCCAATTTAATATGTATTTAATACTAACTCGCTTATTTAATTCCAAATTAAATACTACACTTTAATAATGTTTTTACGACTTAAATTCCAAATTAATCGTTACGGGTCTCAAAGCCCGATTAACGTCCAACGTTAGTTTAATTAAAGTCCAATGGGCTTTTAATTAATTTCTTAAGGCGTGGACTTTTGGTCAACTCAGATCAAACCGAATAACCAAAATCCAATTCGGGAGTTACCCCATAAGCCTAGAAATCAATCTTGGCCCATTAGGCTCAATTAAACTTTAAAGGTTCATTAAGTCGCATTTGGGCTTTATGGTGGCGGTTTTGGGCCTAATTGGATCCAATCCAATTTGCCTTAACCCAACTTTGTACAAAAAAGCCCAACAAGCCCAATTACCACACTAAAGCCCAAATCCAATTTTAAGGCCCAAATAATTAAATTCCAAAAATCCAATTTTCCCAATTTAATTACCAAAGTGTATCACATGATTTATTACCCAAATTAACATTTCTAAAAAATCAATATACATAATTAATCATGCTCATTTTCATCATCACATGTCAAACACATTTTGATTAAAATCAAACCCAATTCATGCTCAACATGTCTCGGCCAAGGAGGGATAATTTTGTCCGATTCGGTTTCAATCCAATTAAACTCACAATCGACATTAAATCATCATCCTAATTGATTCTAACTCATCCAATGAATTAAAAATCAAAATCACCAAGACATTTTAGGGCTATTCTATTCGGCCATGCTCACCAAATTTGGGAAAAATTATTCCAAATCAATTTTCATGAAATTGATCCAATCAATATTCAATTCAAACACATTTAAGCATATTCATCAATCCAATTTCACAAAATCATGCTCAAAATCAATTTGCCCAAATTTTAAGCCCTAAACTTTTCATGCTCAAACCTTGCTCTAGATGCCATTGTTGGTTTCTATAAAGGTCCAGGATCGATTATAAGCATGAAATAATGTGCGAATACAAATCATCGAAGTTGCGGAATACTTACATCGATTGGTTGAGCGACGCGGCAAGCAACGGAACTTAAAAATCTGCTCACTGGTTGGCGTGAATTGCAGTTTTTGTGCTCACTGTTTTGGCTTCGTTTTTGGTCCTTCGTCAAGCTCCAAGCATCGTCGAATGGTTCCCGCCTCATGGGTGAGCTTCCCTATCACCTTCGCATATCTCGTAAGTGTGCTAGCACTTATGATTTTGCCACAAAATCACACTCCAAGCTCCCCTACTGCTCACGGTTTCAAAACCAGAAAAATAGAAAACTTAGCCCATTTGGGAGTGAAGAGAGAAAGAGATGAAGTGAGAGAGATTGGTTTGGTTTGTGAAATTTGTGTATCTTATACACTAATTTGAATTTCAAATTCATTTCACTTGAATTTGGCTTTCAAAAAGCAAATCATTTAAAGCCATAAATGGCACCAACCACTTCCATCACTCAATCCATCAAGTTGTCAAGTCACATCACTCAAAATGACTTGTGATTTGACGCTTGATGCGACTAGCGATTTGACGCTTGATTTGATGTGCCGCACTCGAATTCGAAATGCGAATGCGCTCGCAAATAATCTCGGGCTCGGGTTCGCTAATTCTAAATTAACGAATTTTCCGTTGCGTCGTAATTAAATGATTACGCCTAGCGAAATCACTATTCACGTCGCTAACGAATTAATTCTAAATTAATTCGCTCGCCCGAATTAAAATATAATTTTAATTCCGCGTTGAAATCCAATTTCGTTTAATATATCAAATATATTAATTTCTCGATTAATTCCAAATTAATCGTTATCTCTCTTTAATGATATTTTATTCCAGATAAAATATCTCCGTAATTAATCCCAGATTAATTTTCTCTCTCTTCTAATTAATCCCAGATTAATTTAGAGTGCGAGTTATACGTCATCGGTGAATCTTTGGGAAGCGACCCATGAGATCCCCGGATATGTTGGCAGTAAATTCGGTTGTCGGACTATCTGAACACGTAAGTACTTCGTACTACGTTTATACCGAATTACAAGACAAGGTTGGCCTCTAGCAAAGCGCCATGTCTTCCCAATTCTCCGGAAACATCCTTACAGGAATAAGGATCTATATCAAGCGTAGTATACCGTAGTATTTCGTATTTCTGTCCAGTATCGGATGATCACGTGCTAGGCCTGGGGCTGGAAATGTGTCTGTCCCGTACGAAGCACATATCGGATCTCTGGCGACTAGTCTCTATAATCGGATAAACATGACCTTGTCATTTTATCCCGATAGCTGCAGCATTTAAGAGAACCAGTCCCGTATCCTATGTGACCATCATCTCCATATGACTGGAGTGACACTTTCGTCTTGACATCACACCCAACACACTACGATTCTCGATATACCCAGAATTGGCGTACACATAACATGTTAAAGCCCTGGACGACCTCAACCAAAGTATATAGATTGGCGTATGCATTAGCGGTGCAAGTCTCAGGTTAAGACCAAATACACCTACCCTGATTTCGGAATTCCATAGACACATAGTCATACTACCAATGGAATTCCGATGGGGTCTATCCAGAGCGAAGCTATTTCCCGTACCATTGGTAAAACACAACCTCCTATTACACTTGCATGAGTATCATATACCCAAATATATGAGAACTATATCGTTGTGCCCTCACAACGCGCACAAGTGTAATAATAGTCTTTTACGTATTTATCGATGTCCAATCTCGATAATTCTCTGACTAGGGATATTTAATGATTCTGCCTTCATGGATTGATACTGTCTCATATCATTCTCAATCCAGGCACTAATCATAGGGACCTCTCATCATTTATACATCTAGGTGATATAATCACAAATGATAAGAGTGCAATCTCATTTGTCACATAGTTAATTTGTACAACAACACCGTGATCTGTACAAAGAGTGACGCTATGGGTCATAATTGTCCAACACTTTTAATATTTAATTGGGCCTAATGGGCCAAAATTGATTTTATGGCAAATGGTGATTCCTAATTGGGCATTGGCATCTTGGATTGGATCCATATTGGCCAAAGCCCATGCCTTAAGAATTAATTAAAAGCTCATTAGAATTTAACTAAAATAGTATTGGATACTAATTGGGCTTTTGAGACCCGTTTAGATTAGATTTAGAATCTAAGTCTAAAAGGCACTAAAATAAGTGTAATTATTTAATTTGGAATTAAAAAAATGAATTAGTATTGGATACAATTTAAATTGGATTTAAAATTGTAGTTCGATATAATTCAAGAATATTTACTTTGAGTATTTATTCTTAAACGAGTTGGACTCGCGCAAATAAAATCGTTGTATGAACATTGGATGGTCATTAATTTAAAGATTAATTAATTTGATTAGATTGATTGACAGCATGTTTTGTGTGAATACTTTGATGTATTTGTATGAATAATGTATATCGGATGTATATTAGAAGGGTGAGGGCAATTTTGGAAATTATTGTAATAAATTTAGAATTTATTTAAATTGAACCTGCGTGTCCAGCCTATTATCTCTATTCTCTTTGTATTTCTATTCTCACCAATTCCCCTCAATGCAAATGAGGTTTCTTTAATGTATTATGTAATTGGGTAGAAGTAAGAATAGTGCTAGCGGGGAGAGAGGAAATGGAGAGATTTGTTCTAGGAACAAATTGTTATATATCCATCCGCATATCATTATTAATTTATTCACGCCTTATTATGCTTTTAGAATGCATGCTTCAGGGTGTATGATGAGACCTAATCAAAGATAATAAATTGGTTGCCAATTTACGCGAAAAAACCCTCACAACAATATTAAGCATTTTTCCTTCCATTGAGTGGTTCTCTCTCAAGATCCAAGATTGGCATTGGTTTGTTGGCCAAAGTCAAGATCAATGTCCATCGCGGATGTGTTTGAGCCACGAAAGCTTTTTTCTATATCGCATGTCTTGGGCGGTTGTGACTTGTTGGCCAAAGTCAAGGTCACTTCTAGTTCATCGACGTGGATTACGAAGCTTTCCCACTGTCAATGGGTCGCGCTTAACTGGAATCATTAAGTTTGTTGAGCCAAAACCAAATCTTAGTTGATTCAGAGGAAAAGGTTATGAAATATATATTGGATATATATCTCAGATTTGGAGGTTCACCTACCGGATCTAGGAATTGGATGGGATCCAATTGATCTTAGAGATCTACCTAGTTAAGTTTCATACAGCTTGTTGGCCAAAGTCAAGGTTGTGTGTTATTTAACGGGATCCTAGCCCACTAGGAACTAGGTTTCCCGAGTACTCCACAGAGGGTTAAAGGCTCGTTGAAAAATAGTGGGAGGCTAGTATTAAATTTGTAATTTCATTTAATACTTGCTAAACGCGCTCTTTTAATTTTATTTATCGTTGTTATATATATATATATATATATATATATATATATATATATATATATATATATTAGTCGGACTAATATCGAATATTGCTTTCTATGAACAGTTGGACTGTGCTAAATATTACTCTATTTGTAGTTGGTTATATAGTTGGACTATAATAGCCATTACATTTTTGAGTGTACCCGAAATCATTGATTGGATAGTTGGACTATTGCAATCAAGATGGCATGAAAGATTAGCATTAAGGGACATAATCTTGGGTGAAAATGTCTTTAACGGCGTAAATTTTCAGATTGGAATGAATCTCAGGATAGTCTTGGGAGTTGAGAAGTTACTTTATTGGATAGAGAATCCTCTCGGGCCCTGAGCCCGGAGTTGAGCAAATAGTAGAGCATGAGCTTAGGAAGACTCATCGTGATGATAATTTTAATGCTCAATTCGTTATGCTTGCTGCAATGACTCCTTAATTTCGTCGTCAGAACTAAGGATTAGATCCTTATACCATGATGTTGAAATCAAAGGATCTTCATAGATCTAACCTTAGATCTTAGAAGTACGAATTGCAAAAGAAGCTATTTTGCTCGCGAATGTCAGAGGGTACATCTGTCGAGCACTATGTGTCGCAGATGATTACTGACATCTAACAGCTAGGTTAGCTGGGCATTACCTATGAGGCTGAGACTTCCATAGATTTGATCTTACAGTCTCTGCCCTAATGCTGGGGCGGGTTCATCATGAACCAAGAGAAAACTCTTGGAGAGTTAATGGTTATGCTCAATGAGGCATAGCCAGAGCTTCCAAAAGGGCAAAAAGCACAAGGCCCATCTTACTTCGACATCCCAGAAGGCCAAGGCTTGGCCGAAGGCTTCTGGGGTGTGAAGAAAAAGAGCAAAGGCAAAATCGTCACAGTCTTCTGGGAAGACAAATGACATATCCCAAGATGTCTGCCTAAACTATGGCAAACGAGGTCACTGGAAGCGTGACTGCCGTATGGACAAGGCAAACATGATGGAAGTGAAGGCGAGCAAGGCTCAGACTTCATGTATGTTTGTTATTGTAATAAACGTGTCCACTACTGGTTTTAAAAATTGGATTTTTGATACTGGATTTGGTACAAACATATGTACTGATGTGCGGGATCTGCTGATTAGCAGGAGACTGACTTCAGATGAGATCGACATGCGAGTCAGAAACGGGACGAGAGTCACTGTTTTGGCTGTGGGAACCTAAGTTTTTGGAACTGCCCTTTGGGCATGTACTTAAATTAGGAAACTGTTATAATGTACATAGTTTGACTAGAAACATTATCTCTATATCTAGTTCAACCCGTTGTGGGTAAACTTTTATGTTCCAGAACACTGGGTGTTTTTTTTTATAAAGATGATATTGAGATATACACATTAGATGTGAATAACAGTATTTATATTTCGAATATAAATGAATCTCAGATGCATAACATGACAAACAAAAGGCTCAAACTGAGTAAATCAGATGAGACTTATTTGTGGCATTATCGTCTGGGATACATTAACAGGACTCATATATCCACACTTTCGAAGAGTGGATACGTGGACGGATTTGATCCTAATTCATATGATGTCTTCGAATCTTGTTTATTAGGCAAAGTGCCTAAAACAACTTTTAGTGGTAAGGGTGTACGTGCCATCGAGATGTTAGCCCTCGTTCATGGTGACGTATGTGGGCTCATGTCTAGCCAGGCTAGAGGTGGATATCAATACTTCGTAACATGTACGGATGTTGCATCGCGTTTATGTGTGACTTATGAAACACAAGTTGGAAACATTTGATAAATTCAAAGAGTTTCGACACGAAGTAGAGAAAAATAGACCAACAAAAGTATTAAAACATTACGGTTGGACCGTGGTGGAGAATACTTGAGCAATGAGTTTCTCGATTACTTGAAAGAATATGGTATTCTTTTATAGTGGACTCCTCCCGGAACACCTCATTTTAGTGGTGTGTCCGAACAGAGAAACCGAACTTTGTTGGACATGGTAAGGTTAATGATGAGTCGCACTAAGCTACTAATTTCCTTCAGAGGATACGCATTAAACAGTGCAATACTTATTTTGAATAAGGTTTTTTTTCTAACAAAGTCTGTTGGACGGACTCCATATGAAATATGGACAGCAAAGAAACCAGGTTTCTCATTCCTGAAGATTTGGATATACTGGGCATATATTAAACGTTTGGATGGTACCAAACTAGAACCCAAATCGGATAAGTGCCTATTTGTAATTGGTTATCCTAAGGAAACCAATTTACACAACCCACAAGAGAACAAAGCTAGGCTTGTAGCGAAAAGGTATCGTCATCAACATAGTGTCGATTACAACAAAACCTTTTACCCGTTGCCATGATTAAATCCATTTGGATAATGCTTGCTAATGTTGCATATTTCGATTATGAAATATGACAGATGGACGTCAAAACCGCTATCCTTAACGGAAACCTTTTGGAGGATGTTTATATATAACAGCCTGACGGTTTTGTCGTGCCAAAATATGCAAACAAGGTTTGCAAGTTAAATCGATCCATTTATGGATTGAAACAAGCATCGCGTTCTTGGACCCAATGTTTTGATGAGATCATAATGGTATATGGTTTCATTCAAAACAAAGATGATTCTTGTGTATATAAGAAGGTTAGTGGGAGCGCACTGACATTCATTGTCCTATACAATGATGATGTATTGCTTCTTAGCAATGACATTCACATACTAAAATCGGTGAAAGCTTGGCTTTCATTAAAATTCTCCATGGAATACTTGGGAGAGGCAACCTTTATTTTAGGAATAAGGATATAATGAGATAGATCTAAAAGTTGTTGGCACTCTCCGAGAACTCGTACATTGAAAGATATGTATGCGACCTAGTGTCTCATATATTTTGAGCATCTGGAGTCACTATCAGACTGATCCAGGTGATGGTCACTGGATTGATGTTAAGAACATCCTTGAGTATCTTAGATGAACTAAGGATTCTTTCTTAATCTATGGGGAAGGAGAACTTGAGGTGACTAGGTTCACCGTTGTAAGTTTCCAAATCGATAAAGACGACTGTAAGTCGTAATAAGGGTACATATTTTATTTGAATAACGGAACAGTGAGCTGGAAATCTTCCAAGCAAGATATTGTTGCCGATTCAAAAATAAAAACGGAATACATTGCTGCGGCTGAGGCAGCAAAAGAAGCATTTTGGATCTATAAAATTCCTAATTGGATTAGGAGTAGTTCTGTTAGCAGCTGAGCTGGGCTACAACATAGGCTAAGGAATTACAGTCTCATCAATGATCCAAGTATGTAATTCGATGGTTTCATCTGATTCGTCAGATCATACATTGTAGCGATGTCAAGATCGACAAGATCGTTTCAGATGATAACCTTGCAGATCCACTGACAAAAGCGATATCTCAGCAAAATCATGAGCGACCCATACATAGTTCAGGTATTGGACACTTGAGTGATTGGCTATAGGCCAAGTGGGAGATTGTTGGATAATTATGACCCATAGCATCACTATTTGTAAAAGACATGATGTTCTTTGTACAAATTAACTATGTGACAAAGGAAATTGCTCTTTTATCATTTGTAATTGGATTACTTGGATATATAAATGATAAAAGTCCTTATGATTAGTACCAGATTAATAAGATATGAGGCAGTATTAATCCACGAAAGGTTTAATCATTAAATATCTCTAGTCGTAGTATTATCGAGACTGGACATCGATAATGCGGAATAGGCTAGTGTTACATTTGTGCGCGTTATGGAAGCTTAAAGACATAGTTCTTATATATTTAAGTATTGGATACTTATGCAAGTGTGATATGAGGTTCTGTTAGTCGTTGGATCGGGAACAGCTTCGCTCTGGATAGACCCCTCGGAATCCCATTGGTAGTATGACTATGTGTCTATGGGAATCCGAATCAGGGTAGGTGTATATGGTCTTAATCTGAGACTTGCATCGCTAATACTTGCGACAATCACTACGCTTTGATTTTGGTCGTCCGGGGCTTTAACAGGTTCTGTGTACGCCTCTTGTGGGTATACTGAGAATCGTAGTGTATTAGGTGTGATGTCAAGATGGAAGAATCACTTCAGTCATATGGAGATGATGATCACGCAGGGCTACAGAACTGGTACTCTTAAATGCTGCAGCTATCGGGATAGTATGACTAAGTCATGATTATCCGATTACACAGACTAGTTGCTAGTGATCCGATATATGCTTCGTACGGGGCAGACACAATTTCAGCCATAGGCCTAGCATGTGTCATCCGATACTGGATTGTAATACGCAATACGATGTGTACTTGACCGGTGCGTAATCCCACATGTTTAACGCAAGCGCACGTATCGTTCAAGTAGTATAAAAAGTATCGATCCCACAAGGACTTAAAACCTAAGCTGTTAATTTTTATGAGGCCAAATGATTACTAGTATCTAACAGATTGATTGATTGACTGGGTGAAAGTAGGTTTAGGAAAATTAAATTTATATAACTATCCAGGGTTGTGATTTCTTCAAATATCTTTTTAAAGATGAAGTGGTTATTTCATGTTTGTGTAATATATCGGTTTACTAACCTGGAACACGAAATTATGCAAAAGCCTCTGTCGATGGTCAGATGCAAATATCCAGTATAACCCAATTGAACCATATGTCTATATCAACCAAATTACCTGGATTTATTAAGATTAAGTTCCAATTATGGCAATCCATGCCCGACAGGTATATGTCTATCATGTAAGGAAATCTATTAAATAGTTATCTATCATCAAGGAAGAACGTGGGCTATTAAGTCTAAGGCTAAAACCTAAAATTCCTTTGTCAAGTTTATTTTAAGTTTACCAGATCAATCTTATTAATTGCCAGTTAACAAGAAACATTAAGCTTAAGACTTAATAAATAAACCTTTAAATAACCCAAACTATAAAATAACCCCTTATAAACCGGTGATATTGGAATTCATCACAACCCCAGATAACTAACTTAGTTACGATACATAACTAGAGCTAGTAAAAACTTAAAAATAAAATACATAAAGTAAAATATTGAAAAGTAAAATGTTGGAAAGTAAATAAAGAAAAATACAATAAAAGAAAATGCTAGGGCTAATGGATCTACTTTTATCACTACTATTTTAGATATCTCCCTTAATATAATATATTAACTTGTGTGATATTACTAACCAGCCATATAGACGGTAACCTGATTAAGTCAAATTAAGTCCAACCGACTATAAAAGTTGTATCATTATTTGTCCATAAACAAGCCATATAGGCGGTAATTACCAACCGACCAACCAGACGGTATCCATGCTTAGTCAGGTTAAAACCAGTTTATAATTGATTACCAACCGACCAATATAGCGGTATTCTTATTAAGTCAAATTTTAAATAGTGAATAGATTATAATTAAGAGAGATTAATCTAAATAGCAGTAATAAAAGTTTTACCGTTCACTCTAGCATGGGGAAGTTACCTCCTCATTGCTGAATAGTAAAAATTGAAAAAGTAAAGAAAGTAAATTACTATTACAGAAAGTAATTAAAATTAATTACAAAACTGAAATTAAACTAAACTAGATACAAACTCATTATTTGCTCAAAGGATTACAGAGAGGAATGTACATCTGAAACTGAAATTTCGAGCTGAATTTATAGGCGTCGATAGGCCCTGCGCGCCGTGATGTGAACTCCTTACGCGACGCGATGCGCGCGATTTGCAGCGTGGCTTGCAGAGAGTTCGACATGTGGCAGGTGGAAAAGGTGATAAGGTGACACGTGGCAGAGGCGTCTAAGATTGCGACACGTGGCATGCAATGATTGGCTGATGATGACGTGGTGATGACGTGGCACATGACTTGGCATGTTGCTGATGTGGATGTCTACGTGGCTGACACGTGGATGTCACATTGGCGATGGTGATTTTCGGCACCATAGGATGATGACACGTGTCACGGTGCACGTTAGCAGATCTCCTCTGATAATGACACGTGGTAGGCGCACGTTAGCATCTGGCGCATGTTAGCAGACTTCTCAGATTTTGACACGTTGCCCGATGTATTTTAGCATGAAGTGGCGCAAGTTAGCACATGTCGGCGCACGTTAGGCGTCACGACGCGCCAAATTACATTTTTGCCCTTTGATGTCCTTTTTCACTGTTTTAGCCCCAAATCACCTCCAGAATGTCCTGAAACTTTATTTATCTACAAAATAACACAAAACACATCAAAAATTCACAAAACTCAAGAATCTATACAAAATATTAGGTCAAATGAGTCGGAAATAGTGATACATTTACCACTCATCACACCCCCAAACCTAACATTTTGCTAGTCCTCGAGCAAAACACAAAATAAAATAACATAAAAATAAAATTAAGCTAAGCCACTTTCATAGAGATCACTGTTTCATTTAGCGTATGCAACAAGCCTTTAAACCCATAGGTGTCCATAGTGGACGAGTTATAGTCTCGTGAGGGTTTACAACAATGATACCCACTAACATTTTATAAAAGTAAAAAGATAGTAAAACTAATGCACACAAAAGCAAAAAGACAAGAGAAAAAAGAATAAAGAAGTTAGTGATTAAGCAGGTGAAACTTATATTCCAAGTTACTAGTTGTTTTCTTTCTTTCTAAATTACCAAATAAGTAAATTCTCTGATTATATTTACCATTCTCCATATACACAGTTAACAAAATATTAATCAACTCATTTTTGCCCACAACAGTTACAAGTACAGTTGAGACGAAAGTAATATTTTTGTCCTAAGTTTTATCAGAATTCACACCTTTTTGTAGCAATGGAATAATTTTTCTGATTTTTTCTATCTTTTTTTTTATTTATATACAAATCTTTTGTCTATGTAGCGAGCTTTGGGTCAGTGACTCTCAAACCAGTTGGCTTTAGGGCACTAGGTGTTAAGACACCCCTACATACTTAATTACTCAGACTTCAGATATATATATTTTTGCAACATCCTTGATCCATATAGCAACCTTTGGAACAGTGGCTCCCAAACCAGTTGGTTTTAGGGCACTAGGTGTTAAAACACCCATACGGACTTAATAACTTGGATCTCAGACGTTTTTTTTTATCCCATCGCTTTTTGAGTTCTCCAATTAAACTATAGCACTGAATATTACAAGTTTTTCAATTACAGCTCATGCCCGTATGTTTCCATGTATGTTGATAATACCTATCAACTGAACATATGCAGATTCATTTTTAGTCAGTTTTATGGAGAATTCACAAATTAAATAATTCAAAAGGAAATAAATAAAAATTAACTTGTTCCGAAATAGGTTTGAGATACGTCTCAGGAGTGGAAACTCCTTACACAACTATCTCACACCAATTTCACCCGATTAATAAAGTTAAAAACACAAACACAAAATATTTTTTTGATTTTTGTAAAATTTTTCAATTTTTTTTTATTTTTCGAAAAAAAAATTAGACTAAAAACAACATACAAACAAGATATTAATCAATTATTCCCCACCCTCAAACCTAAATGAGACATTGTCCCCAATGTCTTAAACAGTAGAAGAAGAGTTTATAAGATAGTACCTGGTTAGCTGAAATTCTACATCTAAATGGGAAATTTAAGGGTTAAAATCCAGATTTATCCGACGCTTCTTACCACGATCATCATCCGACCATTTTATCTTGGAAAGGATATGGTCAATTTGTGGTTCATAGGCTAAGATTTGGTCAATCATGGGCAGTTCTGGTAGTTAAGAGGAGTTCTTTTAAAGGTTTTGACACGAACCCATTTCTCCGGGCATCATCAAGAAATACACAAAGAAAATCATAAAATCTATCTGCGTTGAACAATCCAATTGGTTTCTGGTATATGTTCAAGTTCGCCAAGATAGCACTGTAAAAATCTCCTCCAACGTACCAAAGCCACCTGGCAAAGCAATAAAAGCATCAGCACGGTTAATCATTTCCACCATTCGTTCAGACATACCTGGCACGATCAGTTCTTCTTCGTTTGATGATCCTATAAGATCTGCCTCTGCCAATGGTTTTGTGATGATTCCCAGAACTTGGTTGCCTCCATCCTGTACGGCCTTTGAAATGATCCCCATTAGTCCAAGATTGCCTCCGCCATATACTAGGTGCATATTCTTCTCAGCTATGACTCATCCCAATTCTTGTGTTGCTGCTACATATTGTGGCTTAGTACCACACTAGTACAACAAAAGACACAGATATTTACAACTCGTCTTCTTGAAGTAGCTTCCATTTTATGTAAGTTTCTTTTCTCAAATCTGGATGCCTTCAAAAGTGCAAAGATGAGTTGAATTTATAACACCTGAAAAGGGGTGAGTAATAATAGCAATAGTGTCTTCCAAATAATGATTAGTAGCAAAACAATAAATCGTGAAAGGTCAAAACGGAATGGATCTTGTCAGAGAAAATAAAAGAAAACAACAAAACAAATCACAATTATTAGGAAAAGACTAAGAGATATAATATTTACAATAATTTACGGCTTGATTGACGTCTATGCGTTAGGGAGAAGCTTCCCATCCAATTTTCTTAAAAATTGGCAAACATGGTCTTTTTGAGTCAGATTCCCAAGACTTAACTGTTGTCTTTCTCTTTAGAATTGTGTATATAACACGCGAATTTCATGATACACATATCCACTGGGATGC
Source organism: Zanthoxylum bungeanum (assembly GCA_019454045.1). NCBI lineage: Eukaryota > Viridiplantae > Streptophyta > Magnoliopsida > Sapindales > Rutaceae > Zanthoxylum > Zanthoxylum bungeanum. Next base: position 84,131 of record SKCR01030785.1, read on the forward strand.
GTCTCAAGAGTTTTAGATATGTCATCCAAAGACTCCTTACTCAAGCCATCCCTAATGAAATTAATCTTATCTTCACGATTATCAGACACCATTCCTAAAGAACGACAACGAGTATCACAAAACATGCGAGCACATTTATAGCATACACCCATTCTTTTAGCTCTTCTCTTTTTAGCATAGGTACTTCTTCCTAAACCAGACAGATGTGAAATAAAAGTGTCAGAAGACTCACCTGCCAATCGGACCCGTGCTTCAATAATCCAATGAATGTCAGTTGGAATACCTTTGATCATCAGTATTCTCATCCGTTCCAAGCGAGCTTTGTAGACTTTCATCATAGATTTTTTAAGGGAGAGAATGAAATTGCTTATGAAGATTTACGAGAACTTCTTCCATCGTGAAATGACTTTACCTGCAAAAATTAAACACACAAAAATAAAACACACCAGATCACAATATATACACAAATTGCATGGGTTGCCTCACTGCGAGCGCAAAGTTTAACATCGTCAGCTAGACGTGACTTCTCGAATGTTAGGCTGGATCTGAAAGTGTGACATTTTCTTTTTGTCGCTCAAATGATTCTCCACAGTAGTGCTTGACACGCTTGTTTTTAACCTTGAATGTTTTGTTGGAGTCAGGATCATGTATCTCAACGGATCTATCTAGTAAAACCTTGGTGATTAAGAATGGACCTGACCACCGTGATTTTGGCTTCCATGAGAAGAGTTTCACCCTTGATTTGTTTAACAGTACCTTCTGCCCTGGTTCCAGTTGTATGCGCACTAACTTCTCATCATGTCTCTTCTTGGCCTTTTCTTTGTACAATTTGGCATTCTCTAAAGGCTGTATGTGAAATTCCTCCAACTCTTTGAGCTGGTGGAACTGTTTCTCTTCTGTTGCTTGTAGTGCAAGAATAGGTTTCTTCAGTACGCAGAACGTTTTATCTTCAGGCTCCACAGATAGTTTGTCAGTAGAACTTTGCATTGCATTGAGTTCTAGATGGTACTATGTATCACATCAAGTCTGAAACATTCCTCATTCTTTTCATCATCCGGGAATTCCATGGCTTTGAAAACATTGAATTTTACTTCTTGGTCATGTACCCCCATGGTTAACTCTATTTTTTGTACATCAATAATGGTTCGACCTGTAGCTAAGAATGGTCTCCCGAGTATGATCGACACGTCTTCGTCTTCCTCCATATCAAGGACAATAAAATCTGTCAACTTTGACCAGCACATCTTCAATTACACCTCTCAGAAATACGAGAGTTCGATCAACAAGTTGTAGAGAGACTGAGGTGGGCATTGTTTCTCCAATTTGTAATTTCCTGAAAATAAAAAGACATCAAGTTAACACTTGCACCTAAATCACACAAAGCCCTACCGAAGTAATGCTCTCCTATGACGCAAGGAATGGTGAAACTGCCAGGATCTTTCAACTTCGAGGGAGTTTCCTCTGAATGATGGCGCTGCATTCTTCTGATAATGCTACTGTCCTCGTAATCTCCCAATCTCCGTTTTCGTGAAAGAATATTTTTCATGAATTTAACATAGCTGGGCATTTGTCCAACACTTCTGCAAATGGAATGTTGATGTGCAGCTTTTTGAAAACCTCCAAGAAACAAGCAAATTGTTGTCCAGTTTGTTTTTTCTGAAGTCGCTGTGGAAAAGGTAGAGGTAGAGTGATTCTTTCTGATTCTTTTTCCCTTGCTTTTTTTCCTCTTTTCCTCCATTTGTTCCTCTGCTTCTTTTGGAATTTCTTCAATGGATGCCTTGATTCCACATTTTTTTTTTTATCTCAGTACCGATTTTTAAAATGATGGCATGACATTGCTCATTCTCCTCATGTCCTTGGATTCAGTCTGTGTTGCTGGGAAGATTTTCCTGGCGGTCTGTAACTCTGGCCATTGGCCAGTTGTCCAATTTGATTCTCCAGTGCTTTAATAGGGGCATATTGGCTCTGAAATAGCATCATATTTTTTTTAACTAAGTCAGCACTTCCGCTATTCCTGGTTCATTTGCCTGCTCCTGGCCTTTGTTCTATTGCTGTTGGAATCCGGGTGGTGGATAGTTCTTTTGCCCTGAATTGTTGCTCCATGAGAAATTGAGATGATTCCTCCACCCTGGGTTATAGGTGTTGGAATATGGATTATTCCCCTACCTGTTGAAATTGTTGACATAATTCACCGTCTCTTCTTGTTAGTTTGGTTCTAGTGCTCCTCCATATGGTGAACTTGTGGCTCCAATATTGCCTTGTATACCGAGAGTCTCCATGAATTTGCATATCTGATCTAGCTTGGCATTAACTGCTGTGTTGGCTCCAACTTCATAAATTTCAGCAATTCTTTGAACCATACTCCTTTCTGTTGGCCACAAGGAATTGTTTATTAGCCATTTCTTCGATTAAGTCCCAGACTTGATTTTCTCTTTTTGCCATCAAAGCTCATCCAGCAGCAGCATCAATTGTGGTTCTCATCAGTCCAGAAGTCCATTATAGAAATTTTGGACTTGAAGCCATTTTGGAATCTCATGGTGAGACATTTCCGGAGCAAATCTTTGTACCTTCCTAAGCTTCGTAAAGAGTTTCCAAGTCTTGTTGTACAAAGGATGTGATGTCATTCCTCAGTTTTGATGTTCTGGCTGGTGGAAAATACTTTGCAAGGAATTGAGTGGCTAGAGTGTTCCAAGTTGTGATGGAACCTGCTGGTAGTGAATGTAGCCAAGCTTTAGCTCAGTCTTTCAAGGAATATGGGAAAATCTGCAGTCTTATTGCTTCTTTAGCTCCTCGGTTGTAATTGAAAGTGCCGCAAACTTCCAGGAAGTTTTTGATGTGAGCATATTAGGTCAAATGAGTGGGAAATAGTGATACATTTACCACTCATCAATACTACGCCTGATAAAGATTATATATTCCTCGTTGAATATTTCTGGAGAATTGGGTAGGCACGATGCTTAGCTAGAAGCCAACCATATCTTTTGAATCGGTAAGAACGTGGTACCGGGTACGCACGTGTTCGGATAGTCCGATGATCGTATTTACTGCCAACATATCCAGGGATCTCTTGGGTCGCTTCCCAAATATTCACCGATGACATTTGACTCAAACAGAATTAATATGGGATTAATTATGAGAGAGAATTAATCTGTGATTAATTACGGCAAGAATTAATCTGGGATAATCAATAGAGAGAAATTAATCTGGGATTAATTGCGTCATGAATTAATTTGGGATTAATTCGTGTAGAAGAGATAACGCGATTTATTTGGAATTAATCGGCAAAGTAAATTTAATAGTTAAATGGATTTTACTATTTAATTTATTTATTTGGGCTAAAATAATATATTAGATATATTAATTGAAATTGGATTCAATGCGGAATTAAATTGGATTTTAATTCTAGCGAACGAATTAATTTGGAATTAATTTCGCAAGCGATTTCCGTAATAATTTTAATGGACATTATTATTTAATTAAATTGGATTTAATTACGTCGCGACAAAAAATTCGTTTAATCGGATAAACGAACCCGGACCCAAGTGTGTCGTAAAAGCCAACTTAAATTTGGAATTTAAAGTAGTGGGACCCACTCAAACTTACATCAACTTGTCAAAAGATGATGGAAGTGGTTGGCAATATTTATTGCACTTGGAAGTCAAAAACACACTTTTTACATGCTTTGGCAACAAGTTGAAAATAACTATTCATTCTCTCCTTCTTCCTTCCTAATGGCCGAACCTCTCTCCCCTTTTGTTCTTGAATTTGTTGCAAAATTCATTATTGCTAGTAGGAATATCACGGGTCGGGTCGGGTCGGATTTTTTGAAATTTTGTGAGACCCGATCGGGTCGAGTCGCGGGTCGGGTCACGCGAAGATGGAACCCGATCGGGTTCGGGTCTTCGGGTCGGCAGGAAAAAAAAATAATTTTTTTAATGAATTAATTATTTTGAAATATAAATATTTGTTATTTTATGTCTAAAAAATGATCATAAGTCTGATTATTCTCGGTTTTGCAAGAAAACAGAAACAAATTTGATAGTTCTAGGTGTTGGTTGCAATGATCATGCACGAGAAACTGTGACTTGAAAACAATGAAAAAAATTCAATGGTCATGATGCATGCACGTTTCTCTCTGTTTTTTTTATTTGACTTCAGCTTTGCATTTTTTTTTTCCAACAGCTGAATATTGTTTATATTCAGCTGTGCATCCTTTTTTTTTTTTTTTTTTTTTGTTTATTTTTGACACACATTGAAAATTCTTAATTAAAGGAAACATTGTCATTAAAATCTTTATCAAAACAGTAATGTGTGTATAATAAATAAATAATATATATATATATATATATTCAAATTGCAACTCCTTTTTAACACAATAAAATCTTTTAATTGTGTATTTTGGTAACTTAAACAATCTTAAAAGATTTATATAATTTTGTAACTTCTCCAAAACAACTTCTTATAACTCCTCAAAATATTAAAGTCAATTTTAAAATTCATTAAAACCAACAATCCCCACATGAATTTTTAATAAAATATTATTATAAATAATAATAAAATTTTTAGAAAAATAATAAAATTTTTAGAAAAATAATATAAATACTATAGGGTCGGGTCGGGTTTTAATATCAAAACCCGTTGCCCAACCGAAAAAATTTGGGTCAGGTTGAAAATTTGTAATTTTTTTTGGACCCGCGCGGGTCGGGTCGGGTCGCGGGTTGACCCCCCTATGAACACCCTAATTGCTAGCACATTGAGAGTTGAATAAAGGTGATAGGGAAACTCACCCTTGAGTTTGGAATGCAAAAGAAAGCTTGGAGCTTCCACACATCCATAGAAAAGTTTGAATCTCATCCGATCATTGTAAGTATTTTCCGCAAACTTCTTGATGTATTCACACACAAATAATCTTAGTGATCTTGTGGCATGTTGACCTGTGCGAAATCACACGCGTATAACGCAAGCGCACATATCGTTCAAGTAGTATAAAAAGATCAATCCCACGAGGACTTAAAACCTAAGCTATTAATTTTTATGAGGCCAAATGATTACTAGTATCTAACAGATTGATTGATTGACTGAGTGATGACTTAAACTTAAAAACAAGTAAATAAAATTGCACGAAAGTAGGTTGAGGAAAATTCAAATTTATAAAACTATCCAGGGTTGTGATTTCTTCCAATATCTTTTTAAAGATGAAGTGGTTATTTTACGTTTGTGTAATGTATTGGTTTATTAACCTGGAACACGAAATATGTAAAAACCTCTTCCGATGATCAAATACAAATACCTAATGTAACTCAATTAATCATATTCCTATGTCTACCAAGTTACCTGAATTCATTACGATTAAGTTCCAATTATGGCTACCCCGCCCGACAGGTATATTCTTATCCTGTAAGGAAATCTATTAAAGGGTTATATATCCTCAAGGAAGATCGTGGGCTATTGAGTATAAGGTCTTTAACCTAAAATCTCTTTTACAAGTTCATTTTAAGTTTACCAGTTCAATTTTATTATGGCCAATTAATAAAAAGTATTAGGATTAAGGCTCAATAAATAAACTTTTAGATTACCAAACTGTATTTATTTAACCCCTTATAAACCGGTGATATTGGATTTCATCACAACCCTAGATAACTAACTTAGTTACGACACATAAGTAGGCTAGTAAAAACTTAAAAATAAAAGACATAAAGTAAAATGTTGAAAATAAAATGCTGGAAAGTAAATAAAGAAAAATACAATAAAAGAAAATGTTAGTGTTGGAATGTATGCCCTAGAGCTACATGTGATGTAAACGGTTTATGTGTTTTGAAATAAAACGATGCATTATTCATTTATCAAATTATTTGTTTAATTTTCGCATATTATATATCATCTTAAATACCCTAGATTACTTATGTACCTTCAGACTTAGTGTATGAGTGTCATACACAAGAGGATTTAAGTCTGAAGTTAGTAATCTTAAACAAACGGGTACTTTGTTTGTGGTTTATCTATAGCTGCGGTCCATTCTATATTTGTATGGCGATCTTGATCCGGATCGTCCATGTAGAGACATGAGAATGGAGGCACCTTGTATGATGCGATCATATAGGACTGGACCCAGATGGAAATGACATTCTTATAATATCTGTTAAGCTAAGAAAGTCATTTCAATCTACTAGATGGTCATATATGGATTGATCTTAATCCTGAGTGTACTACGAACTCATGCATGGCAGGCTGTTTCCTTTGATTTACAAAGGTGAGGTTGGTGTAGCAGTCCCGACCAATAGCTACATACTTTGGGGGCACAGTTTGTTTTGTAACTGGGAACATTTTGTATAGACACGAAGTTCACTCCTTCTTGCGAGAAGTAAATGAGTATCTTTCTTAAGGGTTGATTCGGTACTTGAACAATTTGAGCGCTCAAGTCTCTCTATTACGAATAGAAAGATTGAAATTCATAATAGTTATGAATAAATCGTTCATTAGAGAATCAATGATACTTAAGGTAAAAATAATTAGATGGGTATAACGGACATTATGACCCGAATCTAATTACGAGATACTCGTGAATGGTCAATTCATATGTAATGACTATATCGGTGGACACCGACTTAGTTCGGCTTAATATATCATATGCGACAACGAGAATGCAACTTCGGGTTTTTAGTGGAATAACCCGGAGTTAATAATTTGGAATATTTAATTAAGAGCTTAATTAATATTTCGAGATTATTGGAGCTCGGAACCGTAGGTCCATTTGGTCCCCGTGCTAGCTCAATATACTATAACGGATTTAGCATAATTGGATAGTCCAATTATATACTTACAAAAGAATAAATATTATTAATATGATTAATAATATTAATTAAGTCACACTTAGAACTATATATTAAAAGGTAATATATGATTAATATAATAAATGATTATATGATAATTATTTATTGTTAATAATTAAATTATATATGATATAATTTAATGAAGGCTAAACTTGGAAATCCCAAATTTTGGGTTTTTGGAAACCCTTGGCATTAATTTGGAAGTTACACCTTTTTGAAAGGTAGTAACTATTTGATTTTGTAACATATCTTTTAATTATGGAATTAAAGACTTGATGTTACAAAAAAAAAAATTATAACATGGCCGAATTCTCTAATGCAATAAGGGGAAGATTTTGATTGTTTTGGAAACAATAAATCATTGGCTTTAGTTTTAGTAATTACACCTTTTTGAAAGGTAGTAACTATTTGATTTTGTAACATATAATTCCTTTTTGGATATTAATATTACATGTTACAAAATTAATTGATAAAATTATGCCTTGGCCGAATTTCACCTTATGGGGAGGGGATTAGTTGATTTATTTGGAAATAATTTGACCTAAGTATAAAAAGAATATTTGATTTTCTTTTTGGGATCTTTCCCATTCTTGCAACCCCAGACCACACCCCGGTTAGGCAGAAAAGAAGAAAGTTCGCCCCTGAAAGGAACCAGATCATTGATGAAGAGATTAAGAAGTTATTGCAGAACATAGCAGTTAAAGAAGTACAGTTTCCGGAGTGGCTTGCGAATGTTGTCGTTGTGAAGAAAAAGAATGGAAAATGGAGAGTCTGCATCGACTTTACGGATTTGAACAAAGCTTGTCCAAAGGACTCGTTCCCACTGCCACATATTGATTCAATGGTCGACGCAACAGCAGGGCATGAGCTATTAAGCTTTATGGATGTGTATTCAGGCTACAACCAGATCCTCATGCATCCTGACGATCAAGAGAAGACAGCCTTTGTCACAAACTGAGGGATTTTTTGTTACAAGGTCATGCCATTCGGCTTAAAAAAACACGGGAGCAACATTGTGGGACACAGAAACTGGACGACGCATGCTATCCGGGCTCGCGGCCCGGTCAGGAGTACGGAGTAGCCACGGGGACTAAACCGGAGAATAATGGATTCCCCACCTGGTGTGAACCAGGAAAATGAGATTTAAGGTCGCACTCACCCCTCGCAAGGGAAGACCTCAAACCGTTGGGTTCGGAAGGGTCCCTTACTTATGTCACTTGTAATGAAAGGATTTATGTAATAATTTAATCAAGTTTAAGTAACACTTATTTCCAAGAGTATCATGCTTCTAAATTCACATGCATACATCAACAAGTTCATCTAAATTTACATGTAACACATATCCGAGTTTGCATACAGCCTATTAGTATGTAATCTATGTCTCAATTTGCATACATAAAGATTAACACACGGCAAGCATACAAGTTAATAAACACATTATACTCATACATGTGGGGAATACAGATGAACGACACCTACACAATCTTGCATAATGCATAGAAACAATCAGGTTTATCATACGAAGGAATAGCTACTAGGGACAATTAGGTACGAAATCTAATAAAAATAACTCAGTTCAGTGGGTGAGCGTTCGCGTAGCGTTCGAGAACGCGTTCGAACGGTGAACAGAAGGCTCGCGTTCGTATAGCGTTCGAGAACGCGTTCGAACGGAGCCAGACCTGATGCATGAAACACTAAAAAGATACGTGCGTGTTCGCGTAGCGTTTGATAACGCGTTCGAACGGTAAACAGAAGGTTCACGTTCGTATAGCGTTCGAGAACGCGTTCGAACGGATCCAGACCTGATGAAACAAAATACATGCGCGTTCGAGTAGCGTTTGTAAAACGCGTTCGAACGGGAAACAGAAGGTTCGCGTTCGTGTGGCGTTCGAAAACGCGTTCGAACGGAACCAGACCTGATGCATGCAACACATTCATAGGCATACAAATCCACAATGTGGAACCTCACGTATCTGATTGAACTCATTTCACACCCAACCGGATATACACCAACCGGCGCGGTGAAGCATCGTGGTAAAGGATTTTAACCCCTCCAAATATGGGAACTTTAATCCGACTTACTAAGCACATGTGCTCGATCGCATCATGCATATAAAGAATAAAGAAACAATAATACCAAACTTAGTATGCCCGATTGAATGTATCTTGCATTCAACCGAACACACATCAACCGGCGCGGCAAAGCATTGTGGTAAAGAGTTTTAACCCCTCCAAATATGGGACCTTTCATCGCACTTACTAAGCCCATGCGCTCGATTGAATCATGCTTACAAAGAATAAAGAAACAATAATACCAAACTTAGTATGCCCGATTGAACGTATCTTGCATTCAACCGAACACACATCAACCGGCGCGGCAAAGCATCGTGGTAAAGGGTTTTAACCCCTTCAAATAGAGGACCTTTCATCACACTTACTAAGCCCATGCGCTCGATTGAATCATGCATAAATAAGCAACATGCAGAATTCAAGTGACGAAAAATAAATAAATCAAAGTAACACAACACAAAAGAGGGTGTCATTTACTCAAGCGGTACGTGGAGTTGTATCCCGAGTACAGATCATACTATCGTCCATTCGAAATCAGCTATGAAATTTATGTCCGGGTTTCCATCCGATATACCGCGAGAGTTGACACATCTCTCATTTTATTCCAAAGCCACAACATACAACATCTCATAATTCATGCATATTTATCTACTCAAGGGCCACAATATGCATTTCAACATAACAATCATGCAAGCAATACTCAATAAATAATACAAATAAAACAGAAAACGAGTGTGGAAAATACCCTCAGGTCTAACCTTTTTGCCAACTTTCAGGCTTGCGTTTCACGGACGTCGGAAGGGTAAGGCTCATCAACTTCTCCGGTTCACTGGTTTAGCATCCTAGCTCACTGTTTTGCTATTTTGCTTGTTGTTCGGTCTCCGTTCTGCTGCTATTCGGCCTCTGTTTTGCTGCTCACTGTTCAGGTCACTTGTTTTGACATTTCAACGGACTGTTCCGAGTGTTTTTTGTGGGTTTTTAGTGTAGTCTTATGTGATTATTTTAAGGATTATGAATGCAGTTTTTATGTTACTGTTTTAAGGATTTTAGAGACTGTTTTAAGAGGATTTGGCTGCTGTTTTGGGGGTGTATTTTCGGTGATGTGTGGGGAGTTTATGGAGGTGGTTTTCAGTGGTGGTTAGGGGCTGTATTGGTGGTTGTAATGGCTGTTAAAATTCGGCAATGGAGGGGATGGAGGATAGTGGTATTCTCGGCCAAAGAATGAGAGATGAAGAGAAGAGTTTTGTTTGTGCTTCTTGCTATTGCCGTGAGTGGCTAGGGTTCTTGGTGTTGTGATTTTCGTGTATGTCTTGTGTATGAGTTAGGGGAGTGCATGTCTTGGTTATGGGTTGTTTATATAGAGAAAGGTTAGGGCTACTCCTTGTCTCACAAGGAATGGATTTTGGCATTAAAATGAGTATTTGATTTGGTATTCAACAAGGAAAGGATTAGATTGAGGGGGGACAAATCTTGGCTAGATTAGGAATACAAAATATTTAATTTGTTATGATTGATTTTAATTAGGCATGATATTTGTTAAGTTTGGTATATAATATATTTGATTTATCTTTATTAGGCATGCAATTTCTTTAATTTGTGTAAGTATTTTTATTATTTTGGTAGGTGATTATTTAGATTTTATTTGTTTTATTTAATTTGGTATATGACTTAATTAATTATTTAATTTAATTACATTATCTAATTAATATTTAATTTATTTCCCATGTGTTTTAAATGTGTTTTATTAATTGGGATGTGTTTTATGGGCTTTGGGGTGCGAATTGGGCTGGGGTGCGAGGCTAGCAGCAAAACCAGAAATACCGATGCCGTTCGAACGCCCATTCGAACGCTACATGAACGCCCGCAATCTGCCTGACGTTCGAACGAAGTAACGAACACAGCACTAACGAAGATAGTGAACTTGCGAAATGAATCTGATGACATACTTATTCTGAATTTCCCCTTCCGACCTCCGTTTCCCGCAATATCCTTAACTAAAAAGGTAGTGCCTCCAACTGAGACTCATCATCGGGTTTCACATGCGGAAATGCAATGCCTACAGTCGCCCCCACTTTGATGGGACTTGTGTAGTGTGTGACTTTGAATAATCCTATCAAAGTTATGCAATGCATTTTCACTTACCTGGCTCGGCTGCTGGATCGAGCTGAGTTGGTGCTGCAGTGGACCTCGATCCTGGGACGCATCCCAATAACTGCAACCGACAACAGGGGCACCTCGACCCTGGGCACCTCGACCCAACACCGCTAACAAGAGGGACCTCGCCCTCGAACTGATGATGTAGTGGGCACCTTGACCCTGGGCACCTCGACCCGGAACTACAACTGACAACGGGGGCACCTCGACCCTGGGCACCTCGACCCAACACCGCTGACAATAGGGACCTCACCCTCGAACTGATGATGTAGTGGGCACCTCGACCCTGGGCACCTCGACCCGGAACTACAACTGACAACGGGGGCCTCGCCCTTAAGCTGATATGGGTCTCGCCCCCAAGCTGACATGATATGGGCCTCGCCCCCAAGCTGATATGGGCCTCGCCCTTGGGACTCATCCCAAAAACTGAAATTGCGCTGACGCTGCTCGGCTCATTTCTGCCGCTTTTTCCTTTCTTCGAACCTGCGAACACAAAACAAAAACAAACATGAAGAGAATGCAATGTTACGTGTATGCATGAATGATTTTCTTATTCCGTTGGGTTAGGTCTTCTGGCAATTCCCGTGGTGACTGCTCGGTCTTCTCTCCCTCAGGCAAAGTATTGCTTCAATCTGTCTACGTTGATCGGCTCGATGAACTCGTTCCCCTCCAAGTCTGATAGCTTCACTGCTCCATTTTCCATTACCTTCTGCACTATGTAAAGTCCTTCCCAGTTAGGTCTGAATTTTCCTCTCGGGTCTGTCGTCGACGGCCTCGACTGCTTAAGTACCAAATCACCCTTTCTGATCTTAGTGGGGCGTACTTTCTTGTTGAATGCTCAGGCCAGTCTCTTCTGATACAATTGCATGTGATACAAAGACTTCGTTCTCTTCTCATCCAATAGTGCTAACTGATCAAACTTATGTGCGGCCCACTCATGTTCCGGTAATTCTTCCTCTGCTAATACCCTCATAGACTATATTTCCACTTCTACAGGCAATACTGCTTCCATTCCATAGACCAAAGAGTAAGGTGTGGCCCCTGTTGCTGTTCTTACTGATGTTCTGTACCCCCACAAAGCATACGGTAATTTCTCGGCCCAATCTCTGCAATTTTCTGTCATCTTGGCCAAAATCATCTTTATAGTCTTGTTGGCTGCCTCAACTGCCCCATTTGCCTGCGGCCTGTACGGTGATGACTTGTGGTGGCCTATCCCGTACCTCTGTAACATTGCTTTCGTCTCTCCTTGAAACTGAACCCCGTTGTCTGTCACTACATGATGCTGTTGGGGTTGGTGCTCAGAGCGCCAATTCCCGGTTGTATTTCTGTTAAATACTTCTGTAAAACATTATTATTATGAATAATATATACAGTTTCTATAATATAATCTATCTTTCTATATGGTAAAGACGTAATGACCCGAGAATGATTAGTCATGATACAGTTGCAAAAGCGTCGCAACGGACATTGAGAAGTATCATGACGTTGTCATTCTCAGACAGTTCCTGGTCAAGGTTTACACTACTTGGTCAGTATAGTAAACCCGTTGAGACCGGTACATGTCGTATACTGGAATATATGATTCCAATGGTTTCTCAATGAACCATTAGTCTTGTAGACTAGTATAGACGTGTAGGTGTTTATAGCGGATAAACACTGAACGACTCACCGAAGATTCTTAATGGATGGTACACCAGCGTCAATAAGAATCTTCTTGGGTTGAGTAGCACTTGTGATTCTTAGACTTGAGATGCCATTGTGGGCACATGAGACATCTTCTACACTTAGACGGGAGTCACGTCACCGATCTATTTAGATCAGACCTCCGCCTGTTCGTTGGGTGTAGACAGATCCTCAAGTAGTCCTATGTGTATCAAGATAGGATCCGTCAGTTCTGTGTATCAGAGCATAGGTAGTCCATATGATTAGCAATCAGATAAAACCATGGGCCCGTGGTAAAGTTTAGAAGCTGGTTCTAAACATTCTTTTTGAGATTGCTAATAGAATAGTCGACTGGATAATCCCGATAGAGATTTGACGTTTACATCTATATCTCTGGGACTTATCCGGATACTTGTGACGGAGGAATTATACATTTGCGATGACCTCGACCTGTATGGTTCAGCGAGATTATCCGTGATTATCATAATCTACGGGTGGATAGATTATGGACACGAAATTAGATTTCGTGACAGATATACCTGAATCTAGAGAGTCTCAATAATGAAACATACTCGTAGAGCACTAGAGCAACATTAATAAATAATATTGATTATTTATAAAGTCGTTTAAAGGTTAAACGCAAGATACGTGCTAAAGAGACTAGATTGTCATTTACTTAATTATTGTGTATTTACATTTAATACTTGATTAATTTAAATACACATTAATTAATAGTCAAAATGAGTTATTTGACTTATTTCCTAAATGAATATATGTTTTTAATATTTAATGTAAATATTATACATATATTTAATATATTTGTATTTGATTAATTAATTAATTATTTAATTGTTAAATGATTAAATTAATTAAAATATAAATATCTTATGTTAGGATATTTGTAGTAAATGACATTAGTTGCTTTTGTTGACTTAAATAAATATCTAATAAAGTTGTTATTTAGATATTTAGGCAAGTTGACCAAATTAGCTTGAAATGAAAATGAAATTACAAGTCTTATATTTTGTATATGTGAAATTCGGCCAAGGCCTTATTGTGCAAGTATAAATTGATTTTCATTTCACTTTACACTTAACCTAATACACTTTATCAAATAAACTCCATTGAAGAAAACTAAGGAAAGCTTGAGAAAAGAAAGACATATCAAATATAGCTTGGAATTTAGTAAGTTTTTCAAACTTGCTATTAGAGAGGAAATTGTTCCTTAGGTTCTAGGCTTCAACATGTGATGTTCTTAGATTATTTATTTCTTTATTTCTTTGTGTTTTTGTTGATGGAAGTTTGATAGAAGTGTTGAGCATGTATAGTGAATGAAGTGTATAACTATTGTAGTAATAAACTTTCTTTTAAGGTTTTGGAAACCATGTTGCTAATCTAGAGTTATTGACCCACTCTTAAATGACCTAGATTTGATCTTGAGTTGTTTCATTGTGTTGAGACTTGGATTGGATGGAAGAATGATGATTAAAGTAATTGATTTAAACTATTTGGTCTAATTTGTCCAATTTGAGGAAATTGAAAAATTAGGGTTCATGACCAATTCCAAATTTGGGGATTTTCATATATGTTGTTTATTTGTGTGTGTATATGATGCATATAAAGTTTCATGTTCATTGGATTACATTTAGATGTGTTTTGAGACATGAAATGACAAAGTGCACAAATGTGCTCCTTGGAGGGTGCTCTCGGCTTTGACAAAATAATTTGGGGATTTTGGTGCTTTTGGTGTTTTGATGTTATGAACATCATAAGTTCATCTTAGAAATGATTTAGAATCATTCAAAATTGATTGGATCAATTTCGGACTAAAACGAACAAAAAACCAAAGCAAGGGCATTTCAGTAAATTCACTTAAAATTGTTTTATTGAATTTATTTTCATAATTTGATTATTGGAAATTAAATAAATATGTTTATTTAATTAATCCGAGAAAAAGTTTTGAAATCTGAAAATCGGATTTTCACCGCTTCCGCTGCGTTACCGGATTCACCCCCTAAAAACCCCTACAGATGCGGCATACCATACCGACAAATGAGGTTTCGAGCTATAAACTTTGCCATCTGTTTTTCTGTAACATTGCATAATGATTCGGCTTCCACCCACTTCGAGAAGTAATCTACTGCCACTACTATGAAGCGATGCCTATTCGATGCATTCGGTCGAATTTCTCCAATCATATCAATTCCCCATGCTGAGAAAGGCCACAGCTCTGACAACCCGTGCAACTCTGTGTGCGGCAAGTGATTCAAATTACCATGTGCTTGACAGTCATGACAGTGCTTTACCATCTTCGCGCAGTCTGTTTCCATGGTTGACCAATAAAAACCTTGTCTCACTATCTTGCGGGACAGATTCAACCCGTTCATGTGCGGACCACATACCCCGGCGTGTATTTCTTCCATTACATGTTGAGCTTCTTCTTTTCTCAAACACTTCAATTGAATACCGTTTGCTTGCTCTTGTACAGTTCCCCTTTCAAAGTCACATACTGGAAGCTAACTTCTGAATGCCTATTATGTCTTTTCTGCCTGCCCCTTCCGGGAGTTCACCATATTCCAGATACCTCTGAATGTCATAATACCAAGGTTTACCGTCGTCGACCTCAACTTCCAGAATTCTTTCTATCTCATAAACAGGTCTGCTTGCTGTTGTCAGTATCAACGGTTTCACCACAACTTTCTGGATTTTCCCAAGTTGCTGCAAGTGTAGCAATGCATATGCCATTGATTCTCTTCTCTCGGTAAGTGCTGAAACTTACACTCGGGGATAACCTGTGCCAATTTTCTGAGGTGAAAAAGGTAAGGTTCAACCGTTCGTCTTTCAATTCCCATTTCCTCGCATCTACTGGACCACCAACATGGAATCTCCATAGACTTCCACAATCCCGGCCCTCAAGGCTATCAATGCCGTCAAACCAACAAAAATACATGCTTCATACTCGGCCATGTTGTTAGCACTCTGAATGTCAACCTCTTGGCCACAGCAAAGTCTCTCACTAGGGGGTTACATCACGATTCTTAATTCCGGCTCCCTTGTAATTCATGCTCGTCAAAATACATCTTCATCTCTGAACTGTATTGCTTGGATCTCTTCATCTGGAAATTCAAACTTATATTGATTCCCCCTCTAAACAGTTGCAATGCCAAAAACTCTGCTACTGCTCGCCCTTTGATCACTTTGGAGGTGAGATAATCAAGTCAAACTCTGTCAAACAATACCAACCATTGCCCAATTTTCCCACTATGAGGCACGAGTAAGATTACTGAAGGGGTTTTTTAGGGGGTGAATCCGGTAACGCAGCGGAAGCGGTGAAAATCCGATTTTCAGATTTCAAAACTTTTTCTCGGATAAATTAAATAAACATATTTATTTAACATTCCAATAATCAAATTATGAAAATAAATTCAATAAAACATTTTTAGGTGAATTTACCGAAATACCCTTGCTTTGTATTTTTGTCCGTTTTAGTCCGAAATTGATCCAATCAATTTTGAATGATTCTAAATCATTTCTAAGATGAACTTATGATGTTCAAAACATCAAAACACCAAAGCAACCAAAATCCCCATTTTTCTCTCTCAAAGCCGAGAGCACCAAATGGTGCCCAAGTTGACCATTTGGTCATTTCATGCTTCAAAACTCATCCAAATGAAATCCAATCAACATGAAACTTTGCATGCATCATATACACACCCAAATGCTCAACATATATGAAAACCCCCAATTTGGAATTAGTTAGAAACCCTAATTTTTCAATTTCCACAAATTGGACAAATTAGGCTAATTACATTAAATCAAATGTTTCAATCATCAATCTTTCATCCAATTCAAGTCTCAACACAATGAAACAACTCAAGATCAAATCTAGGTCATTTAAGAGTGGGTCAACAACTCTAGAATAGCAACATGGTTTCATAAACCTTAAAAGAATGTTTATAACTACAATAGTTAAACACTTTCTTCATTACACATGCTCTAACACTTCACCAACTTTCCATCACCAAAAAACACAAGAAATAAAGAAAGAAATAACCTAAGAATATCATATATGGAAGCCTAGATCCTAAGGAACATTTTCCTTACTAATAGTAAGTTGGAGAAAACTTACTAAAATCCAAGCTTTCCTTGGTTTTTCTTTTCTTTCTCAAACTTCTTCAAGCTTTCTTCAATGGTGTTTTTTTTGATAAAGTGTATTAGGTTAATTGTTAAATGAAATGAAAATCAATTTATATGTGTAACAATTACACCTTGGCCGAAATGCAAGACCAAATTCAAAAATTTAATTTCAATTTCATTTCAATTATAATTAATCAACTTGCATAAATATCTTCTAAACACTTTATTAGATATTTATTTGGTCAACAATTGCAACTAATGTCATTTACTTTAATTATCCTAACATAAGATATTTATATTTTAATTAATTTAATCATTTAACAATTAAATAATTAATTAATTAATCAAATACAAATATATTAAAATATGTATAATATTTACATTAAATATTAAAAACATATATTCATTTAGGAAATAAGTCAAATAACTCATTTTGACTATTAATTAATGTGTATTTAAATTAATCAAGTATTAAATGTAAATACACAATAATTAAGTAAATGACTATCTAGTGTCTTTAGCATGTATCTTGCGTTTAACCATTAAACGACTTTATAAATAATCAATATTATTTATTTATGTTGCTCTAGTGCTCAACGAGTATGTTTCATTATTGAGACTCTCTAGGTTCAGGTATATCCGTCACGAAATCAAATTTCATGTCCATAATCTATCCACCCGTAGATTATGACGATCACGGATAATCTCGCTAAACCATACAGGTCGAGGTCATCGCAAATGTATAATTCCTCCGTCACAGGTATCCGGATAATCCCAGAGATATAGATGTAAACGTCAAATCTCTATCGGGATTATCCAGTCGACTATTCTATTAGCAATCTCAAAAAGAATGTTTAGAACTAGCTTCTAAACTTACCACGGGCCCATGGTTTTATCTGATTGCTAATCATATGGACTACCTATGCTCTGGTACACAGAACTGACGGATCCTATCTTGATACACATAGGACACCCTGAGGATCTATCTACACCCAACGAACAGGCGGAGGTCTGATCTAAATAGATCGGTGACGTGACTGCCGTCTAAGTGTAGAAGATGTCTCATGTGCCCACAATGGCATCTCAAGTCTAAGAATCACAAGTGCTACTCAACCCAAGAAGATTCTTATTGACGCTGGTGTACCATCCATTAAGAATCTTCGGTGAGTCGTTCAGTGTTTATCCACTATAAACACCTACACGTCTATACTAGTCTCCAAGACTTATGGTTCATTGAGAAACCATTGGAATCATATATTCCAGTATACGACATGTACCGGTCTCAACGGGTTTACTATACTGACCAAGTAGTGTAAACCTTGACCAGGAACTGTCTGAGAATGACAACGTCATGATACGACTCAATGTCCGTTGCGACGCTTTTGCAACTGTACCATGACTAATCATTCTAAGGTCATTACGTCTTTTATAAAAGAATAGATTATATTATAGAAACTGCATATATTATTACTAATAATAATGTTTTACAGAAGTATTTAACAAAATACAACCGGGAATTGGCGCTCTGAGCACCAACCCCTACAAAATCTCCCACTTGCTCTAGTGCCAATATCGATTGTATCTAATACCCATCGACTCCACGTGTTTATCAAATAACTTCGGAGGTATGGCCTTCGTCAGCGGGTCTGCTACGTTGTCTTCACTCGGTACCTTGCACACGACAATATCCCCTCGCGACACGATCTCTCGAATGATGTGGTACTTGCGTTCCACATGCTTCGACTTCTGATGCGCCCTCGGTTCCTTTGCTTGCGCAATGGCTCCAGTATTATCACAGTATAACGGAATCGCATTCTCGATACTTGGGGAAACCCAATTCTGTGATAAAGTTCTTTATCCACACAGCCTCTTTTGCGGCTTCAGAAGCTGCAATATATTCCGCCTCAGTGGTGGAATCAGCTGTAGATCCCTGTTTGGAACTCTTCCAACATACTGCACCTCCGTTAAGGGTAAAGACAAATCCAGATGTAGACTTTCTATCATCGGGATCCGATTGAAAATCGGAGTCTGTATACCGTTAACCTGCAGTTCGTTTCCTCCATATATAATCAACTTATCCTTAGTACCTTTAAGATACTTTAGGATATGTTTAATGGCCATCCAATGGTCATTACCTGGATTGGACTGATATCGACTGGTTACGCTAACAGCGAAACTGATATCAGGCCTCGTACATAACATGGCATACATTATGCTACCCAAACACGAAGCATAAGGTTGGTTAGACATTCTAACCTTCTCATCTTCTGTTTGTGGACACATCTTCTTAGAAAGATGAATCCCATGTCTGAACGGTATGTTTGCTGTCTTACAGTTACCAAAGCTATACCGTTCCAAGATCTTATCTACGTACGTTGATTGGGATAACCCAATCAGCCTCCTTTGTCTATCTCGATAGAGTTTTATCCCTAAAACATAGGAAGCTTCTCCCAGGTCCTTCATGGAGAAATTCTTACAGAGATATGCTTTAACGCTTTGTAACATACCTAAATCATTCCCAATGATTAGGATGTCATCAACATACAGGACTAAAAATACGACCATGCTCCCACTGGCCTTCTGATACACACAGGATTCTTCCGAATTCTTAAGAAAACCAGACGATCTGATAATCTCGTCGAATCGAAGATTCCAACTTCGTGAAGCTTGTTTAAGTCCATAAATGGACTTCTTAAGCTTACAAACCATACCCGAGGTTTGGCTGGATGTGAAACCTTCCGGCTGTTCCATATAGATTTCTTCATCAAGAAACCCATTTAGAAAAGCCGTTTTGACATCCATTTGCCAAATCTCGTAGTCATGATACGCAGCTATAGAAAGCAAAATCCGGATAGACTTAAGCATTGCCACCGGCGAAAAAGTTTCATCGTAGTCGACGCCAGGTCGCTGCGTGTAACCTTTTGCTACCAGTCGGGCCTTGTAAGTTTCAACCTTACCGTCAGGCCCGCGCTTCCTCTTGTAAACCCATTTACAACCGATAGGAACAATTCCTTCGGGAAGCGGAATCAAGTCCCAAACTTGATTTTCATGCATTGAGTCTATCTCGGATTTCATGGCACTTTGCCATTTCACGGAGTCGATGTCCAACATCGATTCTCTATAGGTGAAAGGATCGGTCTCTTCAACTAAGAGAACATCCAGACTCTTTTCTTGTATCAAATACAAGCGTTCAGGAGGTCTAGATACCCTTTCCGACCTACGGAGTGTGTGTGTTGAAGGTCCTTCATCTACTTGAACTTCAGGTTCCTCCGTTGGTTCGTTGTTTTCAGGTTGGACTTCATCAAGTTCAAACCTTCTATGATCACTACCTTCTGACAAAAATTCTACTTCTAGAAATTTTGCGAAGCGAGCTACGAAGACATTTCGATGCTCGGTATCATAGAAACATATCCCTCGTATTTGAGGGATATCCAACAAACCTAAACTTTTGCCCTCGAGGCGAAAGCTTACTTTGCTGAGTTACCCTGACATAGGCAGGACAACCCCAAACCTTAATATAATTAAGATTCGGTCTCCTACCGAACCATATCTCATACGGTGTCGTAGGAACAGCCTTTGAAGGAATCTTATTCAAAAGATGTGCGGCTGTTAAGAGACAGTAACCCCATAAGTAATAGGGCAAATCTGTGAAACTCAACATCGATCGGACCATATCCAATAAAGTCCGATTTCTCCTTTCAGATACACCATTGTGCTGTGGTGTACCTGGAGGAGTATATTGAGCGAGAATCCCATTCTCCTTCATATAATCCATGAACTCACCACTCATATATTCGCCGCCTCGATCTGATCGAAGGCATTTAATATATTTACCAGTTTTTTTTTCTACTTCATTTCGGAACTCTTTGAACTTTTCAAAGGTTTCCGATTTATGTCGCATCAAATACACATAACCGTACCGTGACAAATCATCGGTAAAGGTAACGAAGTACGAATAACCACTGTGAGCAGTTTGACTTAGTGGACCACATACATCAGAATGTACGAGTTCCAGTAAGTTAGTGGCACGGTGTCCAACACCAGAAAATGGGGGCTTGGTCATTTTACCCTGAATACAGGATTCACAAGTTGGATAGGATTCAATGGTAAGATCTGATATCAAACCATTCCTAACCAATTGGGTAAGGCGTTTAACGCCAATGTGACCAAGTCTCATATGCCAAAGTTCAGTATTATTAATTACAGGTAATCTACGTTTATTAACTCCAGTATTTAATATATCTTTTGAAGTTTGCAATGTATAATGACCATGCTGGTTTGGACAACTAGGATCTGAATTATTTCTATCATATAAATACAAAGAACTATTCTTAATATTCATACAAAAGCCTTCTGTATCCAATACAAAAAGTGATATAATATTAGCGACACATCCCGGTACAAAATGACAGTCATGTAACAAAAGTGTCCCATTCGGCAATGAGATCTCGCATACTCCCACTGCAACTGCATCCAAAGAGTCTCCACTCCCGAACCGCAACTGCATCTCCCCTGGCTTCAGCCTCCTACTTTCCTTCAGCACCTGCAACGAATTGCAAATGTGAATGGGACAAGCAGAATCTAAAATCCAGCTGGATGTAACGGCTTCACAAGCCAAAGATAAATCAATAACTGGAAAAAATAAAAGTACCTGATGTAGAAGCTCTGTCTCTCCTCATTTGGGCAATGTAATCAGGACAGTTCCTTTTCCAGTGCCCAACTTTGCCGCAGTGGTGGCATTTGTCTTCAGAAGCCCTTTTGGGCTTGGCTATCTTCGCCTGCTGTGGAGGACCGAAGGCCTTCTTCTTCTTCCCTTTCTTCTTCTTTCCCTTGGACCATCCTTGGGAAGAAGCCGAAAGAGAAGTAGATCTAGGTGGGCGAGTCGGTACTCCCTTCTTCAGATCCTCTTCTGCCGTGAGCAACATCCTATGTAGCTCCTGGTAGGTGCAGACTGTCCCGTGCATGTTGAAGTACATCACAAACTGGCGGAATGAAGCTGGCAGAGAACCAAGAATGACACTCCTACCGAGAATGTCATTCAGGATGAGATTATGTTGCCTCAATTGATCGATCAAATCGATCATTTGAAGAACATGTGGGCTAACACTTTGCCCCTCATCCAGACGCGCATGGAACAGTTCCATGGCGACCTTGTGAACAATAACCTGTTCCTGGTTCTCGAACGATTGTCTTAATCGCGTTATCATACTATAGGAATCTGATGTTCCATAGTATTGTTGCTTGAGTTTCGGAGAGAGCGAACTAAGAATGTATGATTTAACCCTTAAATCATCATTCTTCCAAGCTTCAAAAACTTGGCGTTCCTCCTCCGAAGCATCCTCACCCACTGCAAGGGGCAAGGACCCTCAAGAACATAACCCAACTTTTCGGAATCGAGGACAATCCTCAAATCCAATTCCCAGTCCGTAAAGTTCTCAGCGCCTTTTAGTTTGTTCGCATCTAACATACGCGCAAACTGGTTTGTGGATTGACCCGCCATCGCAAATCTATCATATAGATCACGAAAAACGGTTAGCAGAAATTAAGCAGTTTCATATAATATCAAAAGCATAAACTAGATCATGGATTTTTAATCTAATATGCCCCTCCCACTAAATCATGCAATACTGTAATCCCAAAACAGAATACAAATATTTAATAATTAAATTAAATATAAATAGTGAAAAGTGAAAAGTGGATCCCGTGAATATATTTCAGCTTACAGCAGAGGCACGGTCTCGCCTACGTATATTCATCAGGTAGACAACTCATTTGTCAATCACTCAATAGTGACTCCTAAGTATCCGGTCCTGGCCGTTTCTCGTTGTCGCTGCGAAGGCAGGCCCACAAGGAGACGTACCAAGGTAATACTCGTCAATGATAAACTCAAGTTACTTACGTAATCCTGACAGCTAGGGCACGTTCAGAATTCCGCTTTTACTTGAATTTATCTAGTATCAGATATACATCCGGTATAAATAAATCTTTATCGGCTACACCCTCACAGCAGAGGCACGGTCTCGGATGTAGTCACAAAGAAGTATTCATAAACCGTATTGACAAGACGGACCATATAACATGCATCAAATACAATTACATTAAACCTTATTATTAGGGATTTTCCGCTAAGTGTCATACACCCTAAATCTAATCAAATTAGTTCCTAATAAGCATGCATAAATCAAGAAAACATGATTAAACATTGATTCAATGTAGGCTAAGCATTTTAAGTGGCCTAGAATCAGACTCGCTCTGATACCATTTTGAAGGGGTTATTTAGGGGGTGAATCCGGTAACGCAGCGGAAGCGGTGTGAAAATCCGATTTTCAGATTTCAAAACTTTTTCTCGGATAAATAAATAAACATATTTATTTAACATTCCAATAATCAAATATGAAAATAAATTCAATAAAACATTTTTAGGTGAATTTACCGAAATACCCTTGCTTTGTATTTTTGTCCGTTTTAGTCCGAAATTGATCCAATCAATTTTGAATGATTCTAAATCATTTCTAAGATGAACTTATGATGTTCAAAACATCAAAACACCAAAGCAACCAAAATCCCCATTTTTCTCTCTCAAGCCGGAGAGCACCAAATGGGCCCAAGTTGACCATTGGTCATTTCATGCTTCAAAACTCATCCAAATGAAATCCAATCAACATGAAACTTTGCATGCATCATATACACACCCAAATGCTCAACATATATGAAAACCCCCAAATTTGGAATTAGTTAGAAACCCTAATTTTTCAATTTCCACAAATTGGACAAATTAGGCTAATTACATTAAATCAAATGTTTCAATCATCAATCTTTCATCCAATTCAAGTCTCAACACAATGAAACAACTCAAGATCAAATCTAGGTCATTTAAGAGTGGGTCAAAAACTCTAGAATAGCAACTTGGTTTCATAAACCTTAAAGAGTGTTTATTACTACAATAGTTAAACACTTTATTCATCAACATGCTCAACAACTTCACCAAACTTTCCATCACCAAAAAATAAAGAATAAAGAAAGAAATAACCTAAGGATATCATATATGGAAGCCTAGATCCTAAGGAACATTTTCCTTACTAATAGTAAGTTGGAGAAAACTTACTAAAATCAAGCTTTCCTTGGTTTTTCTTTTCTTCTCAAACTTCTTCAAGCTTTCTTCAATGGTGTTTCTTTGATAAAGTGTATTAGGTTAATTGTTAAATGAAATGAAAATCAATTTATATGTGTAACAATTACACCTTGGCCGAAAATGCAAGACCAAATTCAACAAATTGTAATTTCAATTTCATTTCAATTATAATTAAATCAACTTGCATAAATATCTTCTAAACTACTTATTAGATATTTATCTTGGTCAACAATGCAACTAATGTCATTTACTTTAATTATCCTAACATAAGATATTTTATTTTAATTAATTTAATCATTTAACAATTAAATAATTAATTAATTAATCAAATACAAATATATTAAATATATGTATAATATTTACATTAAATATTAAAAACATATATTCATTTAGGAAATAAGTCAAATAACTCATTTTGACTATTAATTAATGTGTATTTAAATTAATCAAGTATTAAATGTAAATACACAATAATTAAGTAAATGACTATCTAGTGTCTTTAGCATGTATCTTGCGTTTAACCATTAAACGACTTTATAAATAATCAATATTATTTATTTATGTTGCTCTAGTGCTCAACGAGTATGTTTCATTATTGAGACTCTCTAGGTTCAGGTATATCCGTCACGAAATCAAATTTCATGTCCATAATCTATCCACCCGTAGATTATGACGATCACGGATAATCTCGCTAAACCATACAGGTCGAGGTCATCGCCAATGTATAATTCCTCCGTCACAGGTATCCGGATAAATCCCAGAGATATAGATGTAAACGTCAAATCTCTATCGGGACTATCCAGTCGACTATTCTATTAGCAATCTCAAAAAGAATGTTTAGAACTAGCTTCTAAACTTACCACGGGCCCATGGTTTTATCTGATTGCTAATCATATGGACTACCTATGCTCTGGTACACAGAACTGACGGATCCTATCTTGATACACATAGGACACCCTGAGGATCTATCTACACCCAACGAACAGGCGGAGGTCTGATCTAAATAGATCGGTGACGTGACTGCCGCTCTAAGTGTAGAAGATGTCTCATGTGCCCACAATGGCATCTCAAGTCTAAGAATCACAAGTGCTACTCAACCCAAGAAGATTCTTATTGACGCTGGTGTACCATCCATTAAGAATCTTCGGTGAGTCGTTCAGTGTTTATCCACTATAAACACCTACACGTCTATACTAGTCTCCAAGACTTATGGTTCATTGAGAAACCATTGGAATCATATATTCCAGTATACGACATGTACCGGTCTCAACGGGTTTACTATACTGACCAAGTAGTGTAAACCTTGACCAGGAACTGTCTGAGAATGACAACGTCATGATACGACTCAATGTCCGTTGCGACGCTTTTGCAACTGTACCATGACTAATCATTCTAAGGTCATTACGTCTTTACCATATAAAAGAATAGATTATATTATAGAAACTGCATATATTATTACTAATAATAATGTTTTACAGAAGTATTTAACAAAATACAACCGGGAATTGGCGCTCTGAGCACCAACCCCTACAGATACTTCAGAGGATTTTCCTTATATGACTGGAAATAATGCCGTAATTTTTTGGAAGCCCATACCACTGCGAGACAGATCTTCTCACCTTCCTGATATCGAGCCTCATACGGGAGCATCTTCTTACCCAGATAGTAAACTGCATGCTCTACCCCTGTCTCATCTGCATGTACCATCATTGCCCCCAGTGCTTCTGATTCTATAGCCAAATACAATATCAAAGGTCTGCCTGGTCTCGAAGGTTTCAATACAGGAGGCTTTACCAAGTATTCTCTGATTTTGTCGAAGGCTGTCTGACACTGTTCATTCCATCTCACTGGCTGATCCTTTCTCAACAGTTTGAAGATAGGCTCACATACTGATGTCAACTTGGCAATGAACCGACTGATGTACTGAATCTTCCCTAAGAATGCTCTGACTTCTTTTTCTGTCTTCGGTGCAGGCATTTCTGTGATTGCCTTGATCTTTTCGGAGTCTACCTCTATTCCTCTCATTCCCACTGTATGACCAAGCAATTTCCCGATGTCACCCCAAACATGCATTTCTTGGGATTTAACTGCAGGTTGTATCTGTCAACCCTCTGAAGGAACCTTTCCAGTGCTTCATACGCCCAACTCTTGTCTCTGATTTCACCATCATGTCATCCACATACAACTCAATCTCTTTGTGCATCAAGTCATGGAAAAGTGTAGTGGCCATCCGCTGATAAGTAGCCCCCGCATTCTTAAGCCCAAACGGCATAACCTTGTAACAATAAGTACCCCACTCAGTAACAAATGCAGTCTTGTGCTTGTCTTCCTCGGCCATGAGAACCTGATTGTAACCCGAAAACCCGTCTGCAAATGAATACATAGTAGATAAAGCCGCATTATCAACCAGAACATCTATATGTGGCAGAGGAAAATCATCTTTCGGACAAGCCTTGTTGAGATCTCTGTAGTCTACACACATTCTGACCTTCCCATCTTTCTTTGGCACCGGTACTATGTTAGCCAACCACTCAGGATACTTTACTACTTACAGGAACCCCACATCTATATGTTTCTTAACTTCCTCTCTGACTTTCTCAGCCATTCTGGTCTCATCCGTCGGTTTCTGTTTTACTGGCCTCATATTCGGATAAGTTGGTATTGTGTGCTGGGCAATGTTTCTGTCTACCCCAGGCATGTCCTCATAGGACCAAGCAAACACTTTGGCATATCTGACCAACACTTCTTCTAGTTTCTCCCTCTCTTCGAAGGTAACTTCACTTGCAATCAGAATTTCTCTGGGGTTCTCAAGCGTACCCAAGTTAAATGCAGTAGTTCTGGCTGAACTGATGTCAAATATGCTTGATTCGTGCAGAGTAAATGGAAATGACTCAGGCAAGTAAGCAAAAGAAATGTCTTTATTATTGGATAATGCGGAAGTACATTCAAACAAATCAGGAAGGTAAATGTCTTCATCATCTATAGACACTTCTTCCTCTGCAATCAGGTCTTCCTCAGGCTTTTCGTCCTCTCCCAGAGTCAGGCTCTCTAACTTCAGTACTTCTTCCTCCCAATTCTCTTATTCTTTCCCCACAATTTCTTCAACTATCAGCTTCTTACCCAACATATCCTGGAAGATCTCAAACCCAGGTACCACAATTCCATTAACTTCCACAGGTTCAGGCTCCCCTTGATATCCTGAAGCTTTCACAAAACATTCCATCAGTTTCAGGCCCTTTTTCTTGACCTTTGGTTTTTCTTCATCAGACTTGTACCCCAAACCTTTCCGAGTAGTCTGTCCTCTGAAATCTGGTAATTTTGAACCTTTACCCGGCTCAAACTTCATTTTCTCCATAATCCTAGCCACCCTAGGATCCACCCACTCCTCAAAAGTAGCTGACACCTGAAACCTCGTGAAAGGTTGTATCTCCAAGGCAGCCACGTCATTATCTAACTCAGCCCGGATGGTAACAACTTTTCCCTCATACGGGAACTTGATCATCTGATGTAAAGTGGAAGGCATGCCCCCAAGTTTGTGAAACCAGGCCTTCCCAACAACAAGGCAAAATTAGCCGGGATGTCCAGTACTGTAAACTCAACCTCATCTTCAATCGGTCCTACCTTGACCATAGCCACAAAGGTACCCTCGACTCCCCTTTCTCTGTCATCATAAGCCTTAATAGTCATGCTGGAGGGGTCCAAGTCTGTTGCTTTCATACCCAATCTTGCCAGAATTTTCAGCGGGCACACATTGACGGACGAACCGTCATCCACCATCACACATGAAGTTCTCTTGCCCCTCACCTCGGCCCTGATAAATAGAGGCTTGTTATGATTCCTTCTCTCCGCCGGGAATTCATCCTCAGAAAAAGATATCTGCAAAGCTTCTTTCTGAACGGACCCAACAAACATTGCAGGGTTGGCGTCTTCTGGTACCACAATCTTGCTCAAGGCCTCAACCATAGCCTGCCTATGCTCCCGAGATGCACATAACAGTTCCCAGATACTCACTTGTGCTCTAGTCTTCCTCAATTGCCTCAGCACTATATCCCCCTCAGTATTTTCTGCAGTCTCAACCATTTCTCTACCATCTGTCAAAACTTCCTTACCCTTTTCTGCCACATCATTGTAAAAACGACCGATGCGCGTCATTCCCCTTACTTCTTCCTCATCACTGCTAGAGAAATCAAGCCAAAAGTTTTTCCCCTGCTCAGTCTCATCTTCACTAGTACTATCCCAGATTCCCAGGCAAAAGGCTTGAGGGTGAAAGGATTTTAGGACAAGGTCTTCAGGGAGGCCAGAATTGATCATATAGGCTGGTGGTGGTACGGCACGGTAATTGGGTAAGGGGTTTCTGTGTGTGTCAGGCTGTTCTGTTTCTGGGTCAGGTATTTTCTTGGAATCTATCAGGTCTTGGATTTCATGGCGGAGTCGGGTGCAGTTGTCGGTGTCATGGCCCTTTTGTTGGTGAAAGTGACAGTAAAGGCTTAGGTTATAATGTGATGGTAGGAGATTGGGTAATGGTTTGGCTTCCAAGGGTTTTAAGAGCCATTGTCTCTTCAACTTCTCTAGCACCTTGGACAGGGGTCTTCCCAAGTTGGAAAACTGCCGGTTCCGGATAACGGTAATCTCAGCAGAAATGGGCTTTGTTCCAGATGTTCCCCCATGGGCCTCCTGTTCAGACCATAGAATTTTCTGTTTTCTGCCTCTTCGTCTTCAATGTCCAAGACAGTCTCCCTCAACTGCCGAAAGTCTGTAATCATGGAGGTCATCCTCCTCAACTTGCTGTAAATGGAGGGCCTGGTGCCCTTGATAATCATTTTAATCTGGTCCTTCTCTGAGGGCCTAGTCTGCATCTTCAACAACTGACCCATCCACCGGTCCACATACTCCTTAAAACTCTCCTCCGCTTTCTGCTTAACATTCTCCAGATCACGGAGTGACAGATCAATCTCTAGGTCAGTGACATACTGCTTCAGGAAGGCATCCACCAACTCCCTCCAATCTTCCTTCACTTTCTTCTCCAAACTGTGGTACCACACCACGGGAGCTCCCTCGAGCGACATTCCAAACATTTTCTGCATTTGGCGCTAAGACATGCCAACTGAACTCATGACTGATACAAACTGTCGGAGATGCACCCTTGGATCCATATTCCCGTTAAACTTAGCCATATCAGGCATCTTGAACTGTGCCGGCAACTGTTCCTCAAAAGTCAGTATGTCATAATCCAGCAAATCCTCATTCTTACCCCTCATCTTGAGGGTAACTGACTCAACCTGATCCCGAAGTTTCTGTAACTCTGCCTGAGACCCAGATACTCTGCCTGCTGCATACTCTGCCATATCATCATCAAAAGTGGGGATATCATCCCCCAACCCATTCGGAGGCTCCTCACATTCTCAGAAATTCCCCCAGCACGGGGCACAGCCATACCAGCCACAGCAGTAGTCAAAGCTTGCAACTGTTCAGTGACCTTGGCGAGACTGTTCTCTAACCGATCCATGCGGGATACATCATTACCAGATTCACTCATGACTGTCATTGTTCTTTTAATGAGCCTTGTCCCTTCTCTAACCCAAACGGTATCTATGATGTCTTTTTGAGACATAGAGGGTGTTAACATGATATATGTATGTATGAGGTGCATGAGATGCATGTAACATATATAACATACTACATCAACTAAAATTCTTCAAACAAATTGGCCCGTTATCATTTTAGAAACTTTCGGGCTAACTGTCATAGGAGTGAACTCGTCCCAGTTTAAATGGCCCAACAAGTTCACATCTCATGGCAAGGAGCCCAACTAAATCCAAATGGTAATGTTCCGAACACAAGCACAAAGTGGCCCACCCACACTTAGAAGCCTTTGGCCCGATCGTCATAAAATATGTTCTTGTCCCAGTTTAAATGGCCCAACAAGCCCATATCCCATGACAAATGGTCCAAATGGATCCAAACGGCGATGTTCCCAAACACAAGCATAAAAGAAAAGATAATGCAAACACAAAACAATAATTTCTACAGAATGGCCCATCAACATTTCAGAAGCTTTGGGCCCAATGGTCATAAGGTACGACTCGCCCCAGTTTAAATGGCCCAGCAAGTCCGCATTTCTGACAATGGTCCAACTGCATCCAAATGAGGATGGTCCACAAGCTCATACTCAAGGAAATAATTGTTACTTTAACCATACAATCCCGGTCTATGGGTGGGTTTGCAGGAGTGTAGACAAAGGATCTCATCGGCGAAGGATGGCCCACAACTAGGTCTCCCCAATCAAGGGTTCGAGCAACCAAGTGAGCACATTCTTTTTTATACACTAAGGTACGTGCCAATGAGCTATGGTGTGTGATTGACTGTCAAATGGATTTCCCGTTGTAGATTCTCCAGAGGGAAGGTGGAGCGAGGCTCACTTAAATACCCAAGCCTCTTAGGCTCTTATCGCTTGGTGTCAGAAATAAACAACGAGTCCTCCAAATTAGTCCATCACAATAGGCTAAGGGTAGATGGCCATATAGGTGCCTTCACAACTTTTCCTTCTAGGAAGGTAGTGAATGAAGAAAGACACCAAACCATTACCTAGCCTCAAGATGCCCTTGATTAAACCCTCATTTTATCCACTATAGACACGGTCAATTAGAACATAAATCCAAACATTACAAGACAATATTTCGGGGCCGATTCTCTATCCCCAGTGGAGTCACCAGACTGTGGGACACAGAAACTGGACGACGCATACTGTCCCGGGCTCGCGGCCCGATCGGGAGTACGGAGTAGCCACGGGGACTAAACCGGAGAATAATGGAGTCGCCACCTGGTGTGAACCAGGAAAATGAGATTTAAGGCCGCACTCACCCCTCGCAAGGGAAGACCTCAAACCGTTGGGTTCAGAATGGTCCCTTACTTATGTCACTTGTAATGAAAGGATTTATGTAATAATTTAATCAAGTTTAAGTAACACTTATTTCCAAGAGTATCATGCTTCTAAATTCACATGCATACATCAACAAGTTCATCTAATTTACATGTAACACATATCCGAGTTTGCATACAGCCTATTAGTATGTAATCATGTCTCAATTTGCATACATAAAGATTAACACACGGCAAGCATACAAGTTAATAAACACATTATACTCATACATGTGGGGAATACAGATGAACGACACCTACACAATCTTGCATAATGCATAGAAACAACCAGGTTTATCATACGAAGGAATAGCTACTAGGGACAATTAGGTACGAAATAATAAAAATAACTCAGTTCAGTGGGTGCGCGTTCGCGTAGCGTTTGAGAACGCGTTCGAACAGTGAACAGAAGGCTCGCGTTCGTATAGCGTTCGAGAACGCGTTCGAAAGAGCCATACCTGATGCATGAAACACTAAGAAGATGCGTGAGCGTTCCCGTAGCGTTTGATAACGCCTTCGAACGGTAAATAGAAGGTTCACGTTCATATAGCGTTCGAGAACGCGTTCGACCGGATCCAGACCGATGAAACAAAATGCATGCGCGTTCGAGTAACGTTTGTAAAACGTGTTCGAACGGGAAACAGAAGGTTCGGTTCGTGTGGCGTTCGAAAACGCATTCGAACGAAACCAGACCTGATGCATGCAACACATTCATAGGCAAACAAATCCACAATGTGGAACCTCACGTATCCGATTGAACTCATTTCACACCCAACCGGATATACACCAACCGGCGCGGCGAAGCATCGTGGTAAAGGATTTTAACCCCTCCAAATAGGGGACCTTTAATCCGACTTACTAAGCCCATGCGCTCAATCGCATCATGCATATAAAGAATAAAGAAACAATAATACCAAACTTAGTATGCCCGTTTGAACGTATCTTGCATTCAACCGAACACACATCAATCGGCGCGGCAAAGCATTGTGGTAAAGGGTTTTAACCCCTCCAAATAGGGGACCTTTCATCGCACTTACTAAGCCCATGCGCTCGATTGAATCATGCTTACAAAGAATAAAGAAACAATAATACCAAACTTAGTATGCCCGATTGAACGTATCTTACATTCAACCGAACACACATCAACCGGCGCGGCAAAGCATCGTGGTAAAAGGTTTTAACCCCTTCAAATAGGGGACCTTTCATCGCACTTACTAAGCTCATGCGCTCGATTGAATCATGCATAAATAAGCAACATGCAGAATTCAAGTGACGAAAAATAAATAAATCAAAGCAACACAACACAAAAGAGGGTGCCGTTTACTCAAGCGGTACGTGGAGTTGTATCCCGAGTACAGATCATACTACCGTCCATTCGGAATCAGCTTTGAAATTTATGTCCGGGTTTCCATCCGATATACCGCGAGAGTTGACACATCTCTCATTTTATTCCAAAGCCACAACATACAACATCTCATAATTCATGCATATTTATCTACTCAAGGGCCACAACATGCATTTCAACATAACAATCATGCAAGCAATACTTAATAAATATTACAAATAAAATAGAAAACGAGTGTGGAAAATACCCTCAGGTCTAACCTTTTTGCCAACTTTCAGGCTTGCGTTTCACGGACGTCGGAAGGGTAAGGCTCATCAACTTCTCCGGTTCACTGGTTTAGCTTCCTAGCTCACTGTTTTGCTGTTTTGCTTACTGTTCGGTCTCCGTTCTGCTGCTGTTCGGCCTCTGTTTTGCTGCTCACTGTTCAGGTCACTTGTTTTGACGTTTCAATGGACTGTTCCGAGTGTTTTTTGTGGGTTTTTAGTGTAGTCTTGTGTGATTATTTTAAGGATTATGAATGCAGTTTTTATGTTACTGTTTTGAGGATTTTATGGACTATTTTAAGAGGATTTGGCTGCTGTTTTGGGGGTGTATTTTCGGTGATGTGTGGGGAGTTTATGGAGGTGGTTTTCAGTGGTGGTTAGGGGCTGTATTGGTGGTTGTAATGGCTGTTAAAATTCGGCAATGGAGGGGATGGAGGATAGTGGTATTCTCGGCCAAAGAATGAGAGATGAAGAGAAGAGTTTTGTTTGTGCTTCTTGCTATTACCGTGAGTGGATAGGGTTCTTGGTGTTGTGATTTTCATGTAAGTCTTGTGTATGAGATAGGGGAATGCATGTCTTGGTTAGGGGTTGTTTATATAGAAAAGGTTAGGGCTACTCCTTGTCTCACAAGGAATGGATTTTGGCATTAAAATGAGGATTTGATTTGGTATTCAACAAGGAAAGGATTAGATTGGGGGGGGACAAATCTTGGCTAGATTAGGAATACAAAATATTTAATTTGTTATGATTGATTTTAATTAGGCATGATATTTGTTAAGTTTGGTATATAATATATTTGATTTATCTTTATTAGGCATGCAATTTCTTTATTTGTGTAAGTATTTTTATTATTTTGGTAGGTGATTATTTAGATTTTATTTGTTTTATTTAATTTGGTATATGACTTAATTAATTATTTTATTTAATTACATTATCTAATTAATATTTAATTTAATTTCCCATGTGTTTTATTAATTGGGATGTGTTTTATGGGATTTGGGGTGCTAATTGGGCTAGGGTGCGAGGCTAGCAGCAAAACCAGAAATACCGACGCCGTTCGAATGCCCATTCGAACGCTACACGAACGCCCACAATCTGCCTGACGTTCGAACGAAGTAACGAACGCAGCACTAACGAAGACAGTGAACTTGCGAAATGAATCTGACGACGTACTTATTCTGAATTTCCCCTTCCGACCTCTGTTTCCCGCAATATCCTTAAATAAAAATGTAGTGCCTCCAACTGAGACTCATCATCGGGTTTCACATGCTGAAATGCAATGCCTACAAACATACCAACGACTGGTCAACAAGATGTTTGACAATCAAATTGGGAAGACAATGAAGGTTTACATAGACGACATGCTGGTGAAGTCCATCAAATCGGAGCAACACCTTAATCATCTGGAAGAAGCCTTCGACATCATGGACATGTACGGAATGAAATTGAATCCTATTAAGTGTGGGTTTGGTGTCGCCTCAGGGAAATTCTTGGGGTACGTAGTCACTCAACGAGGAATAGAAGCGAATCCATACCAGATTAGATCAATTCTCGACATTCCATCTCCTTCCAGCCCGAAGGACGTCATGCGGCTAACTGGGAGGATCGCCGCGTTAAATAGGTTCATCTCCAAATCCACATAAGAGTTTTTTGTTCTTTTCATCTTTAAAAAAGGCAAACAGCTTTGAGTGGACTCCTGCTTGTGAGGAAGCGCTGAAAGGACTCAAACAGTACCTCACTACACCTCAATTGTTGTCGAAACCACACGACAATGAGAGGCTCTACCTCTATTTGGCAGTTTCAGAACACGCAGTTAGCGGAGTCTTAGTGAGAGAGGAGTCAGGAATTCAACAACCAATCTACTACATAAGTAAAGCATTATTGGAAGCAGAATTACGCTACCCGTTAATGGAGAAGTTGGTTTTCGCCCTTGTTACAGCCGCGAGAAAACTCAGACCTTACTTTCAAGGACACCCGATCACGGTATACACGACATATCCATTAAGAAGCATCCTCTATAAACCAAAATTGTCAGGGAGATTGATGAAGTGGGCAATTGAACTTGGGGAACACGACATAACATACCAGCCTAGGACCGCCATCAAATCTCAAGCACTGGCAGATTTTGTAGCCGACTTCGCTCCCGACCTCCTTGCAGTGGCCAAAACTGAGATCAACTCCATTCAGCCGACTATACCCTGGAAGTTAGCAGTCGACGGGTCCAGTAACAAAAAGGGCTGCGGTCTTGGGATCATGATCACTACCCCGACAGGCGACACTTTGCAACATGTAATCAAATGCGGTTTTAGAGTTACCAACAACGAAGCAGAGTACGAGGCATTGATCGTAGGGTTATTATTAGCTAAAGAACTGGGAGCTAGGGAGATAGAAGTGAAATCTGACTCTCAGTTAATAATCAACCAGATCAAAGGATCTTATCATGCTAGAGGTCAAGCAATGGCTTCCTACTTACAAAAGGTAAACGATATACGGTCGACATTTGAGAAATTTTCCATAACCCAAGTCCCAAGAAGTGAAAATTCCCAAGCAGATGCATTGGCAACCCTCGGATCTACAATGAAGGGGGACAAACCACGAACAATACCTTTGGTGCATTTGAGCTGGCCGGCAATTTGGAAGGAAGAAACAGCTGTTATAGCGGTCGATTCAGTCGACACTTGGATGACGCCTATAGTCGAGTATTTACAAAAAGGCTCACTTCCAGAAGATAAAGTGCAAGCCAGAAAAGTCCAGAGACAGTCTGCGAGGTTTGTTGTGTTTGACGGTCAGCTACTAAGAAGATCGTTCACAAGACCTTATTTGAAATGCCTAACACACGACGAAGCACATCATGTGTTGACAGAGTTGCATGAAGGGGAGTGTGGGAACCATTCTGGTGGCAGGAGTCTGGCTCTTCGAGCGCATTCGACAGGGTGTTATTGGCCAACAATGAGAATCGACTCCACATAATTCACTAAAAGTGTGACAAGTGCCAGAGGCTTGCACCAGTTCCTCATCTTCCACCAGAGAAATTAAATCTCATTATATCTCCATGGCCGTTTATGAAGAGGGGAATGGACATAGTAGGAAAACTCCCAACCGTGCCTGGCCAACAAGTCTACCTGCTTGTGATGACAGATTATTACTCGAAGTGGATAGAAGCTGAAGCATTCGCTAGAGTCCGCGATAAAGAAGCTCAAACATTCGTATGGAAAAACATCATTTGTCGATTCGGCATACCAAGAGAAATTGTGACTGACAATGGCTCTCAATTCATCAGCCATCACTTTCAAGACTTCTGCAGGAACTGGGGCATAAAATTGAACTTTTCGACACCACGCTTTCCACAAGCGAACTGCCATGAACACTTTGAAGAAGAGGTTGGAGAAGGCTAAGGGCACTTGGGCGGATGAACTTCCAGTAGTGTTGTGGTCATACAGGACAATGGTGAGGTCTTCGACAGGCGAAACTCATTTCGCATTAGCATTTGGAACGGAAGCAGTAATTCCAACTGAAGAAGTCATCCCTTCCCCACTCTACCAATGGCTCAACGAAGAAAACAATCAACGGCTGATGAATTTCAATCTCGACACGATTAATGAGATAATGGACCGAGCTTCTATTCGACTGGCTGCTTATCAACAAAGGATGGCCAGATAATTTGACAAAAACGTCAGGAGTAGGACTTTCAAGGCTGGAGATTGGGTCCTACGGAGAGTGTTCCAAAACACCAAGGAAATTGGAGACGGGAAGTTGGGTCCAAATTGGGAAGGCCTTTACCTCGTCACGAAAGCTGTCAGGAAAGGAGCCTACAAGCTACAGACTATGGAGGGGACTCTCGTGCGCAACAGTTGGAACGTGGTGCATCTTAAGCGATTCATCCGGTAACACTTATGTTTTTTCGTTTGTTTGTTGGCATTTATATTTTCCAATAGTAGTTATAAGAATGAAATAAGGAAATTTGTAGAAGTCATTCGACTAATTGCAATAAAAGATCGTTCATTAAAATATCATTCTACACTTATACACAAAATAAAAGATCGTTCATCATTCGACACTTATACACAACATTGATTGTTCAAAATGCGGTTTTTCGCCTTCCTATCGGACCATTGATTCAAACTTTATACAAAATTTTCGAAGTTAATACTGAACCCTTAAATTTCAAAGACTAGCTCATCCTCCATCGGCTGTTGTTGGAAGACTGGCAGAAACATCTTCTTGAGTCTCGACCGCCATCGTCGATTCAGAGTGAACAGCCGCAGGTCCGACATCCACCCCCTCATCTATGTGTTTCTCAACCTCCTCCGTCTCATCTACATGAAATGCACTTGGCTCGACCTCGTCCTTCTTCAACTCAACCTCCACCCCTATTTCTTCATAATCGTCCTCCGATGATGAATCAATACCAGCGGCACGCCTTTCATACTCTTTAATCTATTTCTCCGGCTTCCAGTCTACGTGTTTCCCAGCAAGATATTCCTTCATTAAGTCATATCTGTTTTTCATCATGGAATCAATGGCGATATCCTCCATTTGCTCTAACAATGATTCATTTTCCTTTTCACATTTTCAAAACTTGTTATATAGCAATCAATTGTAAGCTCGGCCGTCTCATTTTCCATCATCAGAGTAGCCTTGACCTCCTTCAACTCTTTCTCGAGCCCTTTCTCATTCCTTTGAGAAGCGACCAGCCCAGACTTCAGATCTGACGACTTCTTCCTCACAACCGACAACATTTTCTCCAGCTCTTTGATCCTCCTCTGATTGGATTCCGCATTCTTCCTCATGAATAGACTACATTCCAGTGCCTGAAGAATTCGAGTCAGAACATCATTCGACTCCAAAAAAAAAATAAAAACAAAGCTATACTCACTTGATAATTCAATGCGATAGCTTTCTTCATGGCCTCCACCGGGACAATTTGTGCCAACCTTACTTCATCCCCCTCAAGAAGAAGCCCTTCCACGAATGAATCAATACTTGAAGGGTCAGAAATTGCAGTCGACTCTCGTGGAACCTTTAAGATGAGGTTATCAGGGTCCTCTTCCACTTCCGCTTCAGCGATAGACTTCCTTTTCTTCCCCGCAGAAATCATTGCAGTCGACTTCACTTTCTCTACAGCACCCTCACTTGAAACGACTTCCCTTTGTTGGGGGCCAACTTCCCTTTGTTGAGGGCCAGCTTCTTTTTCGGCTTCTACCTCTTTCTTCTTCGACTTCCTTGACTTCTTCCGACTCTTCATCTCGTCAAGAGAAGCTACGGTGAATGGCCCAGTCATCATTTCCTCTGCGCATAAAAATTCTTCGGGTTTTAGGGGCTCTCGATATCTATACCCTCCATATAACATTTGACACGACCATCTATAATTTATCACGGGCAAAACGTCATTACATGAGGCCAGAACCTTACCTTCTTCTTGGTGATAAATTTCCTTCCACAACGGAGTAGCCCTTAACCTATTTTCCGTTAAAATAGTCTTACAGTGTCTTTCTTCGGCCGACAAGGATAGAATGGCTTTGGTGTAGGAGATTGTACGTGCAGTCCTGACGAATGACTTGTTTCGTAGAGGATCTGCAGCAATAAGAACATGGTTATTCAAATACGCAAGTATGACCCAAGGATTAAAGATTAGAGAAAGATCGTTACTCACTCGACAAATACCAAAATTATGGGATTCGACCAGCCCCGGTCAATCCAAATATACCCTCACCCTTTGCAAAGAAATAATAGGACTGCCAATTTCCCCTATCATTAGTCGGTAATCCAGTAACTAATTGCGTCTTTCTCTGTCGAAGGATCAAAGTATATCTTCATTTCTCTTTCAAATGCTCCTTCAGGTAATACGTCTTGTAGACGCTGATTTTCGCTCCAGGTCTACAATTGAGATTTTGTATAAGGGCACTGGCGATCCTGCAAAACAAAGATGTAGGGTGAGCGTGGAAGGTCTACCCACCGGTGTGGTGGATGCCGTAGGCACTCCGACGCCCAAGTCAGTGAGGGAAATGAGGTACAAAAGTCGTAGAGGGGGAGAATAAGGTTAGATGTTACCTTGATCATTGCCAGCTGCCGTGAGGGCGGTAGATGAGAGGTTTAGTTAGCTATGGAGAGAGTAGTATTGGGATTTCAGTATCAGAACCCCCTCTCCTTCTAGACTCCAGTTCCTTTTATAAGTTATTTGAGGTGAGACTCATGAATTACGTTTAATTGACATACGTTTTGTATGTTGGTAACGGTCGCATCATAAATGAGAATTATGGGCAGTTATGAAGATTGAAAATAGTTGGGTTATAAATGGTGTTTATGTATATCTGAGTATTACATGGGTTAACGTACGGTGGGTCCTTGGATCTGTACTGGTATGGGCCTGCGAATCTTTGGGCCGATATACACTAAATCCGGACTTCATAAGAGAGTGAATCTGTGATAGCAACTTGGGCCTGAAGTAAAAGGTCCAAATTGCCCTTGGGCAAAATTTGGCCCGTACAGTTTGTCCCCTACTCTCTAAGTCAAGGGGTTAAGGAGTCATTGGCTTGGAGAGTACTTGATGCGTGTGTCGCTTGGGATGGAGCCATAGTATGTAGGCGTACTCGAGCGTTGATGCTGCCTATTGATTGAATCAAAGGAATGTAAAGTTATGAGCTTGACTCTACAAAAGCCATTGGGGAAGTACCCAGTCGACCGAACCAGATGATGGTCGGGATAATGA
This sequence comes from Zanthoxylum bungeanum, assembly GCA_019454045.1. Classification (NCBI taxonomy): domain Eukaryota; kingdom Viridiplantae; phylum Streptophyta; class Magnoliopsida; order Sapindales; family Rutaceae; genus Zanthoxylum; species Zanthoxylum bungeanum. The sequence continues at coordinate 123,351 of SKCR01030785.1, forward strand.
ACTTGACTCTACCAGAGCCATTGGGGAAGTACCCAATCGATTGAACCAGATGAAGGTCAAGATATAAGTCATACAACATGTGTATCCCATGTCTACAACTTGACTCGACATGAGTCAATGGGAGATGTCCCCGGTCGACTGGACTCGGTGAGACCATAAAGATATAAATCATACGACATGTGTAATCCATGCCCGCAACTTGACTCGACATGAGTCAGTGGGGGTTGTCCCTAGTCGACTGAACCAGATGACGGTCAGGACAATCTCCATACTACTGGTCAAGGACCAGGGGAGTCTTCAAATTTTTCTAGACCAGATGAAGGTCATGTACTGAACTCGACTCTACATGAGCCATGGGGGATATCCCCAGTCGACTGAACCAGATGAAGGTTCAAGATATAATTCATACGACATGTGTATCCCATGTCTACAACTTGACTCGACATGAGTCAATGGGAGATGTCCCCGGTCAACTGGACTCGGTGAGAACATAAAGATATAAATCATATGACATGTGTAATCCATGCCCGTAACTTGACTCGACATGAGTCCGTGGGGGATGTCCCTAGTCGACTGAACCAGATGACGGTCAGGACAATCTCCATACTACTGGTCAAGGACCAGGGGAGTCTTCAAATTTTTCTAGACCAGATGAAGGTCATATACTGAACTCGACTCTACATGAGCCATGTGGGATGTCCCTAGTCAACTGAACCAGATGACGGTCAGGACAATCTCCATACTACTGGTCAAGGACCAGGGGAGTCTTCAAATTTTTCTAGACTAGATGAAGGTCATGTACTGAACTCGACTCTACATGAGCCATGGGGGATGTCCCTAGTCAACTGAACCAGATGACGGTCAGGACAATCTCCATACTACTGATCAAGGACTAGGGGAGTCTTCAAATTTTTCTAGACCAGATAAAGGTCATGTACTGAACTCGACTCTACATATGCCATGGGGGATGTCCCTAGTCAACTGAACCAGATGACGGTCAGGACAATCTCCATACTACTGGTCAAAGACCATGGGAGTCTTCAAATTTTTCTAAACCAGATGAAGGTCATGTACTGAACTCGACTCTACATGAGCCATAGGGGATGTCCCCAGTCGACTGAACCAGATGAAGGTTCAGGATATAATTCATACGACATGTGTATCCCATGTCTACAACTTGACTCGACATGAGTCAATGGGGGATGTCCCCGGTCGACTAGACTTGATGACTCCAGGAAGGTATAAGTCATACGACATGTGTAATCCATGTCTACACCTTGACTCGATACGAGTCCATAGGGAATGTCCCCGGTCGATTGAACTTGATAAAGCTTCAAGGGTCATTTCACACGACATTGTCGTATGGACTGTAGGAAGTCCATGGCTAAATTTTACTCGACATGGGTCCATGGGGGATGTCCCTGGTCGACTGGACTTGATGAAGGTTCATGATAGTCTTTACTTTATAAGACCTGATGAAGATCTACGAGAGTCTTCACTCTATTGTCCTGATTAAGATCCAAGAGTCTTTCTTTCTCATACCACTAGAGCTGGAAATGTCCATGAAACTACAGTAGAGTGAACTTAATGAATATCTGTCAAGGTCGTCACTCTACACTCTATTAGGCCCGATGAAGGTATAAGAGATTGTTTACTCTACTTGAACTGGTGGAGTTCTTGGAGAGTTTCTAGACATGATGAAGTTCCATGTGGGTCTTCCCTTCTCATTCTACTCGACCTGTTGAAGGTCTGTGGGGTCTTCATTCCTCATTCTACAAAATCATATATGTGGTGGGAACGAGATATTGGTAAACGAGGGTCTTCAATGAGTGCCAAATTTCTCATGGTGGTGTCGACTGGGATCCTTAACAAGTACAACCATCTCACGTGTAGTGTCGAGTGGGACATTTGCCTTATACCGAGTGTAGTGTCGAGTGGAACGATCACCACACGATGGATTGGAACTGCACTTCTCCTACACACATTCATCGCGCCGACTGGACTGGACTTCAATGATACTGCTGTTTGGTGGAGATATCATTTATAGTAAGTGTCTACGTCATTATTTTGGCAGGCTCTCATACTACTTGGAAGTTATACTCAAACCACCGAGCATCTTCGTACGACCACATGGACGCATAAAACACGCGAATCAATTGGTACATGCCTATTAAGTGGTTCCTCACGAATGAAGCCACACTCAAATTGCCAAATAGTAGAGGACAAATACCAGCCACATGCATCATAGAATGCCTGACTACTTCCAGAAGAATCCATTCTCAGCTTAAGGGCATGTCGAGCCCGTGGATGCATTAGGGCCTGCGCCTCAGTCATTTCGCTTGAAGCCAGTTTTTGCTCGTAGGTGACAAGGTCTGCGACTGTGAAGCCCGTGGTTTGACCACTGCCCACTTCTTGTGGTACCAAATCTTAGCATTGTCAAGTCGAATGAGATTGTTCATTACTGAAATCACCAATTCATTTAACACTCGTGTCCAGAATGAACATGGCATCAACAACTGAAAGAAGATCTCGACATCGTGATACCTACAATTCGAAAGTTGGATTTCTCGGAGATTTGGGGGCCATATTTTGAGTCGTATCATTTGATCATTGTTCAAGACGGTAATCCGTCAAAGACCATCAAGGTCCCCGATGGCTTTGACAACGAGCTTCGCAACAGAAACGATATCAACCACTTTCTAGATCCTAAGGCTTCTTGGATTTTGTTTAAGGACTGCTTGTCGATTACATGGCCTCTGAGAAGAAAATACGTTTTTACAATTGATGATGATTGCTTTGTTACCAAACACCCCTCTAGCAAAGAGACCAGTGTACTCGAGCAGCACACTAAGAATTTATTGTATTGCTTGGAATTTGATTTGAGATCTGTGGATAAAATGGTTATGGGGCTGGATGCCCAATAGGTAAAGAGTCGTGTCCCCTGGTAGGGCTGTTTTGACAGCTTTTACCGCCTAGAGCAGTTGTTGTGTCGTCCAGGGGAATTTACTAGTGATGCTTTTAAAGTGTTTGATGAAATGTCTGATGCTTTTAAAATGTTTGATGAAATGCCTGAGAAAAATGTTGTGAGCTGTGGGCTTGGGAATTGGATCGTTGAATATGTTTCCTGGATCCGGCGTGTCGTCTTCATTTCCTCAGATGGTGATTGGTTCTGTTTATGTCTGAGTTGAGTTCAGATGGCGCACTAAATGCTGAATTTAAAGACAAAGACTCAAGTACCATGAAGAGGGAGAGGGAAATTGATTTGAATGTGCAAGTTCCAACTGAGGAGCCTGAGCCCATTCTGAAAAAGATGAAGTTTGAAGATGCATCCCCTCTCCTTATGGATACAATGGCATCCCCTGTGAAGTGCGATGGTTGTAACATCAGCATAAAGGTTGAAGATGGTGGATGTAACCTACCAAAGAAGCTATTGACATAGCAGGGCCGATTGGTCAATCTGAGGAGGTGGGGGACTTCTTAAATTCTGATGCACTGAAAAGTCTTCCTGAAAACAGCGAGCTTATGAACTGGTTGAAATTAGCTAGGCGTTCTTGGCTGTAAACTTTTGAATTTCTTCAAGATTGTGCATTGCGTTTCTTATGTATATTATCATTAGACCGTTTTTGGAGATATGTACTCGATCAGGTTGTTGCTCCTGTACGAGAAACTTGTGCCCAAGCTTTAGGTGCCACTTTTAAGTATAATGCATCCTTCCTTAGTTTATGAGACATTGTATATCTTGTTGCAAACGCTGTGTAAACCAGAATGGGAAATTCGTCATGGAAGCCTTTTGGGCATCAAGTACTTGGTTGTTGTGCGACAGGAGATACTGCATGGTCTACTAGACCATGTTCTGCCCTTCATGTAAAGCTGGGTTGGAGAACCTTGACGATGATGTTCGAACAGTGGTGGCAGATGCTTTAATACCCGCTGCAGCTGCTATAATTGCTTTAGACGGTCAAACACTGCATTCAATTGTTATGCTACAAAGGAATGAGCTTGATGAATGTCATCAAAGTCATCTCTAAGTCTACTACTTGACTACTGGAGTTAACGAAAGTCCAAGGTCATTATTCCTGACTTCTTTAGTCCTAAAGAGGGTTTGGTTCCTCATACTACCATCTTTACTCTACAAGACCTAACAAAAGTAATTGAGTGTCTAATGTCGAATGGACCTCATGGAGTTCCAAAATAATTTCACCCTACCTACTAGATGAAGGTTGGTCGATTGAACCTGTCGTAGGTTCCAATGATTTTTCATTTTAGGCATGATAAAAGATTCCCTATGTAGTATAAACTTGGCAATGTTAAATCAACGTAGTATGGAAATGATGACTAACCTTTTATGTCCTCTGGGGGAGATAACAACCATCCCACGTAGTATGGTAAATCATATGCATGAAGTTGTTTGTCTAATGGTACCCCAGTCAAGCTAAGTCTTATTCTATCTCATGTCGAATGGAATTTTAAACAAGTGTCAGGTCTCATACGTGGAGTGTCGAGTGAAATCTTTGCTAAATACTAAACTATCATTTAATGTCGATTGTGACAAGCTGTGTGTAGTATTGTTGATTGGGATATTTCTAACAAGTCTTATGTCATACATTGAAAATGTCGATTGTGCCATTCATTACAGTTACCCAGTTTTAAATTATAGCGTCGACAGGGACACCCATAACAAGTATCATATCATAACAACTACTATAAGCCTCGTACCTTAGTGATGTCAACTGAGACATTCTTAAAAAGTGTAAGCCATACCTGGTAAGGTTGATAGGGATGTCCACGCCCAGTCTTCACCCAGGTACTGCCGACCGAAACAATCCTCATGCCAAGTTCATTACTCCATCATATGAGGTGAATGGTAAGGAGAATGGTTCCATTGAAAGGATGCATTTTGCTCCTGACGTTGGTCCACGGGACTCTAGTCGAATATAGTCTGAATTTGATGACAATCCATTTATGTCTTCTGAAGGAGACGGGAATCATCCTAACATCGTATGAAGAAGGTAACGCTTCTTTCACGTAGTCTGGAAGTGACGACAATCCTCTTACGTAGTCTGAAGGGAATGACATCCTATCTATGCCATCTAGAGTAGATGATGATCATCCTAAGCAGTCTCGAATAAATGAAAATTATGGAGAATACTTCTTGGTTGATTGGGTATGATGCTTTGAATCGCCAGGGCCCCACGGTGGGCGCCAAATTGTAGACGCTGATTTTCGCTCTAGGTCTACAATTGAGATTTTGTATAAGGGCACTGGTGATCCTGCAAAACAAAGATGTAGGGCGAGCGTGGAGGGTCTACCCACCGGTGTGGTGGATGCCGTAGGCACTCCGACGCCCAAGTCAGTGAGGGAAATGAGGTACAAAAGTCGTAGAGGGGGAGAATAAGGTTAGATGTTACCTTGATCATTGCCAGCTGCCGTGAGGGCGGTAGATGAGAGGTTTAGTTAGCTATGGAGAGAGTAGTATTGGGATTTCAGTATCAGAACCCCCTCTCCTTCTAGACTCCAGTTCCTTTTATAAGTTATTTGAGGTGAGACTCATGAATTACGTTTAATTGACATACGTTTTGTGTGTGGTGGTAACTAACGGTCGCATCATAAATGAGAATTATGGGCAGTTATGAAGATTGAAAACATTGGGTTATAATGGTGTTTATGTATATCTGAGTATTACATGGGTTAACGTACGGTGGGTCCTTGGATCTGTATTGGTATGGGCCTGCGAATCTTTGGGCCGATATACACTAAATCCGGACTTCATAAGAGAGTGAATCTGTGATAGCAACTTGGGCCTGAAGTAAAAGGTCCAAATTGCCCTTGGGCAAAATTTGGCCCGTACACGTCTCTAAAATATCATTTACCTCAAAAAGTATTCCCAACTCAAAAGTCAAACATTCAATCGACAATAAAATCCTCCACGCATTAGGCATCAGCTGTGAAGGAGCAACTTCAAAATGATCCAAAACCTCTCAAACCAGTCTCGGAATAGGAAATCTCAATCCCAAAAAAAATGGACGTACATAGAATCTCATCCATCCCGAAACCTTGTAATCGATTCTTTCATTCGACGAAGGCACCTGGAGTTCCAGAGAATCAGGAAACCTATACATGCATCTGAGTTCCCTCAACACCTTCCCAGTCATTCGACTAGCAGGATTCTTAGATAATAAGTTAGTAGGTTCACTCGTACAGGGAAAGTCACTCGCCTCCCCAACAGAGGGTAATGACCTTAGTGGTATGGCCTCGGTAGGGGTCTCTTGAGGAGGCCTAGCCAGGGTAACTACGCCACCCTCGATCAACTCTTGATACGACCAATATTTGTATTCTACTTCCTCTTTAGTCTCACTTGACGATTCGACATAACTATCGATGTTGGCACCTAAGCTACCTAAAGATTCTCCACTCGACATCTTCCAAACAACAAGCATATAAACAACTAATCTCCATAGTAACCTACCTCCTAAAGATCAAAACCCACAAACACAATTTTTAAACAAATCACACAAACCCAAAGATCAAACAACCAAATTTACCTAAGAACAGCTTGAATTATCACTATGAATGTTTAAAGAAATTGAAGAACAAGAGGAAGTTTTCGAAGAATACCTTGAAACAATTGAGAGCTCTCCTTACTCGACTTCCGACTGAGGTGAAATGAAGCACCCAATGCTCTTTTATACACGCTACTTAAATTGGCGCCAAAATTCCCGCCAAAAAACTCCTCGTAATCCACACTAGGGTTTGCAATTAATGGAAACAAACATGGTAATAATCTAAGTGTCAAATATGTCGACCGGGGACATCCCCCTAATGACTCATGTCGAGTGTTATGGTATTCACTCGTCTCATATGACAAATCGAGTGAGATTACTCCTGAACCACCATCTGGTTCAGTCGACCGGGGACATCCCCCTGATGACTCATGTCGAGTCAAATAAAGAGTTATGGTATTCACTCGCCTCATAAGACAAGTCAAGTGAGATTATTTCTGAACCACCATCTGGTTCAGTCGACCGGGGACATTCCCCTGATAACTCATGTCGAGTCAAATAAGAGTTATGGTATTCACTCGCCTCATACGACAATTCGAGTGAAGTTTATCCTGAACCACCATCTGGTTCAGTCGACCGGGGACATCCCCTGATGACTCATATCGAGTCAAATAAAGAGTTATGGTATTCACACGCCTCATATGACAAGTCGAGTAAGATTATTCCTGAACCACCATCTGGTTCAGTCGACAGGGGACATCCCCCTGATGACTCATGTCAAGTCAAATAAGAGTTATGGTATTCAATCGCCTCATACGACAATTCGAGTGAAGTTAATGTTGAACCACCATCTGGTTCAGTCGACCGGGGACATCCCCCTGATGACTCATGTCGAGTCAAACAAGAGTTATGGTATTCACTCGCCTCATACGACAATTCGAGTGAAGTTAATCCTGAACCACCATCTGGTTCAGTCGACCGGGGACATCCCCCTGATGACTCATGTTGAGTCAAATAAAGAGTTATGGTATTCACTCGCCTCATACGACAATTCGAGTAAAGTTAATCCAGAACCACCATCTGGTTCAGTCGACCGGGGACATCCCCCTGGTGATTCATGTCGAGTCAAACAAGAATTATGGTATTCACTCGCCTCATACGACAATTCGAGTGAAGTTAATCCTGAACCACCATCGGGTTCAGTCGACCGGGGACATCCCCCTGATGACTCATGTCGAGACAAATAAGAGTTATGGTATTCACTCGCCTCATACGATAATTCGAGTGAAGTTAATCCTGAACCACCATCTGGTTCAGTCGACCGGGGACATCCCCCTGATGACTCATGTCGAGTCAAACAAGAGTTATGATATTCACTCGTCTCATACGACAATTCGAGTGAAGTTAATCCTGAACCACCATCTGGTTCAGTCGACCGGGGACATCCCTCTGATGACTCATGTCGAGTCAAATAAAGAGTTATGGTATTCACTCGCCTCATACGAAAATTCGAGTGAAGTTAATCCTGAACCACCATCTGGTTCAGTCGACCGGGGACATCCCCCTGATGACTCATGTCGAGTCAAACAAGAATTATGGTATTCACTCGCCTCATACGACAATTCGAGTGAAGTTAATCCTGAACCACCATATGGTTCAGTCGACTGGGGACATCCCCCTGATGACTCATGTCGGGTCAAACAAGAGTTATGGTATTCACTCGCCTCATACGATAATTCGAGTGAGATTATTCCTGAACCACCATCTGGTTCAGTCGACCGGGGACATCCCCCTGATGACTCATGTTGAGTCAAATAAGAGTTATGGTATTCACTCTCCTCATACGACAATTCGAGTGAAGTTAATCTTGAACCACCATCTGGGTCAGCCGACCGGGGACATCCCCCTGATGACTCATGTCGAGTCAAACAAGAGTAATGGTATTCACTCGCCTCATACGATAATTCGAGTGAAGTTAATCCTGAACCACCATCTGGTTCAGTCGACCGAGGACATCCCTCTGATGACTCATGTTGAGTCAAATAAAGAGTTATGGTATTCAATCGCCTCATACGACAAGTCGAGTGAGATTACTCCTGAACCACCATCTGGTTCAGTCAACCAGGGACATACCCTTGATAACTCATGTCGAGTCAAATAGAAATATGGTATTCACCCCCTTCGTACGACAAGTGGAGTGAGATTGCTCCAGAATCTGGTTCAACCGACCAGGGACTTCCCCATGACGACTCATGTCCGGTCAAAATTGAATGCCATGTCCATACGACACGTCGACTGTGGTACTTGGACTTCCCTTGTCCATACGACATGCCGAGTGAGATTTCTCCTAAACCATTCTCTGGTTCAGTCCGCATAGGACATTCCCCCATAGGCTCACATGATTGAGAAGTTAAAGATGTGAGCTCCTCCTTACTCTATACGACATGTCAATCGAGGTTAAACTCCCAAAAAGCCTTCGACAGTTTCGATCAAACCAAGGATACCTCCTGGGCTATTGTCAAAAGCAAAAGAAGACCTAAATTCTTCCTCCCCCCGAGTGTATGACGGGACGTCATGCGGATTAACTCTGGACCACTGCCAATATCAGTAAAATGGTTATCCATATCCTGATTCATTCGACATACTCGAAGGTACTCTCCAAGTCTAGGACTTCCAGACTTAGAGAGTAGGGGACAAACTGTACGGGACAAAATTGGGCCCAGGGATAAAATCGACATTTACCTCAAGACCAGCCTACAAGCAAAAATGTCATACAAGGAAGCTTCACGGGCCGCCTCATGGGCCCAAACTCGTTAACATGAAGAAAACCAACGGACACCAGTTAAAAAAAAAAATCAAGAGAGAATCTGAATTCATAAAAATCACCATAAAGACGATGGTTTCAGGAGATAGACACGATCGTCAGTTATCAGACATAAAATCACCTGAATTAAACCATCATGGAGAACGACTCCAACAGGCAGAAGAGGGACCCCATATCAGGTAACCTATAAAATAAGAAGGCAAAGCAATAGAGATGGGTCATCTTCTTCTTCTTCATACTACTCATATCACCAAGACACTACTCCTATACACCGCCCTCACGGCAAACAATCTGTGGTTGAGGTACTGCAAAGACCTTAATCCTTTCACCTTGAACTTATTCATCTTTTGGCTAACTTGAGCGTCGGAGTGCCCACGACTTCCACCACACTGGTAGGCAGTAACCTCCGCTTTCGCTCTACTCTTGTTTTACAGGTTCGCTCGTGCCTCTCAACCTGCATTCTCGATTGTGGACCTCGACCGAAATCGGCCTCCACATTGATCTGGTCCAAGTATACTTGAATTCTAATTTCTTGATTCGGTCAGGATACCCGGATCCTGATCTACAAAGGTCCGGATTTTCAGGACTCTCGTCCATAATTTTATTAAATTTACGCAAATATAATTGAAACAGATTAAAAAATCTTCATTTCCGGATCCAAGTATTCTCGGATCCATATCCATATGGATCTGCAATTCTGATACACAAGTCTATAATTTTATTAATTTCATACAAATATAATTTAGAAAAAAAATTAAAAAATCGGATTTCGGGATCTATTATGGGTATACTCAGATTCAAATTTCTAGATTCAGTCGCGGGTTAGAATTTTCGAGACTCGAGTCCACAATTTCATACATATATAATTGAAAATGATAAAAAAAAATATTGGATTTCCGGATCAATATCCACAATTCTCAAAGTCGGGTTCAAAATTTTATTAACTTTATACAATTATAATTTAAAAAAGATTTTTTAAAATCAAATTTTACACGAGCCCGGAATTTCGAGATACAAATCTAAACTTTGGTAAAAATATATTTAAGATGATAAAAAAAAATATGAATTTATGGATTTATGTATTCCCGAATCGATATCCACGCGTAGAGGTGGCCACCGATCCGGTTCGATTTGTGGAACCGAGAACCGGACCGGATAATTTTGATTCGGTTCCGTTTCCACACTTTTGTGGAATCGGAACTGGAACCGAACCGTTCGGTTCCAGTTCCATTCGGTTTTTTTAATTTAAATTTTAATAATGATTTTATAAAAAATAAATAAGATTAAAAAATTGTGAATTTGAATTTAGATAACATTAAATTAAAAATAAAATTAAAAAGCTTGAACTTAAATTTTTAAAAACTTAAGTTGCCTACGTATCCTCCAAGGGTGAGAGGAATCAAAGCTCACGTAGTTCCATTACATTTTAAAGATAGTTTCCCATTACAATTTACAATTATTTACTAATCAATCATCATCATTATCAGTGTCTGTTGATCATTCAACTCCCGTTCCGCTTGCACTTGCAGATGCATCGTCGAACAAGTCTTCAAAGTCATTGGAGGCATCTTCTTGTTGCCTCAGATCAGCTTAGGTCCAATCATCCACACATGTTGTTGCTTCTACAGTGCTTGGATGTAAGGAAGATCGTCTCGCTTCCAATATATTACCTCATAAGCTGAAGGCTTACTCAACCGCAACGGTGGAAATAGGTGATGTCATAACCTCTTAAGCAATAATTGATAATACATGAAATACATTTTGATGTCAGTTCCACCAGTCAAGTACTTGAAAATTTTTACTCACTAAATTTTTCAGTAGAAAACTCGAAATTGGTATATAAATAATTATCTAATTTCGGGTTGTTAGTCGTATTATCCATATGTTTTTTATTTCGTTTTAGTAACCAAATAGTCGTTTTATTAATGTTATTAAGGGTAATTAGTAATTATAATTATTATTTATTTATTTATGGCAGGGAGCCGTTGCTCCCTGCTACCCCAACGGCTAGTAGCCGTTGGGCTACAGTTCCAACCGGAATCGTTTGGTTCCGGTTGGAACCATAGAACTGCTGGAATCGTCCGGTTCCATTCGGTTTGGTCTGGGGTGAATCCTAACCGAACTGAAAAATTTCAATTCTGGTTCCGGAATCGGTTGGAATCGAAACCATCTTGTTCCAACCAGTTCGGTTTTGGTTCCGAACCGGAACTGTGGCCGTGTCTATCCACGTGTGTCCAGAATTTAAGGACATGCGTCCATAATTATATACAAATATAATTTAAAAAATCTAAAATTTTGAATCCAATCCGGACATACAGAGATCCATACTGAGTATACCAGCATCTAGGTCTGGATATTTTTCCCCATATCTGTATACGAACCCAGATCAATCAAAACACATCCCGACCCGGATCAATGCAGAGCTAAGTCAAAGTTCGAATTTTGTCTTTCCCTGAAGTGAGCTATGGAAATTGTGGAAAAAAAAAAAAAAATCCATGAAATGACTTGCAAATTTATTTCTCCGTAAGTCATTTTTAGTCATTTTTTGAAAAATGACTTATTTTTTTCAATGATTATAAAATTATTTATATTGACTAAATTTTTAGTAACTGTGCAGAAAATTTGTCTGAATATCATTTTATTGTCAAACAAACTGATTCTTACTATAAACCAAAACGAAAGAAACCAGAGTTAATAGGATATGCTTGTTGTTGTCATGCCTTTAAAGGAACAGCGTAACCAAACCACACATCTCGGCACATGCCCCATGGCTTCCATTAAAGACAGTACTTGTCATTACATTCATGGTTTCTCTTAAACAGTTTAACTTCCAAAGAGATATTGCATATAAAAACAGGAGAAATTACAGAATCATAATTCATAACCCACCACGTGATAAATGATATAATACATGATCTCAATTTTAGTTGTTGACACTTACAAATTTACAATAGTCATAAATTAAAGGATACAAATGAATAATTGGGAGATAAGCAACAAAAACAACTTGAAAAGTTTTTCAAACAGAGTGAGCTGTTACTACGAAAATAATATAATCTGTATTGTATTGTACTCTGTACAGTAATTATTCCCGACAAAAGACGTGAACGTTATCGCAAGCAAGTGGATATGGATCTCTTTGTCCAGTGGAAAAGGGTCCCCTCGACCAAACCAAAGGCATTTTGTGAAAAGTCAAAAACCGCCCTCTTAAAGTTCAAGATCCTTCTTCATTTCTTCTTCTTCTCCCAAAAAAGAAAAAAAAAATTCAAAAGTCCAATCAGTATACCCTTCAGACGTGTAAACAAACAAAACACCCCAACCCAAAAAAAAAAACAAATAAATATTCTCGGGTCTGTGTTTCATGACGTAAGTAGTATATAATTAATTGCATTTAAAATGAGAAATTCATTAAAGAATTGGTTTTTACATTCATACCTGACTGAAACATGGCTATTTGGTTACTAATAATGCTTGATGATGATGATGATCCATGTCTTGTATATATGCTTTATCTCAAATTCTCCCTCTTTTAGAAGTTTGGTATTTATTCTCTCAATCAATCATCGCCCAAAGCGCTAGATCAAAAAAAAAAAAAAAGAACTGATCAAATTTCTGTTTCTCTCACTCTGCTCAGAGCTTGAACCACTTGCAATTTTCATAAAATCAGTAAGTATTCTTCTTATACTGTTTGTGTCTTTTGCTTTTGTTGCTTTACTCTCACTCTGTCTTTTCTTGATTCTCTTATTCAGCACAGTTACTGAACTTCATTTCTATCCATAAAATTTGTACTTTTTCAGTCAAATTGCTATGAGAATTATGGGATTTCGGAATCAATGATTTGTAGAAAGTTTGTGATTGGCTTGTTGGTGTTTTATGGCGTGATTGTGGGTCCTGCGCTTGTGACTGGAATTGGAGTGAATTGGGGAACACAAGCAACACACACTCTGCCGCCTTCAACAGTAGTGAGGCTTTTAAAAGACAACGGAATTGATAAGGTTAAACTATCGATGCCGATTCCAATACTTTGAAGGCACTTGCTAATTCTGGGATTCAAGTGATGGTGGGTATTCCCAATGATATGCTATCTATTCTTGCCAATAGTGTCCAGGCTGCTGAAAATTGGGTCTCTAAAAATGTCTCTTCCCATGTCTCCTCCAATGGCGTCGACATCAGGTAACCCTCTTTGCTCTTCATTTTTTAGCTTCCAGGAAAACCAATAGGCAGCTTAGTTGGACAGATTCGAGTTGAAGGATTTAAGGATTAGATAAATGAGATATTATGTGATTAAAATTTCAAGGAGATTAGCTGCGAGGCCTTGGCTTCCTTTGACTTAATTATCTTCTTCTTATCAAGGTATGTTGCAGTTGGAAATGAACCATTTCTACCGACTTTCAATGGAACTTTCCTTACAACAACACTTCCTGCTCTTCAAAATATTCAAGCAGCTCTTATAAAAGCTGGATTAGGCACTCGAATAAAAGTCACTGTCCCTCTCAACGCTGATGTTTACCAAAGTCAGTCTAATCTTCCTTCTGAAGGTGACTTCCGGACAGACATTCACGATCTCATGCTGCTGATTGTTAAGTTTTTAAGTGACAATGGAGGTCCATTTACCGTAAACATCTACCCCTTCATAAGCCTCTATAACGATCCAAATTTCCCTGTTGACTTTGCCTTCTTTGACAGCAACAATTCATCTCCAATCAATGATAATGGAAGAGTCTATGAAAATGTTTTTGATGCAAATTATGATACACTGGTATGGGCGTTACAGAAAAATGGTTTTGGTAACTTGCCCATAATCGTTGGAGAGATTGGATGGCCAATCGACGGGGACAAAAATGCAAATCTAAAATTTGGCCAGCGGTTCAACCAAGGTTACATGTCACGAGTCAATTCCGGAAAGGGAACCCCAATGAGATCTGGTGCCATTGATGCTTACTTATTTAGCCTCATAGATGAAGATGCCAAAAGCATTATGCCAGGGAATTTTGAACGCCATTGGGGTATATTTTACTTGGATGGACAGCCTAAATACCAGATTAGCCTCGGAAATGGAAGGAACAGTTTGATGCCAGCCAAGGATATACATTATCTTGCCCAAAAATGGTGTGTGTTATGTCACCCTCCGCAAGCCTTGATGACCCACAAGTTGCACCTAGCGTGAGTTACGCTTGTGCAAATGCTGATTGCACTAGTCTTGGATATGGAACTTCCTGTGGGAATTTGGACGCTCGTGGGAACATTTCTTATGCATTCAACAGTTACTACCAGAGAAGTAATCAGCTTGATAGTGCCTGCCAGTTTCCGAACCTTTCTGTTGTTACCAATTCAAATCCATCCACAGGGGATTGCCAATTCAGGATCATGATCAAAACAGATAGTACAATGAGTGCAGGCCATAGGAGATTTACATCAAAGCTGCTTGTTCTGTTGGCGTTTGTGTTGATGTTCTTGTTTATAATTATGTAAATATCAGAGCTTCAGTGTATTTGAGTTCTATTTTTTTATTTTAATTCTTAATTGACGCACATAATAGAATAAATAGAATATTTTGGATTCAAAACTGACAAATCTGTCAAGGGGACGTTCAGTAAAAACATCCCCAAGCGAAACCATCGGTACCGCTATATAGCATCAAAATTATGCTTCATTATTAGATTATTAAATCCTATATATTTAATGGGTTACAAAACAAATATTTCATATACATATTAGCACTAAAACAAATCAACAAGATCGACATAAACAGGGAAAGGATGGATAATTATTTGAGACAATTGAGTTCATTAAGAAATTGAAAACAACAAAACACTCGTGTAAAACCAGTGGATTCCCAATGGAAAACTGCCTACACATTCTAAGAAACCACCCTATAGCAAGGCTAGTGTAAGAGCATGACAAAAACAGTGAACAATGACATGAACATCGGTATGAACAGTCACATAAACAGTAACACAGACAATAGTGGTCATACTTGAACCGGAAAGGCTTTTTTTCTTTTCCCCAAAAACTTTATTTGCCGTATCGGTCGCTCAAGACCTTTGGTCTCTATCCATACCCAATGAAAAAAACGGATGTCCAAATAAGAACATTCATGCCGAGACTGATAATCATACCAATCGGAGGGGTGCCTTCGAGAACACAAATGGTGCATGGTTGTGGTCAGCTCGTGCCGTAAGATTGGGTTGTAAAGTTATACGTTGTGCAGGAAAATAAAAAAGTATGCAGATAAATGGAAGGATGAGAGAAAGAGAGAAAGAAAATATCAATGATATAGGATTAAGAAAATCTGCTAATGTTGATGAACGATGATTCATGAACAGTGCATGTGAATAGTGATGCGTGAATAATATTTTTTTATTATGTTTTATTTTAATTAGTTCATTATAGGCAGTTTAGTCATTCTGTTTTATTAGGAGTTTAACCTAAGATTTAGACTACTATTTAAGGCTAGCATTATTGAGTATTCCCGTCATGCCCCAAATTTAGGTACATAACACAAAATAAGACTAATTTAAAGACCAATCAAAATGGTTAACAATTAAAGAAAATCGGTCAAAAAATTAAAACATATCTTGAGGATTTTAAAACATAAATAAATATAAAATCTTCTAGAAAGCTATCAAAAATATTCTCACGACTAAATGTGATAATCTAATGTGATTAATTTATGAAAACAAAATAATACTACAATTATGATAATTTAAATACAAATCAAATCATACCATAATCAAGTTACGAAAGAACTCACTCGACAAGATCCAAACCCTTGAGGAATCAATTACGCTTCTGACTCTCCAAATAATAATGAAAACTACCTGGATGGGTGAAATTAAAGGGTGAGCTTAAATACATTTATGCCTATTACATATAAAAACATCAATGATGCAACTTTCATAAAATTTCAACAGTATATATATATATATATATATATATATATATATATATATATATATATATATATATATAATGAGAAATTAAAATATGTATAATGATATATGCCCCTCGGGGCCGGGCTAGATAATAATAAATAAGTCATGCGCAGGTTAAGGGACTTGTACTCAATAACACGTCATTACAGTCCTAATAACACCAATCGGGGAGCGTAAAAAGAGCAACTCATAGCCATATAAACAAATGTCAATCAAGACCATATAAACAAGTGCTACTTAGGGCTGCATAAACCAAGCAATATATGTCCAATTTCATTTATCATAGCCTAATATCCATATTTTAATAAAAATTGACACCTTAATATTTCATATTAATAAATGTCTCATGCAGGAATTTTATAAAAAAAAAAAAAAAACAAAATATAATTATAAACATCATGATGGACGTACCACAAGTACAAAACGCGCCATCCCACAATTAGTATATAAAGGCATGTCTAGTTAAAAATCGTTTGGGTGGCTTTATAGGTGAACATATATATTATACATATACTTGTATGTGTGTAACTGTGTATAGTTATTCATTCATACGACACACGATAAAGTACCGATATTTTATCGTGTGTCCGTGCGAAAATTTTGTGAGAACATTCGCACTTGAGTGTGTATGTATATATATATATATATATAATATTAATATTCATTCTCTCTCAATAGCGTCCGCACGAAATCTTGGATACAGCAGCCAATGGTCTTGTATAAGCCATCAAAACAACTTCTGATGCTACTGCTGCTAAGGGTGAGCACCTGTTCCGGTTCTACCCGGAACCGGTTGGAATCGGAACCGGTTGTAATCGAGTAGGTTCCGGTTCCAAAAATGAAGGAACCAATTTTATCCGGGTAGGTTCCGGTTCCAAAATGGTCGGAACCGGAACCGGACCATGAAACCGATTTATATGAACATTTAGAGATTTATATGAACATATAACCATACAAGGCATTTTATTAGCACTGCAAATCCAGTTGCTTATTTGATTGGTAATTCAAATGATGCTATGTTTCTGCATCTAGCCACCACCCGTTGTAAGAGACCAGTCCATGTCTCACCAGTGGTAATTCAGAATTTTTTTTTTCAAACAAGTATGTTTTGCATGATCCAAAATTATGCACGTGAAGAATTGCTTACTTGATCAGCATGCATTTTCTTCACAAATATCTTAAATATCTTGAAATTATTTTCCACTAACAGGTCATCCGATAAACGAAGGTATGTCACCCCAAGGTTTCACAACTAGAAAACTTAATGCACTGATAACTTGCATAATTGTAAATGAAAACAAAAAGGGTAATGAGGCTGACGAGCATTAAAAGTCTAAAACTTCATTTTCTTCGTTCTTGAGCTTCCGCACTCCGATTCGGTCCCCGTTTTTTCCTACGGACTCGTATCGGAATGTAGTTTTCATTAAAATATTTTAAAATATAGTAATTTGGAACCGGACCGGAATCGGACCGGAACCGAATAATAGGGTACCCTATTTAATTGGGTAGGTTCTGGTTTCACCTAGTGCGGAACCGAATTTTTCCGAGTAGGCTCCGGTTCCATGCGGAACCGGAACCGAAATCGGTTTTGCTCACCCCTAACTGCTGCTGAAGTTTTCAAAAGTCCAGCTTTTGAAGCATGCGGCATTATGTCAATTTTTAGGTTTGAATGTTTATAATTTCTCTATATTCTTAACATTATGTTTCATTTTCTTCATTTTAATTGAAGAACTTGACAACGATTTTGGATAGTACGTATCGCATAAGTAATTTAAGAAAAATCGAACCCACAATGACGTACTATTAAGCTTATTAAATATTAAAACTTTTTTTTTATTCTATTTCTAAGTGAATGGCTAAGAGGTTTGATTTTTTGATTAATTTAAACTAAAGTAAATTAAAATTGAAATTATAAATTTTGGAAACTTTATGTAATCTAAGAAAGAATGCAGGGTTGCAACTTCACCAAGCACGTTAAAATAGTATGCACTTTTTCTACAATTGAGTGATTGCTATGTATCACTAAACTAGAACATTAAATTATTTACAAGCATCTTTTGATGGTCGAGTAGAAACGTCCAATTTAGTTTAATTACCTATATTATTATAATACTTAATATAAGTCAAACACATTATGATCAAGTTCTAATTATTACTATACATGCCATGAGGTATATTCTCATCATGTACGAAAATCGATTATATGAATACAATCACGCGTTATCGATTTTCAAGCTTAAACCAAAGCTCAATTTTCCAAGTTTATTAAGATTCATGACAACTACCTTATTGGTGATAAAGTAATAGAATGCATTGCACATAGAGAATGATAAATAATCCAAAATCAACACTCAAAAGAAATCAAAGATGCAATAAAATTATTATGTGTGTATAGGTTCTATTACAACCATAGCTCAATGAATTTAGTAACAAATCATATTCAATAAAATCATATAATTCACTGTTACAAAGTAAGAACTCATAATAACAACTGAAAAGATTAAAGGGGAAGAAAAACTTGTTGTGAGAATCGTTACTTCAATATTCAGTTATGAAGGATATAGTTTACTTGACTTGGTTTGGATATCTTCATCTTCTATAGATAATTCTCAGATTTTTCTAAATCTTTGAGTTGATTGGATTGCATGCTTGTTATTTGCCAATTTGGTTGAATTATGCATGTTAAAAGTGAATAACAACACATTGTGCTTAACAATCTTAAGAAATTATTAACCTATTTGTGTTGTTTATTCTGATTTATGCATGATTCATTCATTTTCCACTGAAAAATATGTTATGCATATGCAAATTATGCAAGGACGTTTGAATGCTCGTTGAACGCATAAAAAATACATTATTCCGTATTTTTGTTCGAACGAGGTGACGAACGTTACTCGAACGTGGTAGCAAACACTACATGAACGTAACTTCTCTAGAAGAACTCGTTCGAATGCACAATCGAACATAACACAAACACAAAATGTGTCAAACTCAAAATTAATTTTGGAAAAATAACATACATGATTTAGTATGCATGAAAAATTCACAATTTAGATTAATAAAATATATAGTTCATTAACTTATTAATTATCACATATTATACGCAAATATTAGTTTTGAAATATGGTAATATATGTTAGGGTTGGTGCTCGAAGCGCTAATCCGGATCGTATTTATGTCCGATTCATGAATACGAATAATTTTTTTTCATAATATTACATATTAATGGTTGCACCTCTTATTTTTATAAATGTATTCGATCTAATTACGATTAGATTGAAACTAAATATGATTTAGTGATACATATATATTAGACAAATACCCCAGGATTTTACAACGTATTGCGCAGTTACAATGCAGTTTGTAATTGACTTTGGGAAGTGTCACTATAAGTTGTATATTCTCAAATAAAGTTCATGGTCAAGATTTACTGACACGGGTCGGTTAGTAAAATCCGCTGAGACCAGTACATGTCGTATATCGAGACTTGGTGTAATGGTTTATCCCAATGAACCATGAGTCTTTGGAGACTCGTATAGACGTGTATGTGTTTATTTGATAAACACTGAACGGCTCACCGAAGATGTCCTAATAGATGGGACACCAACGTCAATAGGAATCTTCTCGAGTCGAGTAGCATAGTGGTCATTTGACTTACGATACCACTGTGGATATATGAGACATCCTCCACACTTTGATGGCGGTCACGTCACCGATCTATTTAGATCAGACCTCAGTCTGCTCGTTGGGTGTGAACCCATGCTTATGATATCCTGTGAGTATCAGATAGAATCTATCAGTTATGTGTACAAGGCATATGTATCATGTACGTATTTGCAATCTAGTAAATCCATGGTCGTAGTATACTTTGAAAGCGAGTTCCGAGTGTTATTTAGAGATCGTAAATTTGAAAATCGACTATATTATACCTTATGAATTTGACGTTACTATCTATATCTCCGGTATAATATTAATAGCCAGAGGGATTATATGTATGCAATGACCTCGACTTGTATAGTTTAGCGAGGTTATCTGTGGTCGTCATAATTTACGAGTGGGTGAATTATGGATACGAAATTTGATTCTGTGACGGATAAACCTAAACTTAGAGAGTCCCACAATATGAAGTGTATGTTAGGGTTGGTGCTCAGAGTGTCAATCCAGATCGTATTCATGTCCGATTCATGAATACAAATAATTCATTTTTCCGTAATATTACTTATTTATGGTAATACCTCTTGCTTTTATATACATATTCGATTTAATTATGATTAGATTGAAACTAAATATGATTTAGTGATATGTATATATTAGACAAAGACCCGATAATATATTTTGTAGTGCGCAGTTACAAAGTAGTTTGTAATTGACATTGGGAAGTGACACTACTAGAAGTATATTATCAAATAAATTTCCTGGTCAAGATTTACTAACACAGGTCGGTTAGTAAAATCCGCTGAGACCAATATATGTCGTATATCGAGACTTGATCCGATGGTTTATCCCAATGAACCATGAGTCTAGGAAGACTCGTATAGACGTATAGGTATTTATAGTGGATAAACACTGAACGACTCATCGAAGATTTCCTAATAGATGGTACATCAACGTCAATAGGAATCTTCTCAGGTTAAGTGAGCATAGTGATCCTTAGACTTGAGATACAACTGTGGATGTATGAGGTATCCTTCATACTTTGATGGCAGTCACGTCACCGATCTATTAAGATCAGACCTCCGCATGTTCGTTGGGTGTGGACTGATGCTCATGATATCATGTGCGTATCAAGATAGGATTCGACAGTTCTGTGTACATAGCATAGGTATTCAATGTGTAATTAGCAATCTGTTAAATCCATGGGCCCGTGGTACACTGCAGAAGTTAGTTCTGAGTGTTATTAAGAGATTGCTAATAGAATCATCGACGAGATTATACCTATAGAGATTTGACATTTTATCTATATCTCTGAGATAATCCGGATACATATGAGGGAGGGATTATACGTATGTGATGACCTCGACCTGTATGATTCAACGAGTTTATCTATGGTCGTCATAATTTACGGGTGGGTAGATTATGGACACGAAATTAGATTTCGTGACGGATATGCCTGAATCTAGAGAGTATCACTAATGAAACATACTCGTAGAGCACTATGGCAATATTTATAAATAATACTGATTATTTATAAGTCGTTTAACGGCTAAACGATAATACATGCGTTTGAGATCTTTCGGCCATTTATTAAATGTCAAATTGTGATATTTGACATTTATATTTAATATATGTATTTTGATTATTTAATGTAAATATAAAACATATATTTAAGATATTTGTATTTAATTATTTAAATGTTAAATTGATTAAATAATAAATATCTTTTTACTTTATTAAAGTAAGTTAAATGACACTTTTTAATTGGATTAATTGGTCAATTTGATTGGTATAAATGGTTTGATTTAATTGGTACAAGTTGTGACTTATATTAAATGGTTTAATGGATAAGTATCACAACTTTTATTAAATTATTTTCCATTTATTTATTGAAATAAAAATAAAAACACTTGGCTATTATTTTTCATCAATTTTCGGCCACATGCTAGAAAATATATAAGCCTTGGTTATCATTTTTTGTTTCATTATCCAAGAGCCCTAAAATCAAATACAAAGTAAGGTTAAGAGAAAAAGATAAGGAAAAGAAGAAAAGCTTGGAATCTTGGTATTTTTGTAAGTTTTTCTTTACCTTATTCTTCATGAAAAATGTTTCTATGACTCTAGGCTTCAATATGTGTAGCTTAGATCTTTCTCTGCTCCTTTGTGTGTTGTATTTTGATGGTTGGGAACTTGGTAGAAAGATGAAAGCATGTATGTTAAAAAGATTGCTTGAAATTAGTTCTTAAGCACTCTTTTAGCCATTTGATGGTGATGTTGCCATTGTAGAGTTGCTTAGCCACTCATAAATATTCTAGAATTATTCTTGAGTTGTTTCATGGTGGTGAGACTTGTTTGGTGTAGTAAGGATTGAATTAAAGTGTTGAATTTTATTAATTTGGTGTTAATTGCCCAATTGGACAATTTGAGAAATTATGGTTCATATCCCTCTCTAAATTTGGGGGTTTTCATATATGTGTTAATTAATGATGTGTATATGATGTATCTTAATTTTGGTGTTGATTGGACTTGATCTTGAATGGTTTTGAACCAATTTGGACTAAAGTGCAATTCTTGGAAACTTGAGGGACCTCTCGGTAATTTTGGAAAATTTGTTTTCTTGAATTAAAATTTGTATTTTAACATGTATGACATGTATAAATAATTTTGGTAGTGATTGGGAATCACCTAATTATGTATTTGACAAATTAGGACTAAAATGATCAAAATGCAAAGTTTAGGGGCATTTCAGTAATTACTGAAAAATCTGGAAATTTTTCAGATTTCTGTTTTTAATGTATATTTGATGTAAAAATTATTTTTGTTGTGATTGGAAATCACCTAAGCTTGTTTTGAACAACTTAGGACTAAAATGATGAAAATGGAAAGTTTGGGGTCTTATGGTAATTTGCTGAAATTATGATTTTCTGGTTAACAATTTCTATTTTTGAGTATTGAGTGATTAAAATAAATAAGTTTATTTTAATTACTCAAGAAAAATTAAAGAAATAGGAAAATTTGATTTTCCCACGTTCCGCTGCTTAACTAGGTATTTTACCCAAAACCCCAACAATGTACTCGTTGAGGACTTGGACAATGCGTTATGAATAATACAGATTATTCATAATATTTTATCAGATTAAATGAGTTAGTTCGAATCGTTTAAACGGTTAAACGAAAATATATACATTAGGGGATTTTTTGTCAATTAATAATTAATGTGTATTTGTATTTGATACAAGATTTGATTTGATACATATTAATTAATTATCAAAAGAGACTTTGACACATGCCATTATTATATGTATTTTTTATTTAATGTAAATAAAAATACATATATAATAATATCGTATTAATTAATTATTTAGGTTTTTAAATGTTAAATATCTAGATAATCAAATTATATCAATATTACATAATTGTTATGCAATATGTTTGATTATTATTGGTTACATGTGGCATGATTCTTTTAAGCTTAAAGTTTATAAATTGGATTTGTTAACTTAAAGCTTATTATTATTTAATTTGATTAAAATAATCAAATGACCATTTTGCCCCCTAAAGTCGGTTTTGGCCTATTTTTAAAGTGAAAATTTTTGTTTTCTCTTTCATAAGAGAGCCATGGTCGAACCTCTCAAGCATGGAAGATCTTGATAGCGATTTTGGATAGTACGTATCGCATAAGTAATATAAGAAAAATCAAACCCACAATGATATACTATTAAGCTTATTAAATATTAAAACTTTTTTTTTTTAATTCTATTTCTAAGTGAATGACTAAGAGGTTTGATTTTTTGATTAATTTAAACTAAAGTAAATTGAAATTGAAATTATAAATTTTGGAAACTTTATGTAATCTGAGAAAGAATACAAGGTTGCAACTTCACCAAGCACGTTAAAATAGTATGCATTTTTCTACAATTGAGTGATTGATATGTATCACTAAACTAGAACATTAAATTATTTACAAGCATCTTTCAATGGTCGAGTAGAAACGTCCAATTTAGTTCAATTACCTATATTATTATAATACTTAATATAAGTCAAACTCATTATGATCAAGTTCTAATTATTGCTATACATGCCCTGCAATGCATTTTCATCCTGTACGAAAATCGATTCTATGAATACAATCATGCGTTATCGATTTCCAAGCTTAAACCAAAGCTCAATTTTCCAAGTTTATTAAGATTCATAACAACTACCTTATTGGTGATAAAGTAATAGAATGCATTGCACATAGAGAATGATAAATAATCCAAAATCAACACTCAAAAGAAATCAAAGATGCAATAAAATTAATTATGTGTGTATAGGTTCTATTACAACCCTAGATCAATGAATTTAGTAATAATTCATACTCAATAAAATCATATAATTCACTGTTACAAAGTAAGAACTCATAATAACAACCGAAAAGATTAAAGGGGAAGAAAAACTTGTTGTGAGAATCGTTACTTCAATATTCAGTTATGAGTTGAATATGACGTTCTCTCCTTGTTTTGTGTGTGTTTCCATTACTTTTTGCTCTCCAAAGTCCAATCCTTTAGGTTATGGCCGAACTTATCTTTATATAGAGATTGTTGAGGACTTGTAGAAAATTTTCTAATATTAAGTGTATTTATAAGGTGCTTTAGTGAAAAGACATGCCTCTTATATATGGCTTTTAGGAAAGTCGCAATTGAAGGGATATGTCTCTTAGAGTGAAAAGATATAACCATTTGAGTTGTAAGGTACATTGAAAAGATATAACCCTTTAAAGTATTGCATCATTAACCCTAAATGTATCTCTTTAATATCTATATATATAGACATAATTACTAAGTCTAAAGTCTATAGAGAGAGTGTTTCTATCATTTTTCCAAGTTCATTGTTCTTGAAGAAAAGAGTACCCATTTTACAAGAAGCAACGAAATATCCTGGAGAACGGTGGTCAAAAGATCTGTAAGAGCACCAGGATGTGGCTAATAAGTTCTTAAGGATAAAGTTTACTTGACTTGGTTTGGATATCTTCATTTTCTATAGATAATTCTCAGATTTTTCTAAATCTTTGAGTTGATTGGATTGCATGCTTGTTAATTGCCAATTTGCTTGAATTATGCATGTTAAAAGTGAATAACAACACATTATGCTTAACAATCTTAAGAAATTATTAACTTATTTGTGTTGTTTATTCTGATTTATGCATTATTCATTCATTTTGCACTGAAAAATACGTTATGCGTATGCAGATTATGCAAGGACGTTTGAATGCTCGTTGAACGCATAAAAAATACATTATTCCGTATTTTCGCTCGAACGAGGTGACGAACATTACTCGAATGTGGTAGCAAACGCTATATGAACGTAAATTTTCTAGAAGAACTCGTTCGAATGCATAATCGAACGTGAAACAAACACAAAATGTGTCAAATTCAAAATTAATTTTGGAAAAATAACATACATGATTTAGTATGCATGAAAAATTCACAATTTAGATTAATAAAATATATAGTTCATTAACTTATTAATTATCACATATTATACGCAAATATTAGTTTTGAAATATGGTAATATATGTTAGGGTTGGTGCTCGAAGCGCTAATCCGGATCGTATTTATGTCCGATTCATGAATACGAATAATTTTTTTTCATAATATTTCATATTAATGGTTGCACTTTTATTTTTATAAATGTATTCGATCTAATTACGCTTAGATTGAAACTAAATATGATTTAGTGATACATATATATTAGAAAAATACCCCAGGATTTTACAACGTATTGCGCAGTTACAATGCAGTTTGTAATTGACTTTGGGAAGTGTCACTATAAGTTGTATATTCTCAAATAAAGTTCATGGTCAAATCCGCTGAGACCAGTACATGTCGTATATCGAGACTTGGTGTAATGGTTTATCCCAATGAACCATGAGTCTTTGGAGACTCGTATAGACGTGTATGTGTTTATTTGATAAACACTTAACGGCTCACCGAAGATTTCCTAATATATGGTACATCAACGTCAATAGGAATAATTTATTTTCCATAATTTTACATATTAATGGTGGCACCTCTTGTTTTTAAATACATATTCGATCTAATTACGATTAGATTGAAACTAAATATAATTTAGTGATATGTATATATTAGACAAAGACCTCGGGATTTACAACGTAGTGTGCAGTTACAATGCAGTTTTTAATTGACATTGGGAAGTGTCACTATAAGTTGTATATTCTCAAATAAAGTTCCTGGTCAAGATTTACTAACACGGGTCGGTTAGTAAAATCCGTTGAGACCAGTACATGTCGTATATCGAGACTTGGTCCGATGATTTATCCCAATTAACCATGAGTCTTGGGAGACTCGTATAGACGTGTAGGTGTTTATTTGAAAACATTGAACGACTCACCGAAAATTTCCTAATATATGGTACATCAACGTCAATAGGAATATTCTCGAGTCGAGTAGCATAGTAGTCCTTCGACTTACCATACCACTGTGGATATATGAGACATCCTCCACACTTTGATGGCAGTCACGTCACCGATCTATTTAGATCAAACCTCCGCTTACTCGTTGGGTGTGAACCCATGCTCATGATATCCTGTGAATATCAAATAA
This sequence comes from Zanthoxylum bungeanum, assembly GCA_019454045.1. Lineage (NCBI taxonomy): Eukaryota > Viridiplantae > Streptophyta > Magnoliopsida > Sapindales > Rutaceae > Zanthoxylum > Zanthoxylum bungeanum. The sequence goes on from SKCR01030785.1 coordinate 149,866, forward strand.
AATCTGTCAGTCATGTGTACAAAGTATTGATATCATGTACGTATTTACGATCTAGTAAATATATGGCCGTGGTATACTTCGGAAGTGAGTTTGGAGTGTTATTTAGAGATCGTAAATTTTAAAGTAGACTATATTATACCTTAGGGATTTGACGTTACTATCTATATCCCCAGTATAATATTGATAGCCTGTAACGGAGGGATTATACGTATGAAATGACTTCGACTTGTAAAGTTTAGCGAGATTATCCGTGGTCGTCATAATTTACGAGTGGGTGAATTATGGATACGAAATTTGATTCCCTGACTGATAAACCTAAACTTAGAGAGTCCTACAATATGAAGTGTACTCGTTGAGCACTTGGACAACGCGTTATGAATAATACAGATTATTCATAATACTTTATCGGATTAAATGAGTTAGTTCGAATCGTTTAAATGGTTAAACGAAAATACATACATTAGAGGACTTTTTGTCAATTAATAATTAATGTGTATTTGTATTTGATACAAGATTTGATTTGATACATATTAATTAATTATCAAAAGAGACTTTGACATATGCCATTAATATATGTATTTGTTATTTAATGTAAATAAAAATACATATATAATAATAATCATATTAATTAATTATTTAGGTATTTAAATATTAAATATCTAGATAATCAAATTATATCAATATTACATAATTGTTATGCCATATGTTTGATTATTATTGGTTACATGTGGCATGATTCTTATAAGCCTAAAGTTTACAAATTAGATTTGTTAACTTAAAGCTTATTATTATTTAATTTGATTAAAATGACCAAATGACCATTTTACCCCCTAAAGTCGGTTTTGACTTGTTTTTAAAGTGAAAATTTTTTGTTTTCTCTTTCATAAGAGAGCCATGGCCGAATCTCTCAAGCATAGAAGCTACCAAAAATTTGTTG